>JAZFAU010000318.1:2077500-2260000 GCA_037178615.1 Dione vanillae | reverse complement strand
AAACTTTATTAGATAACAATATTTTTTCTTTAATTAGTTAATCACAAGTAATCAAAATCAGTGGTACAGAACTCAGACTCAAAATTCGTGTTGACCCGTGTTATTTATCTAATATTATTTTCATTGTAACATACTATAAAAGTGAAAAAAAAAACATTTTTGTATATTATATTTGTTAATTAAAACGTCGATTCAGACATTTATAAAGAAAATACAATTATTTCAAGTTGTGATTGTCATATCAATGACTTCACTGACTGAAAGTCCAGGTATAATTCGATGCCACAGGTGACGTGGAAGTACTAAACGCGCAATTTAATAATAATTAAACGAGGATGTCACAGTGAAAATGAAGAAGAACGTGCTCAGATGGTTTGGGCACGTCGAAAGAATGAGTGACGAAAGAATGGTAAAAAAGATATACGATGGAAAAGTGAATGGTAAGAGAGGTAAGGGGAGACCTCGGTTGACTTTCGAAAACACAGTATCGAAGATACTGGATGAGCAAGAGAGCATGTATGAAGAGGTTAATGACAGTGGACGAGGCGAAAGAGGTATGCAGGGACCGCAGCGTTTGGCGCTCCTTTCTCTCTGACTATCCAACAAGGCATAAAGCAGTGAAGTTAGTAAGTATTAACACGCAATCCTATAACAAGAAAATTATGAAGTGTCTCGACACTTCTAGTTAAGTGTAGATAAAAACGTCCTGAGAGGGTAGTTGACTTAAGAGGAGACGTTGAGAATGGAGAAGGAACTTCTTTTCACGCGGGAGGTTAGGGGGTAGAGGATAAAGAAGTCAAACCTATAGCAATTAGACTTGAATTGGCCAACGAGTTGGGTGGCAGCTATTGACAGAACAATCGATAATAGTACCATTTAAAAAATGTGACAAAATTTAAAAAAAATGAATATTAGTACTCACCCTAAAACTGATCGCGCCACTACAGTTGACGTCGAAAGCTTTGAACACATAATGCGCATACAGCGCGGAATCTGAAAAAATATTACATTAAACATTTTAAAAAATAAGCACTGTACTAACATATATGTACATAAATTATTTATTATTTAATATAAAATAATATAACAGAAGTGGTTAGAGTTTAAAAAAACATCGAAACACACGTAGACCACATATTTCTGGCGTATTCGGCCAGAGATTGTGTATAATTATAGTAAATGACATAAATCACTTGAGAACAATATCTCAGAGTAGTTCCCTTCCAACACGGACCGCTGTCTGCATACAACAGCCTCGATTGACAAGATTTTTTTGCTTTTATATTCTTTTTCAACAAAACTACCCTCTTTTTTCAAACGATTCCTAACTACGAGTGTTTATACGAACTTGACATATTATATCTTCAAATAAGTTTTATATAAGCACATGTTTCTCGAGGCTTTTCCTTCGTTTCTCATGATATAAAAAATATATATTTTTTTAAATACTAAATGAATTCACAATATAAAAAATTAAATTTTCCTTTTATATATAAAGGAAAAAAGATTTTCCTTTTTAAATTGTTAACATCTTGTTAAAAATAAAAGCTATACGTACTTCCATGAGGAAAGAATTTGGCATATATATCTTTGAAGGAGTCTTCGTGAACCACTCCTTCTGGACATTCCTGTAACAAAAACCAATGGTGTAGATTAATGCGACGAATTCCGTGGAATCTACCACTTAATCACCTAATGTCTCTAACATTGGGTAGAATATTGGGAATACACTGAAAACTAGCTAAATTAAAAAAAAAAAATTTTTTTTTCAGTCCGTCGTGGCGCAGAGGCGCAACGTCTGTCTGTAACGCGACGGTTTCTGGGTTCGATCCCCAGTCGGAGAAGATGGATTTTTCTATTTCCATTTTCTTCGCTCTAGCAAACTAGGCAAAGCGCGGCGTTGAGTTTCGCCACTCAACACGCAATGCCTCGAGAAAAGGCAGAAAGCGGGGACAGAGAAAGCAGGGACTAAGAAACGGAGTGTCTTAACACTAGGTTCCCACGGTTCCCTCTGCCTACCCTGCCATGTGCGGAATAAAGCGTGAAGCTATAAAAAAGAAATTGTAATGTCAACAATCACTAAACGTCACTATCTGTCAAAATAATAGACCAATAGAACGAGCACATCTATTTTTATTATACTTGAGATTGTATCTATAATTTATTTGTATTTACATTTTGTATTTTTTTATAATACTTTGTAATAGGTATACCCTATCTGTCATCATAGGTCGACTAAGATATCTTAAAGAAAACATATAAAAATTTGAACGTGCGCCTCTTGCAAATCGTCCAACCACTGACCACTAAGCCATGTGACGTTTATATTTTGGTATGTTTTTTTAAGTACTCTTTCTATCTTTAGTGCGGATTAACACTTGAATGTAATAAAAATATGGAAGACGTCTCATATAGCTCCTCTTCGGCTTGTGTTTTTTTGAAATATTTTTTCCGCATATGGTTTTAGTATAATAAAGAATATTATAAAGAATGGTATATCTAAGTCTTCGACCTGTTAACCCAACGGTTTGTGAGTTCAATTCCCACTCGGGAAAAGTAGATTTTTTTAATTCCATTTTCTTTGCTCTGGCAACTAGGCAAAGCAAGGCGTTGAGTTCCACCACTTAATTCGCAATGCTCCGAAAAAACGAAAAGCGGAGAATAGAGTGTCTTAACACTAGGTTCTCACAGTTCATTATTATCTAAATGATAAAAACTTATTAAAGATATTGATTAAAAAATCTTTAAAAGACTTAACACCTGTTAAATTGCGACTGTTTGAGCAACACTGTAAAAAAGTAGCTGAAAATAATGAAGAATGTTGATAAGAAATGTAGACTCTGCGTCATTTAGATGTTCCAAACGTTTAGCGTTGGTTTGTTGTGAAAAATAGCAAAAAAATTGGCAGCGCGTTTGTGTTAGGTCACTAAATTAGTGCATGAAAATGTTTTATACAGTATGTGTCAATTTTTTTTCTCTTCACGCTTCGTCCAGCATATTGCAGGATAGGCAGAGGGAACTGCAGGAACCATAGGAACCTAGCGTTAAGACATTCCGTTGCTTAGTCGCTGCTCTCTCCGTCCCCGCTTTCTGCCTTTTTCGGCGGAACTCAACGCCGCGCTTTGATTAGTTTCCAGAGCGAAGAAAATGGAAATAGAAAAATCTATCTTCCCCGAGTGGGAATTGAACCCTCAAACCGTCGCGTTTCGCCACAAGTGCGCCACTTTTAAGACACATATCTATGTTATTTCCCCGAATTCTAATTTGTCAGTCAGTCAACAAAAAGAAATGTTAAATTTACAAACGTGAACGTTTGTACGCGGGCAACCCACTAGTAGTTTTTATAATCATTTCTTCTAGTGGAGATCGAACCAATGACCATCGAGTTTAGTCGGTCGCTTATCCAATTGCGCCAAGATAGAATTAATATTTGATTAAATTAATAATTGCTAAATGACAACTAAATCTTAGCAAATTAGAGGCGTATGTATTTATCCATTATTTAAAAATTTAAGAGAAGAAATTACTTAGTATCCCATGGATCCATCTTTTGGGTGCCGGGCCCATCGCGTTGTAGGAAGAGGAGCTCCGATCAGCGCTTGGGACTTGCGACCCAAGTGTAGGTTTAAAGGGCCCCTTTAAAATGCATTAACGCTCACCTTCACTGTCCGAGCTCCTCCCACTACTTAACTTAATTTTAAACGATTCTACCAAAGCCGCCTTAGAAATGCGTTCTAGAAATGAATTAGTAATACTTAGTCTGGCCATAAATACTGTTACTATTCAAAAAAAGAAAATATTACGTTTGAATTTGGAATCTGTCATTTTTATATGATTGCTTGATGTGTTTTCTTATTTTCGCGCCATTATATTGTTAAATATTTTGTTATATTAAAATGGAGTGGGGTGATAAAGAGAACCGAATCGCTGTGATTGCCTTACATAAAGTAGGTATGGAGAAAAGTGCAATTTTTAAAACCCTCCACCCGCTTGGTATTAGTCAAATGTTTGTTTACCGGGCTATTGATAGGTACAATGATACCTCCTCTGTTTGTGACAGAAAAAGATCTGGCCGTCCACGTACCGTTCGTGTGAAAAAGGTGATTAAAGCAGTTAGGGAAAGAATGCGAAGAAATCCTGTCCGTAAGCAAAAGATTTTATCTCGGGAGATGAAGATAGCTCCTAGAACCATGTCGCGTATATTAAAAGATGACTTAGGACTTGCAGCCTATAAGAGACGTACTGGTCACTTCTTAACTGATAATTTAAAGAAGAATAGGGTGGTAAAATCCAAACAACTACTTAAGTGGTACGCAAAGGGAGGTCACAAAAAAATTTTGTTTACGGATGAGAAAATTTTTACAATTGAGCAGTATTTTAATAAACAAAATGACCGTATTTATGCTGGAAGCTCTAAAGAAGCTTCGCAATTAGTAAACAGAGTACAACGTGGGCATTATCCCACTTCAGTGATGGTTTGGTGGGGTGTTAGCTATGAAGGGGTGACTGAGCCATATTTTTGTGAAAAAGGTATTAAAACGTCGGCAAAAGTTTATCAAAATACCATTCTTGAGACGGTAGTTAAGTCTTTAACTAACACCATGTTCAATAACAAAGAATGGTGCTTTCAACAAGACTCGGCACCGGGTCATAGAGCTCGATCCACCCAATCTTGGTTGAAAACTAACGTTCCGGACTTTATCAGCACTGAAAACTGGCCGTCGTCAAGTCCTGACCTAAATCCATTGGATTATGATTTATGGTCAGTTTTAGAGAGTAAGGCTTGCTCTAAACGCCATGATAATTTGGAGTCCCTAAAACGATCCATTCGGTTGGCAGTGAAGAATTTTCCTCTAGAAAGAGTTCGTGCTGCTATTGATAACTGGCCTCAACGTTTAAAAGACTGTATTGCAGCCAATGGGGACCACTTCGAATAAACATTGTATATTTTAATAGTTATATATTGATGTATTAAACTAACTCACTATGAAAGGAATAAATGTTACGTATAAAAAAAAAATCGTGCTTTTCTTTATAACAATATTTATGGCAAGACTAAGTAGTTCTAGATAGGCCGAGATCTTTTGGCAAAATATAGAGAGATTTCGCTGTTATATCTCTCGCTTCTACTTCAACCGCATATAAACTTACTTTAAACCTATTCCCGGTCAGTTCGTTAATAAGCTCGAAATACTTGTTGCTTGTAGCTTGAAGTTATGACTTTTATGTTTCGCACAAAACTGTACACTCTACCAATACTATGCGTTTAAGGCTTCGGCGTTAAGGGAAAATATCCGGTCTAGACGACGAAACACCAATATATTCCGGGATTCTGTATTGCTTCTCATACTGGTTTTTATTAAATACGAATTTTTAACTTCTTTAAATGATACAAAAATAATATAAGGATGTACTTCCAGCATATATATACTATAACAGTTAGGCAAAAGACCAAGGATATTTGGGAAAGCTTTCAAGCCAGCTAGGTCACTTCTATGATTTCCTTACCAAGCTGGAAAATACCAATTTTGGGTAAATCTACCTCATAGCATGGAAAAAATTGCTCTTAATTTCGCCCAAAAATTACTAGAATCAAGATGATTGATACCCAAGAACGCCAAGCTTACCCAAGAAGTGACACGCAATAAAACAGTAAAGCAAGTCAGTAATGTATCACAACAAAGACAAGCTTCTAGCACGCGATCTCGCGTGGCTCCACAATATTTGGCAATAAGCTTTACCTAAGTTCATTAACGGCCTTTATTCTGATAAGGAATTACTCACACCTACCCTGAAACGAAGATATATTTTTGCACAGTTTAAATACAACGGCATATAGCAGAGTAGGCAGAGGTAACCGCAGGAACATAGTGTTAAGGCATTGAGTATTGAGTGGCGGAACTCAACGCCGCGATTACCGAGATACCAAAGCGAAGAAGATGGAAATGAAGAAATCTAAACTCCACAAGTGGGAATTGAACCCACAAACCGTTCTGTTTACAAGCAGATGTTGAGTCTCTACTCCACCACGGTCGCGAGCACTTTCAAACACATTTATTATATATATATTTAAGGATCCATATCTCAAAGGAAAATCGGACCCATCATGTCTGCCGATCTGTCTGTCAAAGCCACTTTCATTAAGATAACATCGAGGTATCCAGCTGAAGTTTATATTAATATCGAAGTCCGTCGGAGCATGGAAAATCCGAACTTCTGGGTCAATAAAATAATTAATAATTAATAATAACAATTATTAATAATTATTAATTATTAATTATTTTTTATAATTATTTTTTGCCCTATTTGTATGAAATTCACTGTATTTGGAAAAATATTACAATATATAATGAAAGCGGAGGAAAAATGTCATAATTAAAATTTGGTCGTTGGTACATCGCGTCAGGTCACAGCCAAAAGCTATAAGGCCATAGAGCATATGCTCAATTGGTATTGGCTATAGCTTCACGCTTTTATCCCATATATTGCAAGGTCGGCAGAGAGAACTGCAGGAACCTAGTGTTAAGACACTCCGTGTCGATATGCTATAAAGGGCTAAAGAGCTCAAATAGACTGAAATAAATAAAAGTAACTTAAAATACTCGCGTCTTATTCTATGATATATTTGACTATACTTAGACATGGTTGGTTGGTGGCTTGGTCTTGGATAATTGGCTTAAAACGTGAGGCTTCTCTAACCTCATTCCGGTAAAACGGAAAATATAAGTTATTTTATTTTTTAGGCGGAAAGCGAAGGCGGAGAAAGGGACTAAGCAACGGAGTGTCTTAACACTACGTTCCACGGTTCCTGAGTTTCCCTCTGCCTACCCTGCCATGTGCGGGATAAAGCGTGAAGTGAAAAAAAATAAACTATTTTTATAGCAAATGAAAATAATATGCGATAAAATATATATTGTAGATATATAGATATATAAATAAGATTTTGCTGTTATTTGCTAAAAAGGACCGTCGTGGTGCAGAGGTGTCTGTAAACGTGACGGTTTGTGTGTTCGATTCTCACTCGGACAGGATGGGTAATTTTATTTTAATTTTCTAGACAAGAAAAGTAGTAGGCAAATAGGCAAGCGAGACGTTGAGTTTTGCCACTCAACACGCAATGCTTCGAAAGGCGGAAAGAGGACGGAGGGTATTAACACTAAGTTCAGTTCCAGCGGTTTCCTCTGCCCACCCTACTATGTGCGGTATAAAGTGTGAAGCTAGTATATATAAAGCTAGTTTGTATGTATATATGTATATATATATATATATATATATATATATATATATATATATATATATATATATATATATATATATATATATATATATATATATATATATATATATATATATATATATATATATATATATATAATAAGTTTGTGTAATATAATAATAATATCAAGTAATATAATGTCTCAATAGTGTTGTTTTATTTTTGGCCGTTTACTACAGACTGAATCATTAACATCAGCTGTTCCATCTTAATCAACGTCTTCATGCCATATAGATCATTTATTAATATAATTGCTTTAAAGAAAAAACTAGTTCTCCAGTTGCTTAGTCCCTGCTCTCTCCGTTCCTGCTTTCCGCCTTTTTCGGGGCATTGCGTGTTGAATAGCGGAACTTAACGCCGCGCTTTGCCTAATTTCCAGAGCAAAGAAAAACCTAGCTTACCCGAGTCGAAATCCAATGGCCGTGGCGCAGAGGTGAGCGTCTACCTGTAAACCGTCGCGTTTACAGGTAGACGCTTACGCCTCTGCCTCACGACGGTTCTCATATACCTATAAAATACTTTGAATATTGCTAAACGTTTCGTTTTTAAAACAATTATAAACTATCCGTAAGCAATATATAAACTACACTTTAGTATATTCGTATCCCAAACCATAGAGCAACTAGTCAAAGTTGTTTATTTACATATTAGGGGACGTTAAAGTTTTAGACACCGTAATTTGGAGCAGGTCTCGTAAACCGTTATGATGCGTTACAAGGGCAGGAGGGGTTTCATATAACACGTTACGTATATAACGTTTTTTATTTTTTTTTAAAAAAACTAGGGACAATTTGTAACAAAGAAACATAGAAGTTTGACATAGAGCCTTCTTTAGTGGTGTTATAATTTCTTTTGTCCATCTGTACAGTTCTACGTAAGGAATATGCGAATTCCTGAATTAATTATTCCTGAACTGTCATCATCTACACTCTAGGTGCCATAATGTTTTAAGAATTTAGTATGTAGAAAATTCGTAGAGAAAGCAGTATAAATGGTAAAGGCAATCAAAAGTATAATAATTATAAAAACTAAGAAAAGCTTAGGATAAAATGGTCACTTGAAAGTTACTTTAAAAAAGGAGGGAGGAGGCTCAAAAATCCTCAAAAAATTCGTTATGCAATTAAACATTGAACGCTGTCTTATGTGTAATGTTATATACATTTACAATGGTTATATATATATATATATATATATATATATATATATATATATATATATATATATATATATATATATATATATATATATATATATACATACATACATACATACATACATACATACATACATACATACATACATACATACATACATACATACATACATACATACATATTTTATACATATACATGTATAAAAAAATATTTATATTCTATATTTATTTAAAAAAAATAGCACTCGAATGTCAAATTGATAGTGCTATTTTTGGCGGGAACGGTCGTCGACATCACCTACTAACCTTTAAGGGGCTGACAAAACTCGTTCCGTCTCGCTCGCTCATATTGCAAATGTATAGCGTCGTCTCTATCCAATTCATTACTAGCGCGAATAATTTTACACTACTATTTTCGCTATGCCATTACGTGTTAGTGTCTAAAAATATATGTAAGATATTTTGTATTAAAATATTTAGCATTTGTATGTTATTTTGTGTTTTAAAGCGCTTTAAAGTGCTTTAAAGCATTTTACTATTGCTGAAGTGGGGACGGTGTAAGCAGGGACTAAGTAACGGAGTGTCTTAACACTAGGTTCGTATGGTTCCTGCAGTTCCCTCTGCCTACCCTGCCATGTGCGGAATAAAGCGTGAAGCAAAAAAAAAAATTTCTTTAAAATACTTTAAAGTGATCGCGCTTGTGATCCCTCCACTATAATAAACCTGGAAAAAATTCTAGACCTAAACTAAACTAAAGGCTAACTTCACCTGCGTTTTGAATCCTATTTGAATCATTAATTTGAATCCTGTTACGTTGAGATTTTTATAATTTCTAAATAAATATTTAGATATTACCCAAATACTTATTAACTGCAATCTAACTTTGTCAAGAAGACAAAGTTAACTGGAAATTTTACCTATTCTAATAACAGTTATTTTGTAGCAGTTTGCACTATGCTTAAAAACTTTGAATATAATAAATACAACGAAGAAAACGCCATTTAAATTGGGTAGGCTGTTTCTGAGACAAGCATGCACAAATACACAAACAAATAAACATAGATATTAATATTAATCGATTTTTTTTAGCTTCACGCATTATCCCGCACATGGCAGGGTAGGCAGAGAGAACTGCAGGAAACATACGAACCTAGTGTTAAGACACTCCGTTGCTTAATCCCTGCTTTCTCCGTCCCCGCTTTCCGCCTTGCTCGAGGCATTGCGTGTTGAGTGGCGGAACTCAAAGTCACGCTTTGCCTAGTTTGCCAGAGCGAAGCAAATAGAAATAGAAAAATCCGTCTTCTCCGAATGGGGATCGAACCCAGAAACCGTCGCGTTACAGGCAGACGTTCTGCCTCTGCGCCACGACGGTCCTCAATTTTTCAAATTATTGATATTAATTCACGTTAATGACGGTCATAAATTTAGTTTCTTATAAAATTTTTAAAGAATTTCGTTGTTCCACCCCAAGAATTAATTAGGTCAAAAAATTTTTATATTAAATATTGTCCCACTTAGCATTTTGTGTTAGAAAACGAGCAGCATCTATTGTTTTAATAAAAAAAACTAATCTTTGCTTCCAATACTACAACGCATAAGGTTCGACAGCTGTGACTTTCATACTATGCAAAATACAAACCAAAGTGTTTCTCAATATCTCAATTCTCTTTTTCAAGTCAATTATTTTACCAGGGCCTACAGTGCCAGGCCCTCTTAAATTCTAAGGGGGCCTGACACTGTAGGCCCTCTAAAAAGAAGGCCTCGTATGATAAGTAAATGTTTTTTTTTTTGAGTTAAGTTAGCAAATTCTGTTGAGGTTGTTATGGACTTACATATATACTGAAGCTAACTTTTTTTTTATTGACGCTGGGGGAAATCTTCATAGATACCCGACTCCTGGAGGGGAGGCCGGGTTATGTGAGATTGTACTCACTAAAACCCCCTGGAAAAACAGAGAGGCTACGGGATCGCTTTCGCAGCACGTCCGCGGCCTCTCCCGAATACTGAAGCTAACTTGGCCTAGAAACAAGAGTCATGAATGACATTTTCTAAATCAAATTACCAGTAATTACTACATTTTTTTGGCAGTATATATATAATGGGTAATGCCAAATTACATTTTTTTTTATCTTCCCGTTATAACAGAAGACAGAGATAGCCACAGGAACCTTAGGAACATAGTGTTAGAACACTCCGTTCCTTTCCTTATAATTTTCTAACCATTTCGTTTTGAGTGGCGAAATTCAACATAGCGCTTCCTTAGTCAACACAGTGAAGAAAATAGATATGTAAAAATCCACCTTCTCCGAGTGGGGATTGAACCCACAACCCGTCTCGTTTACAGTTGGACACTGCGCATTTGCTCTAAGACGGTCCACTATTTGAATTCCTTTCAATACAATATTTTTTTTGTTTCAATTTTTTACGATTTTTTTTACAATCTTTTACGCTTTTCTATGTTGCATAGTCAATGGATGAATACGAAATTTTTACCTATTTGGTATTTTTCTTATAGCTTCACGCTTTATCCCGCACATGGCAGGGTAGGCAGAGGGAACTGCAGGAACCATACGAACCTAGTGTTAAGACACTCCGTTGCTTAATCCCTGCTTTCTCCGTCCCCGCCTTCCGCGTTTTCCGAGGCATTGCGTGTTGAGTGGCGGAAATCAACGCCGCACTTTGCCTAGTTTCCGGAGCGAAGAAAATGGAACTCAAAAAATCCATCTTCGCCGAGTGGGAATCGAACCCTCAAACACCGCCACAACGGTCCTCAAATCTATTTGGTATTACAGACTATAGAAATAACAGATTTAATAAACAAAAGTATTAAGATCATTTTTTTATTCATTTGAACCAAAAATAAAAAAAAATCATAAATTACTGAGAAATCAATGTACATAAAAGCAAACCGGTCATCGAACTTAGAACCTTCTCTATTATTGAAAACAACTCGCTTTATTTCTATTTGAGCACTTTATATCGATTTACTTCTAGAATGCTTTTAAAAATTCTATACTAACAATTTCCGTTTTGGTCATAATAGAACGAGTCTCTATATATTTGGATTGGAAGCTAACCTCCAATGTGAGTCACACCAATATGGAAACGGTTTAAGTCAATGTTTCCCAGCATTTTTGGATCCCACTTTCCGGGTTGAACATGGCTATTGCCCCCTTATAAATTTTGTTTAGAAATAAACTCTCGAGGTCAAAATTATAATATTAGTGATGTTAAACTTTTATTTATCGCATAATTTTAATATGGCGGAAAGCGGGGACGGCGAAAGCAGGGACTAAGCAACGGAGTGTCTTAACACTAGGTTCATATGGTTCTTGCAGTTCTTTTTGCCTACCCTGCAATATGCGGGATAAAGCGTGAAGCTAAAAAAATGTTATATTGGCTTACTAGATCAATTATATAGCTTTTATACGAAAACATACTGAAATAGTATATTTCCATCGAGCTTTTGTCTCTATAACGCTTTTCAAGTATTTTATTGTACTAACGATCTTTGTCAAGATTGTACCTTTGAGTTTTTATATCTACATACTTTCCCCTCTCTAAATTCAAAATGAACGCCCCATGTTGGGAAACGCCGGTTCAAATCCGAAAACATTCTGCTAACCAATTCTATTAAGACAATTGTGTACACCTATCTCAGTTGTAAGATGAGGAAATGCCTTATTTCCAGGAGTCCACAAGATGACTGCCATGGATTTTCACCAATCGACATAAAATCGAGCTGAGTGGAAGGTATTACGTGTTTGGAGTAAATCTGTTCGCAGGTACAGTGAATTATTGTAGCCTGTATATGAACCTGTCTAAGTAAATCCTTTTAAATTCAATGCAAAATTTGTTCCTGAGATTAAAGCGTACAATCAAACAAACTATATAGCTAAAAACAGTATCTATCTTTTCATTGAAGGTCCACTAATAATTCAACGTTGTTATACTGTAATGGGGAAATATGTAGAAGAGGTTAAGACTCAACTGTGAACTGTAAGATGTGGAGATCATAATAGATCAACAATGGTCGCAGTGACGCTGGGCTGTATGGCCCTGCAAACCAAAAAGAAGAAAAAGGATGTTTAAATAAAAAAAAAATTAACCGTAATTTTTTTAGCTTCATGCTTTTATCCCGCATATTGCAGGGTAGGCAGAGGGAACTGCAGGAACCATATGAACCTAGTGTTAAGACACTCCGTTGCTTAGCCCCTGTTTTACAGAGTGTCACGGTAAATTACAGAGTGTCATAACACGTGGTTACCTCTGCCTATCCCTAATATGCGGGTATATTTTTTCTTGAAATTCAATCGCTTGCTCATATATCTTGTGCCAAACACCGATATAAACACGAATGACATGTGACAACACATCCGGACGACAATGTCCGTATATCAACACCTTTATCGAAATAACATGAAACGTTGAATTGGAATCTAAAAGTTTATTTTGTATTTCTATTATTATTTAGTATATGGGGTCGTCGTGGCGCAGCAGCTAAACGTAAACACAGCATTTGTAGGTTCTATTCCAATGAGGGGGAATGGCAGGGGAAAGCGCGGCGTTGAGTTCCGCCATTTGGAACATGATGTCTCAAAAGGTAGAAAAGTAAGTGCGGTAAAAAATAATGGCTGGAATGTAATGTAGATCTAGATATTGCCGTACATCCTAGGCAGGCCTAGTAAGTAAGACCTTTAAGAACTACTAGTGTGTTCCCTGTGCAAATGCGCTTTGTTAACACTTAACACTTTTTAAAAAATATTTTTTTATGTTTTTTTATTTTTTTTTTTTTTTTTTTACTTCACGCTGTATCCCGCACATTGGCAGGGTAGGCAGAGGGAACTGCAGGAACCATACGAACCTAGTGTTAAGACACTCCGTTGCTTAGTCCCTGCTTTTATCTGTCCCCGCTTTCCGCCATTTTCGAGGCATTGCGTGTTGAGTGGCGGAACTCAACGCCGCGCTTTGCCTAGTTTGCCAGAGCGAAGAAAATGGAAATAGAAAAATCCATCTTCTCCGACTGGGGATCGAACCCAGAAACCGTCGCGTTACAGGCAGACGTTGCGCCTCTGCGCCACGACGGTCCTCTTTTTATGATTTTTAAAGTATTAATCCACATCAAGAATAGAAATAAAAAAAAAACATAAAAGTCTCCCTACAGAGATGCTAACAACGAAATAAGCTGTATAAGTCATATAAGAATTTGTCTCAATTCTTCAACGTGATATAATAATGGCTAAGTCGCAAGAGGGCGAAAAAAACGATCATGACAAAAAAATTCGACATGCCATAATTTTTCAAGTTTTTGTAGCACTGTTAAAATTACTTCCCAAATTTAAATACAGCAAGTAGTAACATTTGTATGCTGCGCGTTTAATAAAACGAAAAAAAAAACGGGTGAACACGAACAAATTGTGAGTTCGCTTTGTAAATTTAACAATTACAGCGCCAGAATGTAAGAGCGTGAGATTTTAGGCCTTTTTTTGTACTAAATGGGGCCAAAAAATAGTTGTTTTCATTTTTACGTAGACGTAGTAGGGTAGGGTAGGGTAGTGTGGGGTAGGGTAGGCTAGGGTAGGTACTGTAGAACAGATGGATAGATGGAAAAGTAGGTATTGCAGAAAATTGAGGGTAGGTAGATGGAAACGTTTTTCACGAGGAGTTATGTGATAAGTGACAAAACTCAACGCATTTCTTTTGACCTTATTGTAAAATTGAAGTAATTGAAAGTGATCCATCTTCTTCTCATGGGAGTCGAACCTATAAACCACTGCGTGAAGTAGCACCTGCAGTGCCTAGACGTCAAATGTAATTTTTGGATATAATTAGGAGGTTTTATTTGAAATTTTACCAAAATTTGGACATTATGACTCCTTTCTCAACTTTAAGATTTTTAAAGCGTTAATCCACATTGTAAAAATATTCATACAAATTAAAAATTGTATATAGCATAAAATAATTTAAGTAATAAGCCTTCGTAACCAAAGCGCTTGCACGGTTCGCAAGAGGCGCGGGTTTAAATCCAGTTGCGTTCAAATTTTTACACGTCCACTTTAAGTATCTATTTTTATATTCTGACCAATCACAACTTGGTGCTGTATTATAAAATCAACACGTGTTATTTTCAATTGCTATATTTACATCCAATTTAACTGTAATAAAGACTAATTAACATCTCTGAGTAAGTTATATATATGTAAAGACCTCTTTGAACATCTCTGGACCAAGAGTTCTTTCTCCAGAAGAGTGTATAGATTAATTCTTTCTCTGCAACTAAGAGAAAGAGTGAAAGTTCAAACAAAAAAAAGGAGACTTACCGTTTTAAATCCTCTGTACATGACTCTGATCTCTTGCTTGGAGAATTTAGTCTGTCGACACAGTTCCTCTAATGCCACCGGTATAGGTTTTGGGGTTCTGTTTGGTTCTAGCTCGTAGGCGTGCTCTTCTACTGGGGATTCCGGTGGTGTTGCCATTATAATATATTTAATTTACCAGATTTTTCAATATCACCACATATTTTCGGAGTTCATGGGCACAGGGCAGGAATGCTGAAACAAATGATTTGAAATCAATGATTTATGTAAATAGTGTATTTTCCAGTCTATAATACAATATTACTCTAACGTTTATATAAAAGTATACAGGGACCGGAAATTTGCATGGGATTTTCGGAAAAGGCAAAAGGATTTCTAGAAATATCAACTGGAACCGGAAAAAATGAGATTAATTGTTTTATGTTCCCGGGAAATTTAGTTTACGTTGAAATTATAATTATTATTAATTATAATTTCAACGTAACGTAGAATTTTTCTCCGAAATCGAACCTTGAACCATCACACCCAAAATATAACAACAGTGCCAAAATTACCAAGTACATACTAATGTGAGTACTATAATTTTAAACCACTGGAAATATTTCATCGACATTATCAATTATCCGCGGGAAGCAATTCAATTGGCATGTTTGGCTCGTTGCCATTTTGCTGTTGGTTTAGATTTAACAAAATGTTAACACGTATATATTATTTAAAGCTGATGGCTTATTTTTTAGCTTCACGCTGTATCACGCTTACAGCAAGATAAGCAGAGGGAACCGCAGGAACCATGCGAACCTAGTGTTAAGACACTCCGTTCCCTGCTTTCCACCTTTTTGAGGCATTGTGTGTTGAGTGGCGGAACTCAACGTCGCGTTTTGCCTAATTGGCTAAGTTTAAACTGTTATTCTTTCTCGAGACGTAATTAGAAGTGGTCTTGATTTCTTTAGATACGTTGTAAGTGATAACTTGGAAGATGACTTAAAAAGGTTGTAGGGAAAGCTATGCCAATATAGTTAAGTAGTTTAAGAAGATCTTTCGTTCTTTCAACCCTATGGGTTTCATACTATAAAATAAATTAATAAAAATATCGACCGTCGTGACGTAGAGGCGCAACGTCTGCCTGTAACGCGACGGTTACTGGGTTCGATTCCCAGACGGGGAAGATGGATTTTTCTATTTCCATTTTCTTCGGTCTGGCAAATAGGCAAAGCGCGGCGTTGAGTTTCGCCACTCAACCCGTAATGCCTCGAAAAAGGCGGAAAGCGGGCACGGAGAAAGCAGGGAACTAAGCAACGGAGCGTCTTAACACTAGGTTCATTTGGTTCCTGCAGTTCCCTCTGCCTACCCTGCCATGTGCGGGATAAAGCGTGAAGCTAAAAAAAAGGGAAAAAAAAATATCATGGTATTATAATATTTAGCTACGTAATGTCTACGAGCTGTAGACTGTAGCCCATAATTTTACTTGTGTAGACTATAAATTTGTTGGAATTTTCGGGAATCCTATCTTATTCTCCCAAGCTCCCCAAGGAGCTTCCCTACACTCCGTACCTTTTATATAAACCCTAGTCAAGAAAAATAATTAAATTTCCATTTGTACAATGAAAATATGTATGCAATATATTTAAAATAAGATTTATTAAAGACCTCTTAAATAAAATTATTAATCTAGTTAATATAGATGTTTCCCGAAACGTCCATCTAGTTAAACTAGATTTTTAAGCTTTACGCTTCATCACAAGCAAAGGCAACCTAACAGGAACTTTCCATCTGTGTTGGGACTTTTAAGCGGGACTCAACGCCGCGTTTTACAATTAAATATAAAAAAGCATGTAAAATGTAGATAAATATATTGAAATCTGTACTTTCTACTGGCTTATTTTCTAAATAACGCCCAACATAGATGTTATCAGAACCCCACGTTTCTTATCACGATTATTATAATGAAGGTGACCTCGCGTGATACTAAAATATAGTACCTTTAATAAGCCGCAAATAGTTTACATAGTGGGAACCGGTGCGAGTTGATTTGAAGTACACTGTTCCGTATAGTATTATCTTTTATATATGACGAGTTAATATATATATATATATATATATATATATATATATATATATATATATATATATATATATATATATATATATATATATATATATATATATATATATATATATATATATATATATATATATATATATATATATATATATATATATATATATATATATATATATATATATATATATATATATATATATATATATATATATATATATATATATATATTATATATATATATATATATATATATATATATATATATATATATATATATATATATATATATATATATATATATATATATATATATATATATATATATATATATATATATATATATATATATATATATATATATATATATATATATATATATATATATATATATATATATATATATATATATAATATATATATATATATATATATATATATATATACATATATATACATATATATACATATATATACATATATACATACATATACATATACATATACATATACATATACATATACATATACATATACATATACATATACATATACATATACATATACATATACATATACATATACATATACATATACATATACATATACATATACATATACATATACATATACATATACATATACATATACATATACATATACATATACATATACATATACATATACATATACATATACATATACATATACATATACATATACATATACATATACATATACATATACATATACATATACATATACATATACATATACATATACATATACATATACATATACATATACATATACATATACATATACATATACATATACATATACATATACATATACATATACATATACATATACATATACATATACATATACATATACATATACATATACATATACATATACATATACATATACATATACATATACATATACATATACATATACATATACATATACATATACATATACATATACATATACATATACATATACATATACATATACATATACATATACATATACATATACATATACATATACATATACATACATACATACATACATACATACATACATACATACATACATACATACATACATACATACATACATACATACATACATACATACATACATACATACATACATACATACATACATACATACATACATACATACATACATACATACATACATACATACATACATACATACATACATACATACATACATACATACATACATACATACATACATACATACATACATACATATATATATATATATATATATATATATATATATATATATATATATATATATATATATATATATATATATATATATATATATATATATATATATAAAAATGAGAGACTACACTAGACTGAGGAAACCGCAGGATCCTACTATTACTCCTTTCCAGGCTTTCTGTCATTTCTAAAATCAACGCCGCGAATTGAACCCATAAACCATCACGTCTACAATCAGACGCCGTGTCTTTGTGCCACGACAATGTTTTTTTTTAGCCTAACGTTTAATCCAACATTGCACGATGGCCAAAGGGAACCATAAGAACGTAGTGTTTAGACACTTCGTTATAATAAAAAAATATTATAATTATAATTAAAAAAAAAATATTTAAATTTATTTAATAAATTTACTATATTAATTTAAATTAATTATAATTAAAAAATTATAATAGTGGTTTTGTCTATCGAAGGCAAAAAATTTACTCATAAGTAACAACGTGCTCCATATTATTTACTAAAATATACACCTATACAAATAATACAAAGCAGAAGAGTGTGTTTGTTATTATGTTAGAACAACCTTATCTCAGAAACTATTGGTTTGATTTGATTTTCTTTTATGTTGAATAATTAACATAACATACTAACATATAAGTATGGCAAATAGGAGTGAAACAGCAAAAAACAATTGACGACGACGAAAAAGTTCATTCGGACTTAGTCGCCGGTAGCCTTAGACTTAGTTTCATCAAAAGCACTCGTAATTGCAATATCCCTTTGTTTTTGAAGTTTATAAATCTTTACATAATGTATATTTCGTCAGTTGTGGATTTGATTCCCAGTTGATGAAATTTGTTATTTTCATCTTCCTTCTTCCGGTAACAAGAAAAACAGCGGCGTATTATAGCTTCACCCTGCCATATGCAGGAAAAACTGTTACACTATTTGTCATTATATATTATTTGTAGAAGCGTTTTAAATGTGCATACTTAGAGAGGTGAGACATGGAATTATGCTTTTGATACCATTTTAAAGATCGCGAAAAGGCGGATTGGTAAAAATAGCCGAAGTTCGAACTTGAACAGTTCAATTGATAATTGATTAAACAAATTCTACACCTTAACCAATTAGATTTATTTCATTTTTGACACATGACATTTGGGCGCGCTTTTTGTCAATGTCAAAAATTCTGTCATTTGACATAAAAACATTGGTAACTTGACCATCCCCAAAAAGTTAATAAAACCCACTACACACGACGTTAATAAAACCCACTAATATACGATCTTATATTTTTATCTTATTAAGTCAAACAAGTATTTATCGATCAAGGAATCCTAAAATACACTGAATTATTATTCAGTGTCATAACAACTTCGTGGCTGTCACGTGATAGCATCGCAGTCGGTTAATGTTTCTAGATTTAATTTAACCGACTTGTTTCATGGTTTATTTGTATTTATATTTCTCTGACAAAACAAATGGTTAAAGCTCTTTATGTGAGTGTTTAATACAAGAACTTGATTTGTCACGTCTGAGAAATATCTTTATAGATATGAATTTCTTTTTAAATTTAATGTTTATTCAAAACCTATATAGATTATTTCGTGGCAACTAAGTGTTAAGTCACTCCGTTCTCTGCTTTTTAGGGTATTGCGTGTTGATTGGCGGAACTCAACGCAGCGCTTGCCTAGGTGCCAGAGCAAAAAAATTGAAATGAAAGAAATCTATTCTTTCGTCTAAATCAAAAATCTATTCGTTCAGGCGGACGCTACGCCCCAGTGCTACGACGGTCCTCAATATATAAAGATTATCTGTATCTTTATACTTTTTCTGTCAATACGAAAACGGTGTTACGCTATAATATAAATGGAGAAACCGATTAAGTTTGAGGTATTTTTTATTCTAAGGTTTTTACACTAATTTAGTGTACAAACGGTATGTGTATTGGAACGTACTCCGAACTAAGGGTTAGTTGCACTAGTGCTGTGCCGAGTTATTTTTTAAATTTAGTTATATAGAGAGGGAAGCTCGGACAGTGACAGATAAGCGTCAATCTACATTTCTTGGGGCCTTTTCAACCAATTAGAACGTAAGTCCTTACTGCTTTGAACTCCTCCCCCTACAAAGCTATCACTGCTGGGCACCATGGAGTTCATGAGGTGCTATGTGGTTGGGATTTTAACAAATCATTTCTACTATGACTTACCCTTGTTGCAACAAAAAAGGCGCAAGTGTTTAAAGCACTTAATTTGAAAGAAAATCTCAATGTTATGATAACTTATTATGATCCATTAGTCAGCTATAATTTATTATACTCAGAATATATTATACATGTTAAATTAAATTTAAATAATAATTATTTAATATTTAAAATAACATTTGTTTTTTTATAACTGTCAAACAATCTAGGCTGCTACTAACTACAAAGTATATGTGAATTAACTGTGGGATTTCAATACGATATATTAATAAATACGATATGGTTATTTAAAAAATTGTCATTAGTTTTAATTGTGCGCACTTTTTGACCTAGAATTTTACTAATGGCGAATTGGTGAATAATATAACCGAACTTCGAACTTTAACAATTCAATTCTACATGTAAGCCAGTTAGGTTTGTCTGACATTTCACAATTGACACCCTACAAATAGATTTTTTTATCATTCCCAAACAGAAGTACTTTTTAGAGATGATAAAATAAATATACGTGATGAGTCTAATAAAATTTCGAGGACCGTCGTGGCGCAGAGGCGCAACGTGTGCCTGTAACGCGACGGTTTCTGGGTTCGATCCCCAGTCGGAGAAGATGGATTTTTCTATTTCCATTTTCTTCGCTCTGGCAAACTAGGCAAAGCGCGGCGTTGAGTTCCGCTACTCAACACGCAATGCCTCGGAAAAGGCGGAAGGCGGGGACGGAGAAAGCAGGGGCTAAGCAACGGAGTGTCTTAACACTAGGTTCCCATGGTCCCTGCAGTTCCCTCTGCCTACCCTGCCTTGTGCGGGATAAAGCGTGAAGCTAAAAAAAAAATAAATAAAATAAATTTTTTATTTAAAACATGTAAAAATGTCGAAAAACAAGAATCTTGTTATCTGTCCAAGACTAACAATGGCTAGAGTACGACAATAAAAAAAATAATAATAGCATTCATTGTCTGGAACAACACGAAACGTCTTTAATCTTCACCCGATGGCGGGATCAAAGGAGATTTACGAGGAAAATTTTAAAAATCCACTAAATTGTTTATTTTATAGTTCATCATCTAGCTTCATGGTTTTAAAATATACATGGATATGACTTAATTGACCAACATTTGAATGATCTAATAGTAATATTTTTTTTATAGCTTCACGTTTTATCCCGCACATGGCAGGGTAGGCAGAGGGAACCGCAGGAACCATAGGAACCTAGTGTTAAGACACTCTGTTGCGTTAGGACGAGGAGAGAGAGTAATGAAAAACACCATCTTCCCCTCATGGGAATCGAATCCATAAATCGTCGTGTTTACAGGCAAACGCTACGTATCAGCGCCATGAAAAATATCACACCACCTTCTTATTAAAAGTCGGTTTAAAACATATTTTTTCATATATTTTTTAATCTGTTCCTTCAAAATACTGAAAACTGAAAGCTTGAGCGTTGTGCTTATTTACAGTAGACCATTACAAATAGTTCATTCATAAAATGGGCATAAAATTTCTCAACAACAGCAAAAAGTTTTCGCCTTCAATTCAAAATAAACAAAGGCGTTACGTAGAGTGTTAAATAAACAGTAGAGTCTGAACTCTGGGAAAAAATATATATATAAATATATAGGTCGTTGCTTTTATAATTAAAAAGTTTCACAATATTCATAATAGGCTGTTAAATTAGGTTACTTTTTAGGATTCCGTACTTCAAAAGAGAAAATGGGATGAAAATAATATTGAATATTTTTTTTATTGTTTGTGGGTTCGATTCCCACTTGGGGAAGTTGGATTTTTTCATTTCCATTTTCTTCACTCTGGCAACTAGGCAAAGCGTGGTGTTGAGTTCTGTCACTCAACATGTGAAGCGTCGAAACGGCGTAAAGCGTTCTCCGCGAAGTGTCTTAAAAATAGGTTCCTAAGGTTCCATCAGTTCCTTACCCTGCTAAGGGCGGGATAAAGCATGAGGTTACAATAAAATAATATATATATTTTAGACCAATTAATTATATGATTTTGATAAAATGAATTGTTTAATTCTATGATAAAATATTTGGACGTCTGCCATTTTGTATTGTTTAATTGACAGAATCATACTCTACTAAAATCAAAAGCTCTTTCCTTTTACCATATATATTTTTAACATTTGGCTGTAATACTCAGACTATAAATACAAAAATCGTGGGTTCGATTCCCACTTGAAGGAACTTTGGTGATGTAATCAGCGACGTTGACTTCCGTTGTTCAGTACGCAATGTTCCAAAAGGTGATTGGTAGGTAACGTTATACACGTAATTTACCATCTTATATAGAATAAAACTTTTTAACAAACAATTGGCCGTTAGAAAATCGGTCAGAAAACCGTCGTGGCGCAGAGGCGCAGAGGCGTAACACGACAGTTTCTGGGTTCGGTTCCCACCCGAGGAAGATGGATTTTTCTATTTCCATTTTCTTCGCTTTGGCAACTAGGCAAAACGCGGCGTTGAGTTCCACCACTCAACACGCAATGCCTCGAAAAGGCGGAAAGCGGGGACGGAGAAAGCAGGGACTAAGCAACGGAGTGTCTTAACACTAAGTTCCTATGGTTTCTGCAGTTCCCTCTGCCTACCCTGCCATGTGCAGGATAAAAATATTCTAAGTAATTATTAATTATCTATAGTAACAACTTATCTGTTAAAGAAAAAATAAAAATCACTGATAAAAAGTAAAACTGAAAGCTATATTAATTACAAAGGCAGCTTTAAAAGCTCAGTTTTTTTGACAAGTGCATTTTTCATTATAAAAACACTGTCATTGTAGAAACGCAAACGAAATTTTTAATGGAATTCATATTTAAATACATTTTAAAATAATTTAATAATTGTACTATCAACATTTACGTTGTTGCGGAGAGATTTTAGTGACAAATTATTCCGTGAAATTAAAAGACTGAGGATTAGTTTTTATTTCTCTACTCTATTAAGACAGTGCTCAGATGGTTTGAGCATGTCGAAAGAATGAGTGATGAAAGAATGGTAAAAAAGATTTTAGAAACAAAAGTGAGTGGTAATAGTGATAAGGGGGGACCTCGGTTGAATTTTAAAAACACAGTATCGAAGATAATGGAAGAAGGTCACGTAAAGCATGATAACTCCCCGGAGAGCATGTATGAAGAGGTTAATGACAGTGGACGAGGCGGAAGAGGTATGCAGGGACCGCAGCGTTTGGCGCTCCGATCTCTCTGACTACCCCGCTAGGGATAGAGCGTGAAGCTTTATGTATGCATGTATATATGTGAAATATTGCAATGTTAAGTTCCGCGACTCAAAGCTCAATTTTTCGTTTTCAGGCAGAAGGTAGAAAACATAGTGTTTAGACACTAAGGGAAACGAGTGCCTAAATCCGAGAAATTGCTATTTGATCAGCGTAACTCGTTGCCACACGTTTTTTTCTCCACCCAGCACATAAAAAATTGAATAAAAAAAAGTAAAATGGAGAATAGTGACACTTGTTTGTTAAAAACAAAACAAAAGAAACAATATTTCAATATTTTACTAAACAAATAAAAAAGCAAATGAGTATTTCCTTTGTAACAGTAAACGTTATGCAACGTGACATTAAAAAGCTTATATATCAACATTAAAACGAAGCTCGCGACCGAACGGATCATTGTAGTACACTGGAATAGATTTATGGCGGTGGGTATCTCTTTTATAGTTATTAAGCATGAATAGTAACAACAACACACATATTTTTTTAGATTTACGCTTTATCCCACATAGTTAGGCAGAGGGAACTGCAGAGACCGTGGGATCCTAGTGTTAAGACACTCCGTTGCTTAGTCCCTGCTTTCTCCGTCCCCGCTTTCCGCCTTTTCGAGGCATTGCGTGTTGAGTGGCGGAACTCAACGCCGCGCGTTGCCTAGTTCCCAGAGCGAAAAAAATGGAAATAGAAAAATCTATCTTCCCCGAGTGTCTCGAACCCATAAACCCGTCGCGTTTACAGGCAGACGCTACGCCTCTGCGCCACGACGGTTCGATGAATTAATTGATTAATCGAATATATTTTAACTGTGGTCACGGTGTAGATACAAAGTTACAATGGTAGACGTTTAAATTTAAAATTATCATACATGCCATCTACATGTCATAAGCACATTCATATTTTGTGTGACACTTCTCTTGGATTTACGCTTACGCTTTATCCCTAACAGCGTAGCCAAAGAGACCAGGGCGCCAAACACGCCTCTTTCGTACACGCTTTACGGAGTGTTTCTTCGCTACTATTTTTCCGAAAGTCAACCGAGGTCTCCCCTTATCTTTCTTACCACCCACTTTTGCTTCGTAAATCTTTTAAACCATTCTTTCGCCACTCAATCTTTCGACGTGCCCAAACCACCTGAGCACGTTCTTCTTCATTCTTACTGTGACATCCTCACTGATACCAACCATCCTGTGTTTCACTGCTATATAACAGCGTCGGAACCAGAACTGCATTCTGTACAGCCAACTGTGCAGCGACACTGACGTCCTGTCGTCTGAACAAAGGCACATATTTTGTGTCAAAACAATTCAATTGTCAAAAACCAACCACTTTATCTACCTCCACATACATACTATATGTATACTTGCCAATTTAGAACGTTAAAAATTATTATTACGACCATTTTTCTTTTTTTTTTTAGCTTCACGCTTTATCCCGCACATGGCAGGGTAGGCAGAGGGAATTGCACGAACTATTGAAACCTAGTGTTAAGACACTCCGTTGCTTAGTCCCTGCTTTCTCCGTCCCCGCACACAATATTTTAACTTAAAATCAGTCAAAATAATACATTAACGATAATTAAAGATATATATCGCGATAATCAGTGGAGGCCAACCATATAGAGCTAATAGAAAAACATTTCATAGTCAGCCGACCATTTACATAGAATGAATGAACTGACATTTTGTATTTAATTTGTTATAAATTCATACTATGATATATAAAGTATTTGGAAGTAGGAAGGCAGAGAGCCAAGTGTTCAATTTCTCCGTTTAATATAATTCTCTCCATTTTTTGATATAATATATTTGGGGGCGGAATGGAATGCTGCACTTTTCTTCAACAGGTCGAGCAAATATTTTTTATTTTAGTTTGTATTTTAAACTTACATTAAGGTAAGAAGAAGAAAAATATTGTTGTAGTTTAGTTAAAATATTTTTATAGAAATACAGCGTTTATGAGTTCAAATCCTCCTTGGGGCGTTAAGAAAATGAATGTTGAAAGAACGGTAAAAAATCTTATACGAAGCAAGATTGAGAAGTAAGAAACTTCTATGCCCTTCGAAAGACTACTACTGGAAGAAGTTGAAGGAATAAGCCTGAGGACCTCCTGGAAATCATGTATGAAGAGATTAATGACAGGTGACGAGGCTCTGATTACTCTCTAGGGAAGGAATACGAAGTTACATATATGTATATAATAAAGATTAGTGGAGAACGGAGGCTCTTAATTAAGGTGATTATCCTGCTTTGCGAGATAGAGCGTGAAGTTCAAAAATTATGACCTTAATTGAAACATTGCGTGTTGAACAATATAACCCGTTATTAGGCTTAAAAATTCAATAGAACGATTAATTTTAAAGTTATTTTTTTTTAAGTTTTTACTTTGTTTTTATAGTCTCACGCTTTATCCCGCACATAGCAGGGTAAGCAAGTGTTAAGTCACTCCGTTCCCCGCCGGCGCCATATTTCGGGGCATTACATTTTGAATAGGGGAACTAACTAGTTGCCAGCGAAGAAAATGGAAATGACAAAATCCATCTTCCTCGGAGTCGAACCTACGAACCGTTGCGGTCACAGCACGACGGTACACCTCTGCGCCACGACGATCCTACGATTTATAATAAAACTATTCTTCTATCCCCACTTTTAGTGATTTCTTTAAAAATATTATGAATCTATTTATGTTTTTTTATAAAAAAATTAAAATTATAAATTAGGTTAAACAATTTGTACAAAATATATTTTTTTTTAAATAATACTTTTCATTTTTCCCTATAAAAGGTTGAATAAAAATATGTACAGTGTCACATCACTACTGTATGCTATATTACTATAGTTCATCTCCCTGCGAGCAGTCGTGTTGTCGATGCTACGCAGGGAATCGGCGTGGGAGGCCGGAGGTCCAGTCCAGAAGGAGACTGCGGGGCGGGCTCACGGCCTCAAAGCCCCAGTGGTATATATATATATATATATATATATATATATATATATATATATATATATATATATATATATATATATATATATATATATATATATATATATATATATATATATATATATATATATATATATATATATATATATATATATATATATATATATATATATATATATATATATATATATATATATATATATATATATATATATATATATATATATATATATATATATATATATATATATATATATATATAATATATATATATATATATATATATATATATATATATATATATATATATATATATATATATATATATATATATATAATTCATGTAAAAAGACGTTTGCAAATAAATAGTCTTGGCAAAGGAACACAGGTTACAGTTTCGCCTCGACTGACGGAGAAGAATTCAAGACCAACCATCCATCCATGTCCATCTGTGGGGCCATAAAAATGCTATTAAATAGATTACCAAATCGAGCTTCTAAGTCCAGGAGTCCAGTATATAGAAGAAAAAATCAGAAGAATCAGGTGTACCAACATTGTAAACCACGATGTAACACCTCGTTCTCGTAGGATTTTTTCCAAACCCACTTCTTTAATAGCTATTTGACTAGCTAACATGTGCTCCCTCAGTAGGTAACGATATTGTTGTACTTAGTCTTGCCATAAATATTGTTATAAAGAAAAGCACGATTTTTTTTTATACGTAACATTTATTCCTTTCATAGTGAGTTAGTTTAATACATCAATATATAACTATTAAAAATATACAATGTTTATTCGAAGTGGTCCCCATTGGCTGCAATACAGTCTTTTAAACGTTGAGGCCAGTTATCAATAGCAGCACGAACTCTTTCTAGAGGAAAATTCTTCACTGCCAACCGAATGGATCGTTTTAGGGACTCCAAATTATCATGGCGTTTAGAGCAAGCCTTACTCTCTAAAACTGACCATAAATCATAATCCAATGGATTTAGGTCAGGACTTGACGACGGCCAGTTTTCAGTGCTGATAAAGTCCGGAACGTTAGTTTTCAACCAAGATTGGGTGGATCGAGCTCTATGAACCGGTGCCGAGTCTTGTTGAAAGCACCATTCTTTGTTATTGAACATGGTGCTAGTTAAAGACTTAACTACCGTCTCAAGAATGGTATTTTGATAAACTTGTGCCGACGTTTTAATACCTTTTTCAGAAAAATATGGCTCAGTCACCCCTTCATAGCTAACACCCCACCAAACCATCACTGAAGTGGGATAATGCCCACGTTGTACTCTGTTTACTAATTGCGAAGCTTCTTTAGAGCTTCCAGCATAAATACGGTCATTTTGTTTATTAAAATACTGCTCAATTGTAAAAATTTTCTCATCCGTAAACAAAATTTTTTTGTGACCTCCCTTTGCGTACCGCTTAAGTAGTTGTTTGGATTTTACCACCCTATTCTTCTTTAAATTATCAGTTAAGAAGTGACCAGTACGTCTCTTATAGGCTGCAAATCCTAAGTCATCTTTTAATATACGCGACATGGTTCTAGGAGCTATCTTCATCTCCCGAGATAAAATCTTTTGCTTACGGACAGGATTTCTTCGAATTCTTTCCCTAACTGCTTTAATCACCTTTTTCACACGAACGGTACGTGGACGGCCAGATCTTTTTCTGTCACAAACAGAAGAGGTATCATTGTACCTATCAATAGCCCGGTAAACAAACATTTGACTAATACCAAGCGGGTGAGGGGTTTTAAAAATTGCACTTTTCTCCATACCTACTTTATGTAAGGCAATCACAGCGATTCGGTTCTCTTTATCACTCCACTCCATTTTAATATAACAAAATATTTAACAATATAATGGCGCGAAAATAAGAAAACACATCAAGCAATCATATAAAAATGACAGATTCCAAATTCAAACGTAATATTTTCTTTTTTTGAATAGTAACAGTATTTATGGCCAGACTAAGTATATTTATATATTAATATATTAAAATGTACATTTTATTTTTGATTATAATTGCCAAAAATCAATATTTAACTTATCAATATGTAAATACTGCCATATACAAAATTATGCCATATAAAATACTAGGTCAAACTCTCGCCGCTCTAAGTGTGCGCAATAAAACGCTTCCACAAATAATATATAATGATACCAAACACGTGTAATTCAGAACAAAATAGGCTTTATTATTTACCATTCCATAGAAAATGAACTCGTGACCATTTCTTTTATGATCACTATAAAAGCGAATACACGCTTAAAAAAGCTCCAGCGTCTAAAAATAGTGTTGACTTTAACATAAGAGGGCCGGCATAAAGGGAGTGAAGTAAGCGTTCAGCTCACTTGTTATAAATATTAAAACGAATGGTCGACCTCTTGAAAAAACAAACAAACAAATGTTAATGTGTGTTCTTTTATATGTATATGTATATGTATATGTATATGTATATGTATATGTATATGTATATGTATATGTATATGTATATGTATATGTATATGTATATGTATATGTATATGTGTATATGTATATGTATATGTATATGTATATGTATATGTATATGTATATGTATATGTATATGTATATGTATATGTATATGTATATGTATATGTATATGTATATGTATATGTATATGTATATGTATATGTATATGTATATGTATATGTATATGTATATGTATATGTATATGTATATGTATATGTATATGTATATGTATATGTATATGTATATATATATGTATATGTATAGGTAGATATAGGTATATTTTTTTTACAATTTCACGCTTTATCCCGCACATAGCAATGTAATAGAGGGAACCACAGGAATCATGGTAATCTAGTGTTAAGACACTTCGGAACTTAACGCCGTGCTTTACCTTTTTGTCAGAACGAAAGAAATGAAAATGAAAAAAATATTTATGTTTCTCGAATGGGAATCGAACCTACAAACCATCACGTTTACAGGTATACAATACGTATGAGGAAGCTTAAGTACCTTATGTGTATATATTGTGTAGATACCTATAAAGATAACTATAATGTTTTTTGTAAACGGGGTTTTCAACAACCCTTGCGGCTTTGAGTTCAATTTTTTTTAGTGCCGAAAGTTGATAAAAGTCTAGACACTGAAATCTAATTATCTACTAAAACTAGAAAAATCAAGTCAAATATATGTATATATATATACATATATATATATATATATATATATATATATATATATATATATATATATATATATATATATATATATATATATATATATATATATATTTATATATATATATATATATATATATATATATATATATATATATATATATATATATATATATATATATATATATATATATATATATATATATATATATATATATATATATATATATATATATATATATATATATATATATATATATATATATATATATATATATATGTTCTCTTGTTATTGGTATAAGTTCTCTTGGCTTCAGCCAGAGCTCAACGCCGCATTCAAAAAATTTGAGAAATAAAAAAATATATAACCAATAAACTAAATAACTTGAACATATTGAACTTATGACCGTCGTGTTCATACTTGATATCAATATCTGCGCCAATATGGAACTGATTACCATAAAAAGTGTGTAAAGCCTTGGACTTAGACTTGATTTATACAGTACAGTAGGTTTTGTAATTAATACGAATGAATATTTATAATGAGAACCGTCGTGGCACAGTGGTTCAGCGTTTGACTGTAATCGCAACGGTATGTGGCCTCGATTCCCATGAGGGGAAGATGGATTTATTTCCATTATCTTTGCTCTGCTAACTAGACAAGCGTAGTGTTGAGTTCCGCCACTCAGCACGTAATGTCTCCAAAATGCGGAATGAAGTGGACGGAGTGTCTTATCACTAGGTTCCCACAGTTCCTACGGTTTCCCCTGTCTAGCCTGCTACGTGCTAATGTAATAATAACTACTGATTGTAATAATGTACAAATCTCAACACATTCTACAAAAGAAAAAGGTATGTAGGTTCGATTCCTACTCGGGGAGCATGGGTCTTATCCTTGCTAAGTGGGGTGTAAAAGGAAAACATATAGATATGTTGATAAAAAAAACTTAACCTTTCTATGACGACATGACTGGCTTATTAATCAATAACAGCGTATCAACGCGTCGGGCGCGATTTCCCATGATTATCTAGTTATGTTATTACTATAAATTATTTAATACTTTGGAACTCGGTTATACGGACCTCGGTTATATGAATTCGCGATCATTCGAATGAAGTCCGAAAGCCAGCTTAATATTGAAGATAGATGTGTGAAATTGAATGTAACAAAATTCAAACAGAAAGCATATATAATAAATATAATATATTTTTCAAAAACTATAAATGTGAGGACCGTCGTGAAAAATCTTAGAAAAATATACTATGTATTTATTTACTTTAGTACTAATACTCAATTATAATTTGAGTGTCGTCGTGGCGCAAAGCCGTAAGCATCTACCTGTAAACGCGACTTGAGTTTCTGGGCCACTCAACACGCACGCGCACGCACGGAAAAACGCAGGGAGAAAGCAGGGACTAAGCAACGGAGTGTCTTAACACTAGGTTCCTATGGTTTCTGCAGTTCCCATAGTCCCTAAAATAGCAGCTGCATTATAAATAATTTTTCATCTGCTTCCAGATAAGCAGGTTTAACCAAAGAAATTCTTTTTCATTGTTATTTTTAGCCTCACCTGTATCCTACACGGAACCTTATACCAACATGTTTTTGGCTTTAAAAGTTCACTTTAAATATACGTACATATAAAACTGTGTTAATTCCATTCGCACAGGCCCTACTAATAATAACATCCGTCATAAAAACCCTACTGAAAGTGAACACGCTGTATATTTTACGCGTTCGATATCGATTATCGTAATACTGTACTGTACGTACAGTAGTATTCACATCTAAATCCGACATATTTTATTTATGTTACAATGCACTTTGCTCCAAAATATAGGTTAACTACTGTAGTAAATTTTGGTATAAACATGATATTGTTTATACAAGTTATTTGGAGGTCGTTGTGGTATGGAGAGATTAGTGCGATGGTTGTGTAGTTGAGGTCTAAGAGTGGAGAGTAAAGAACACAGAGTCCTGGCACTGGATTCTCTCTATATATTCTTTTTATTCCGTTTTATCCTATTCTTACTACGTCTTTCTACCCTGCAGTATACTTAGGTAGCCTAGTCTACAATAGGGCCAACTTTTAGGGTGCAATATTTTGCAAAAAAATTGCCACGTATTTGACCTACAGGAAACTTCTCTTTCATTTAGAATTATTAAATTTATAAAAAATACTAACATACTATTTAAGATACTGGAGGAAGGTCCTGTAAAAAGAATGAGGACTCTACAGAGTGCATGTATGAAGAGATGGACAGTAGACGAGGCGGAAGAGGTATGCAGGGACCGCAGCGTTTGGCGCTCCGTTCTCTCTGACTACCCCGCTAGGGATAAAGTGTGAAGTATTCTACATATGTAAAAAAATATTGGTATATATTATGGCTGTCATTAATTTCATGCGAAATTTATGCTTTCGCCCGCAAATTGAATTTAGTCAAACGTTGTCGTGGAGCAAGAATTATCGAATTAGTACAAAGCACTCGCTACACGAGACCAACACGAATTTGACCGATATTTTGTTATTTTCACTATTATGCCTTCCGTAACATTCATTTGTTCAAGGTAATTTAAACTAAACCTCGCATGACTAATGACTTGTACATATTAACATTGAAATTTAGGGCGTGACAATTATGGGTTTTTCTAACTCATTATAAGAAAAACCCAGAAAAAAAGTGTAAAAGTTTCATCTCGTCACCGAAAACACATGAAAACTTCACTATGTTCTCTTTTTAAGGTGTTATTGTCTGTCTTCTACTATCTGAAAAGGTCATTTTCTCCAAATCACGTGCAAAATTAATAACAGTGTTAAAGTCAATGCTTTCTTGAAGCACCTGATAATCAAGGAAGACCGCAACGTCTGCCTGTAAGGCGACGGTTTCTAAGTTAGATTTCCACTCGAGGAAGATGGATTTTTCTATATCCATTTCCTTCACTCTGGCAACTAGGCAAAGCGCGACGCTGAGTTCCGCCACTCTACACGCAATGCCTCGAAAAAGGCGGAGAGCGGGGACGGAGAAAGCAGGGATTAAGCAACGGAGTGTCTTAACACTAGGTTCGTATGGCTCCTTTGCCTACCCTGCCATGTGCGGGATAAAGCGCGAAACTTAAAGAAATGATAATCAAGTTTTTACGAGTAATTCAATTACAATCAATACACATGAGCGTTAATAATATTTAAAATATTAAAAATGTTAAAAAGTGTTAGTGTTGTTTTGTAAAGTGTACAAACCGAATTTGAAGCTGCGATTCTTGGACGGTTTTCAAGAGGTTGAAATTCCGCTGCGTTCAAATTTATATATGTTTTCTTTAACTTTTTTATTATAAACGTAGATGAAACGTGTATTCAAGCTATGAAATTTAATAACTAAAAAATATATATATATATATATATATATATATATATATATATATATATATATATATATATATATATATATATATATATATATATATATATATATATATATATATATATATATATATATATATATATATATATATATATATATATATATATATATATATATATATATATATATATATATATATATATATATATATATATATATATATATATATATATATATATATATATATATATATATATATATATATATATATATATATATATATATATATATATATATATATATATATATATATATATATATATATATATATATATATTATATATATATATATATATATATATATATATATATATATATATATATATATATATATATATATATATATATATATATATATATATATATATATATATATATATATATATATATATATATATATATATATATATATATATATATATATATATATATATATATATATATATATATATATATATATATATATATATATATATATATATATATATATATATATATATATATACATATATCCAATTACCGAAACCTTTTTTTTCGTTATGTGATAAGTTCTCTTGTTATTAAATTTCATAGCTTGATTACACGTTTCATCTACGTTTATAATAAAAAAAGTTAAAGAAAACATATATAAATTTGAACGCAGCGGAATTTCAACCTCTTGAAAACCGTCCAAGAATCGCAGCTTCAAATTCGGTTTGTACACTTTACAAAACAACACTAACACTTTTTAACATTTTTAATATTTTAAATATTATTAACGCTCATGTGTATTGATTGTAATTGAATTACTCGTAAAAACTTGATTATCATTTCTTTAAGTTTCGCGCTTTATCCCGCACATGGCAGGGTAGGCAAAGGAGCCATACGAACCTAGTGTTAAGACACTCCGTTGCTTAATCCCTGCTTTCTCCGTCCCCGCTCTCCGCCTTTTTCGAGGCATTGCGTGTAGAGTGGCGGAACTCAGCGTCGCGCTTTGCCTAGTTGCCAGAGTGAAGGAAATGGATATAGAAAAATCCATCTTCCTCGAGTGGAAATCTAACTTAGAAACCGTCGCCTTACAGGCAGACGTTGCGGTCTTCCTTGATTATCAGGTGCTTCAAGAAAGCATTGACTTTAACACTGTTATTAATTTTGCACGTGATTTGGAGAAAATGACCTTTTCAGATAGTAGAAGACAGACAATAACACCTTAAAAAGAGAACATAGTGAAGTTTTCATGTGTTTTCGGTGACGAGATGAAACTTTTACACTTTTTTTCTGGGTTTTTCTTATAATGAGTTAGAAAAACCCATAATTGTCACGCCCTAAATTTCAATGTTAATATGTACAAGTCATTAGTCATGCGAGGTTTAGTTTAAATTACCTTGAACAAATGAATGTTACGGAAGGCATAATAGTGAAAATAACAAAATATCGGTCAAATTCGTGTTGGTCTCGTGTAGCGAGTGCTTTGTACTAATTCGATAATTCTTGCTCCACGACAACGTTTGACTAAATTCAATTTGCGGGCGAAAGCATAAATTTCGCATGAAATTAATGACAGCCATAATATATACCAATATTTTTTTACATATGTAGAATACTTCACACTTTATCCCTAGCGGGGTAGTCAGAGAGAACGGAGCGCCAAACGCTGCGGTCCCTGCATACCTCTTCCGCCTCGTCTACTGTCCATCTCTTCATACATGCACTCTGTAGAGTCCTCATTCTTTTTACAGGACCTTCCTCCAGTATCTTAAATAGTATGTTAGTATTTTTTATAAATTTAATAATTCTAAATGAAAGAGAAGTTTCCTGTAGGTCAAATACGTGGCATTTTTTTTGCAAAATATTGCACCCTAAAAGTTGGCCCTATTGTAGACTAGGCTACCTAAGTATACTGCAGGGTAGAAAGACGTAGTAAGAATAGGATAAAACGGAATAAAAAGGATATATAGAGAGAATCCAGTGCCAGGACTCTGTGTTCTTTACTCTCCACTCTTAGACCTCAACTACACAACCATCGCACTAATCTCTCCATACCACAACGACCTCCAAATAACTTGTATAAACAATATCATGTTTATACCAAAATTTACTACAGTAGTTAACCTATATTTTGGAGCAAAGTGCATTGTAACACAAATAAAATATGTCGGATTTAGATGTGAATACTACTGTACGTACAGTACAGTATTACGATAATCGATATCGAACGCGTAAAATATACAGCGTGTTCACTTTCAGTAGGGTTTTTATGACGGATGTTATTATTAGTAGGGCCTGTGCGAATGGAATTAACACAGTTTTATATGTACGTATATTTAAAGTGAACTTTTAAAGCCAAAAACATGTTGGTATAAGGTTCCGTGTAGGATACAGGTGAGGCTAAAAATAACAATGAAAAAGAATTTCTTTGGTTAAACCTGCTTATCTGGAAGCAGATGAAAAATTATTTATAATGCAGCTGCTATTTTAGGGACTATGGGAACTGCAGAAACCATAGGAACCTAGTGTTAAGACACTCCGTTGCTTAGTCCCTGCTTTCTCCCTGCGTTTTTCCGTGCGTGCGCGTGCGTGTTGAGTGGCCCAGAAACTCAAGTCGCGTTTACAGGTAGATGCTTACGGCTTTGCGCCACGACGACACTCAAATTATAATTGAGTATTAGTACTAAAGTAAATAAATACATAGTATATTTTTCTAAGATTTTTCACGACGGTCCTCACATTTATAGTTTTTGAAAAATATATTATATTTATTATATATGCTTTCTGTTTGAATTTTGTTACATTCAATTTCACACATCTATTTTCAATATTAAGCTGGCTTTCGGACTTCATTCGAATGATCGCGAATTCATATAACCGAGGTCCGTATAACCGAGTTCCAAAGTATTAAATAATTTATAGTAATAACATAACTAGATAATCATGGGAAATCGCGCCCGACGCGTTGATACGCTGTTATTGATTAATAAGCCAGTCATGTCGTCATAGAAAGGTTAAGTTTTTTTTTATCAACATATCTATATGTTTTCCTTTTACACCCCACTTAGCAAGGATAAGACCCATGCTCCCCGAGTAGGAATCGAACCTACATACCTTTTTCTTTTGTAGAATGTGTTGAGATTTGTACATTATTACAATCAGTAGTTATTATTACATTAGCACGTAGCAGGCTAGACAGGGGAAACCGTAGGAACTGTGGGAACCTAGTGATAAGACGTATTACGTGCTGAGTTGCGGAACTCAACACTACGCTTGTCTAGTTAACAGAGTAAAGATAATGGAAATAAATGTATCTTCCCCTCATGGGAATCGAGCCCACAAACCGTCACGTTTACAGGCAGACGCTGAACCACTGTGCCACGACGGTTCTCATTATAAATATTCATTCGTATTAATTACAAAACCTACTGTACTGTATAAATCAAGTCGATAAGGAAACAGACGACGTCTAAGGCTTTACACACTTTTTATGGTAATCAGATCCATATTGGCGAAGATATTGATATCAAGTATGAAGTACAAGATTCTATGCAGGATTAACGTGTCAATACATGGTCAACTGCATTTTTTGAACGACCTTCCTCCAGTATAAGCGATATGGAGATGTGAGAGGTTTTACTACAAAACTACATGCTTTATACCTAGCGGGGTAGGCAGAGAGAATGCAGCGCCAAACGCTGCGGTCCCTGCATACCTCTCCCGCCTCGTCCAATGTCATAAGTCTCATACAAGTTCTACGAGGGGTTCTCATGCCTTCTACGTGGCCTTTCTCTCCTCGTATATATATATACAGGGTGGGGATGTTTCTGTGACCTTAATTTAAAGCATAGTATCAACTAGCCTTTATAAACTTGGTAAAATTATAAAAGAAGTAAAATGTTCAAAAATAAAAAATATTTTTTTCAAACAAAATAATTAATTCAATTATTGTTCCAAAATAAAACGCCATTTCTTAAGTATGACGCAGGCGTACGCTATCATGTGAGAGCGGGAAAGAGATATATCTCTTTCTCATTAGGTTATTTTTTTGAATGAAAGGTGACAGATTGACAACGTTTGATAGTATTTTTGTAGTACGCGATCTGTACGTCATTCGTATTTAGTTATGACTACCTCACGCGTTACACAGCACGTATAAATATCGTGAAATGGGAAAAATGTTCTTGTACCTAAAATATTGATATTTTTTGGCTAGATATATATATATATATATATATATATATATATATATATATATATATATATATATATATATATATATATATATATATATATATATATATATATATATATATATATATATATATATATATATATATATATATATATATATATATATATATATATATATATATATATATATATATATATATATATATATATATATATATATATATATATATATATATATATATATATATATATATATATATATATATATATATATATATATATATATATATATATATATATATATATATATATATATATATATATATATATATATATATATATATATATATATATATATATATATATATATATATATATATATATATATATATATATATATATATATATATATATATATATATATATATATATATATATATATATATATATATATATATATATATATATATATATATACGGAAAAAGCAGGGGCTAAGCAACGGAGTGTCTTAAAACTAGGTTCCTATTGTTTCTGCAGTTCACTCTGCCTACCCTGCCATGTGCGGGATAAAGCGTGAAAATATAAAAAAGGTGCAACCTAACTTCTTTATAATCTAACGACTTTTCATTTAAATTCAACACAAATATGTTTTGTACGGCAACGCCATCGCCATGACGGAAGTGTTATAGAGCACAGATAATAAATACATGCGTGATGGATGCCTTAGTCCGGTTACACACGTTACGTTATAGTTTAGATGCTATTTGGCATACGTTCAATAAATATATTTTGACAAATGGTTTGTTTTTTGTTTTTAAATTGTATATGTGTGTTTATGTTGGTATTTAAAAACAGTAGTTAAGGATTGACACAATGTTTTCTTTATATTGGACAGCTGCATTTTTTTTATTTTAGCAGGGTAATTTTTCTGCACAGAAGTGCAGGGTAAGCAAAAAATTAGTATTGAAAGATTCTTCTGTCACTTTGCTAAAGTAGTTCAAAACGTTGTGTAGCCGGTGGCAGAGCATAACGTCGCGCTTTATATAAGAGCGTAGATATTGAAATATTTTATAAAATTAAAAAACAAATATTAGCCTTACTAATGGAATTAATTAATAGTCTCTTTTCAGTGAAGACATTTCACTATCTTCACATATGTAGGTATTATTTTTGATTGTGTGTTAATCACCCTATTTCTCCTTAACTGAAGCTAGAATAGAATGGTTCCTAAAAGGTTGAGAAATACTCAAGCCCCTAGTAGGTGGCGCTGCAATCATTATACAAACCACTTTTGCCTCGTCCACTGTCACTATATGTCCACTTTTTCTATGCATACCACCCTGATTGTATATATTGGTGAGGTATATACATGCTCTATATGCGACTTTTCGGCAATATCTTCGATATATATTCAAAGTAGAAGCAGTTTGAATTTCTTATTTTTAAAAAAGACTTTAAATGTAATAAATTTATTACTAAAGAAATAGAAAAAACAATGAATACTAAAGTTTAATGTCATAAATAAGATCAATCTATAATATTGCCAATGTTCCATAACTATGTTTGTATATTACGAAAATATATAAAGATTTTAACGTAGCAGGATTCGAACTTTGATCTTTTAAGTACTATTCAAATGGTTTTCATAGAACATAACATTCTTCATTCAAATAGATTTTTACAAGCACTTTAATCTTCGCATGAACTTGTGACCAACGATTCGGAAGACAGTTCTGCTAAGAAGAACCTACAAAAATTCAACAAAATTAAAATAATTATTAAATACAATGTTAATTACTTTTTTTTTTTTTTTTTATATTTATTTATCTGCTATCAGTCTATACAAGGACTATCATCAGATTCGTTGTGAGGAAATGATTTTATTAGGAGCAAGAGGCCAGTGCCTCAGTGTCCATTCAGAGCACGTGGTTTCGTTTTAGCCTTCTGACCACGCTGGCGTTGCTCGACAGATCCGAGACAGATGGATTGGGATGCTGTTTTAGGCGTTCCATATGAAGCTTCTTGTAACGATCAATCTCTGAGGACACTGTTGGAACATTTAAGTAATTATGTATTTCGTCATTTTTGGCGAACCACGGCGAGTTTGCTATATTTCGTAGTATATTATTTTGTACCCTTTGGAGGCAGGCGATGTTACTTTTACTTGCGACTCCCCATAACTGAATTCTATAGGTCCATATTGGCTTCAGGATTGAATTATATATTAGCAGTTTGTTGTCGACACTAAGAACAGAGTTTCTTCCCATCATCCAGTTAAGGGATCTGTATTTGAGGTTTATTTGATCTCTTTTTTGTTTAATATGTGTCTTCCATGTAAGGCGTCTGTCCAAATGAAAGCCTAGATATTTTACACATTCTACTTGAGGTAGTATACAGTTGGTAAGATATACTGGTGGGCATGTTTCTTTCCGTAGAGTGAAAGTGATGTGATTAGATTTATGGGCACTCGCCTGGATTCGCCACTTTTGAAACTATTCAGAAGTTGAGTCCAGCTGGTCCTGCAGGATTCTGCTCGCAGTCATGGGGTCGCTATCCACTGCTAAAAAGGCAATGTCATCGGCGTAAGTAGCAACTGTGACTTTATTATCCAAGGCTGGTAGGTCTGATGTATAGATGTTATATAACACAGGACCCAGGACCGAGCCCTGAGGCACACCGGCTTCAATAGGGTACAATGTTAATCGGGCGTCACCGTGTTTAACTTGGAACAACCTGTTAGAGAGATAGGACTCCAGAATAAAAAATATGGAATGAGGGAGTTTAGCTTTTACCTTGCTAAGCAATCCCTTATGCCAAACACGGTCGAATGCTTGTTGTATATCCAAATGTTAATTACTTACATTAAATTTTTTAGACGTTTTCTTAATATTTTACTCCATAGTGTGGAATCAATGTATATTATTTGGTAAGCGTTTTAACTGCGCACACTTAGAGAGGCGAGTTTTTGACCTTTCAATTCAATTCAACTTTAAATACCGTTTTAAAGATCACAAAAAAGCGGTTTAGTGAAAAATATAGCCGATATTCAAACGTGAACTAAATTAATAATTGATTAAACAAATTCTTCTTCTTCTTCGTATCTTTATTTATGTTTCGAGTGTGCCAGTTGAGCACAATTCACTTCGCCAATGTCACGTTGAATGGAGAATACACAAAGGAGAATGTACGGTAAATAAAGAGGTATCATTAAATAAATTCTACACATTAACCAATTGAATTTGCTTGACATTTGACACTTGACATTTGCGCGCGCTTTTTGTCAGTCTCAAAAATTTTGACTTTCAACAAAAAAAGATTTTTTCTTTACCGTCCCTAAAAAGTGTTAAGATAATAAAACAAAGCGCATATACGCAGGAACTCACTAGTCACAATTAAACAAAAAAGTAAAAATATGAATTCATGGGGACGGAGAAAGCAGGCACTAAGAAACGGAGTGTCTTAAAACTAGGTTCATATAGTTCCTGCAGTTCCCTCTGCCTACCCTACAATATGCCGGATAAAGCGTGAAACTATAAAAAAGGAGTTCGTGTATATTTAGCCTTAGCGCCTAATGTGGGGTGATTAAACAGTTTTAACGGTCGTTTTTCACCGCGTTGACATTTAATGCTTTTAGCATGCATTCATATTTTGGACTATTTGTTATTGCTATAGTCTCTATTTTTTTTAGCTTCACGCTTTATCCCGCACATGGCAGGGTAGGCACAGGGAACTGCAGGAACCATACGAACTTAGTGTTAAGACACTCCGTTGCTTTTTCCGTTCCCGCTTTAGTATTTAAAAAATATACGCTTGTTTATTTATTCGTTTTTTAGAGTTCCGTACCCAGCTCTATATTTATATGTTACTAATCCACCTTAAAGGCCGGCAACGCTCTAGTAACACCTCTGCTGTTACACAGGGCCGTGGGCGTCGGTGATCACTTACCATCAGGGGACCCGACCGCTCGTTTGCCTTGTCCTTCCCATAAAAAAATCTAAGCCTCCACTGTCTGTCTGTCTGTCTCCAGGTTATATCTCATTAACCGTGATAGCTAGAAAGCTGAATTTTTCACAATTGGTGTATTTTCGTTGCCGCTATAGTAACAAATACTTAAAATTAAAAAAATATAAAATATTAAGGAAGGTCCCTATACGATGAACGCGTTTTCTTCGTAATTTTTTTATAAAAAAAGGTAACAGGTAGACGCTTCAAATTTTCACAGAATATTGACTTGTATATGATGTTCCAAATAAATAATAAAATAATAATAAATTAAATACTAAAAGGGGTCCCATACAACAAACGTATTTTTTAGGTTAACGACTTAAACAAAAAAATATTTACCAATATTTGTAGTTAATTTCATACAAAATGAGTACAAAGTGATTAGTTAACTAAATAATTCCATTGCAAATATGATTTTTTCGTCTATTAGTAATATTTTCTTCGCGTTATATATATATATATATATATATATATATATATATATATATATATATATATATATATATATATATATATATATATATATATATATATAACGCGAAGAAAATATTACTAATAGACGAAAAAATCATATTTGCAATGGAATTATTTAGTTAACTAATCACTTTGTACTCATTTTGTATGAAATTAACTACAAATATTGGTAAATATTTTTTTGTTTAAGTCGTTAACCTAAAAAATACGTTTGTTGTATGGGACCCCTTTTAGTATTTAATTTATTATTATTTTATTATTTATTTGGAACATCATATACAAGTCAATATTCTGTGAAAATTTGAAGCGTCTACCTGTTACCTTTTTTTATAAAAAAATTACGAAGAAAACGCGTTCATCGTATAGGGACCTTCCTTAATATTTTATATTTTTTTAATTTTAAGTATTTGTTACTATAGCGGCAACGAAAATACACCAATTGTGAAAAATCCAGCTTTCTAGCTATCACGGTTAATGAGATATAACCTGGAGACAGACAGACAGACAGTGGAGGCTTAGATTTTTTTATGGGAAGGACAAGGCAAACGAGCGGTCGGGTCCCCTGATGGTAAGTGATCACCGACGCCCACGGCCCTGTGTAACAGCAGAGGTGTTACTAGAGCGTTGCCGGCCTTTAAGGTGGATTAGTAACATATAAATATAGAGTTGGGTACGGAACCCTAAAAAACGAACTAATAAACTAGCGTACATTTTTTAGATACTAAAGCGGGGACGGAGAAAGCAACGGAGTGTCTTAACACTAAGTTCGTATGGTTCCTGCAGTTCCCTCTGCCTACCCTGCCATGTGCGGGATAAAGCGTGAAGCTAAAAAAAAAATAGAGACTATAGCAATAACAAATATACCAAAATATGAATGCATGCTAAAAGCATTAAATGTCAACGCGGTGAGAAACGACCGTTAAAACTGTTTAATCACCCCACATTAGGCGCTAAGGCTAAAAACACACGAACTCCTTTTTTATACTTTCACGCTTTATCCGGCATATTGCAGGGTAGGCAGAGGGAACTGCAGGAACCATATGAACCTAGTTTTAAGACACTCCATTTCTTAGTGCCTGCTTTCTCCGTCCCCATGAATTCATATTTTTACTTTTTTGTTTAATTGTGACTAGTGGGTTCCCGCGTATATGCGTTTCGCTTTATTACCTTAACAATTTTTAGAGACGGTAAAGAAAGAAATCTTTTTTTGTTGAAGGTCAAAATTTTTGAGACTGACAAAAAGCGCGCGCAAATGTCAAATGTCAAATGTCAAGTAAACCCAATTGGTTAATGTGTAGAATTTATTTAATGCTATCTCTTTTTTTACCATACATTCTCCTTTGTGTGTTCTCCATTCAACGTGACATTGGCGAAGTGAATTGTGCTCAACTGGCACACTCGAAACGCCATAAATAAAGAGACGAAGAAGAAGAAGAATTTGTTTAATCAATTATCAATTTAGTTCACGTTTGAATATCGGCTATATTTTTCACTAAATCGCTTTTTTGTGATCTTTAAAACGGTATTTAAAGTTGAATTCTAGGTCAAAAACTCACCTCTCTAAGTGTGCGCAGTTAAAACGCTTACCAAATAATATACATTGATTCCACACTATGGAGTAAAATATTAAGAAAACGTCTAAAAAATTTAATGTAAGTAATTAACATTGTATTTAATAATAATTTTAATTTTGTTGAATTTTTTGTAGGTTCTTCTTAGCAGAACTGTCTTCCGAATCGTTGGTCACAAGTTCATGCGAAGATTAAAGTGTTTGTAAAAATCTATTTGAATGAAGAATGTTATGTTCTATGAAAACCATTTGAATAGTACTGAGAAGATCAAAGTTCGAATCCTGCTACGTTAAAATCTTTATATATTTTCGTAATATACAAACATAGTTATGGAACATTGGCAATATTATAGATTGATCTTGTTTATGACATTAAACTTTAATATTCAAAGTTTTTACTATTTCTTTTGTAATAAATTTATTACATTTAAAGCCTTTTTTAAAAATAAGAAGTTCGAACTGCTTCTACTTTGAATATATATCGAAGATATTGCCGAAAAGTCGCATATAAAGCATGTATAGGTACCTCACCAATATATACAATCCGGGTGGAATGCATAGAAAATGTCGATGACAGTGGACGAGGCAAAAGTGGTTTGCCACCTACTAGGGGCTTGAGTATTTCTCAACCTTTTAGGAACCATTCTATTCTAGCTTCAGTTAAGGAGAAATAGGGTGATTAACACACAATCAAAAATTATACCTACATATGTGAAGATAGTGAAATGTCTTCACTGAAAAGAGACTATTAATTAATTCCATTAGTAAGGCTAATATTTGTTTTTTAATTTTATAAAATATTTCAATATCTACGCTCTTATGTAAAGCGCGACGTTATGCTCCGCCATCTGTTACACAACGTTTTGAACTCCTTTAGCAAAGTGACAGAAGAATCTTTCAATACTAATTTCTTGCTTACCCTGCACTTCTGCGTAGAATAATTACCCTGCTATGCAAAATAAAGAATGCAGCTGTCCAATATAAAGAAAACATTGTGTCAATCCTTAACTACTGTTTATAAATACCAACAAAAACACACATATACAATTTAAAAACAAAAAACAAACCATTTGTCAAAATATATTTATTGAACGTATGCCAAATAGCATGTAAACTATAACGTAACGTGTGTAACCGGACTAAGGCATCCATCACGCATGTATTTATTATCTGTGCTCTATAACACTTCCGTCATGGCGATGGCGTTGCCGTACAAAACATATTTGTGTTGAATTTAAATGAAAAGTCGTTAGATTATAAAGAAGTTAGGTTGCACCTTTTTTATATTTTCACGTATTATCCCGCACATGGCAGGGTAGGCAGAGTGAACTGCAGGAACAATAGGAACTTAGTTTTAAGACACTACGTTGCTTAGCCCCTGCTTTTTCCGTCCTCGCCTTCCGCCTTTTTCGAAACATTGCGTGTTGAGTGGCGGAACTCAACGCCGCGCTTTTGCCTAGTTTCCAGAGCGAAGAAAATGGAAATAGAAAAATCCATCCCCGACTGGGGAATCGAACCCAGAAACCGTCGCGTTTACAGGTAGACGTTACTTCTCTGGGCCACGACGGCCCTCAAGGCCCTGTTTAATGAAACCTCTGTACAATATATTTTATACATACAACCGAATAAGTAACTTGTTTTTTTATCAGCTTCACGTTTTATCTTGAAATATTAAAATTGGCAGAGAGTTCATAATTCTTTAATTTAAAAATAAAAAATTGAACCCCCATCCCATCAACGGCTTCAACATTTCAACAGTGCGAACATAAAGTAGTATCAGTAAGTAGCCCAGCCCTGTGATAACATCACGCCAAGAAGATATATTACACGAGCTTACCAGGTCAAATAACTTATCCTATAAATCCCAAAGAACGTAATCTGCACACCCATCTCTTGACATGACTAAAGTAAACGCTGCGTAACCCAACCAATCTGTGTAACGCATTTAATTTATTAAAATACGTCATTTTGTATACAGCAAAAGAATTTTTGAAGAATTTCCATTAAGTCTATTTAACTAGGAAGGCTATAAGTTTAGGCTATATTATTATATAGCCTATACATATTCGTATAGCCTCTCTCGTATAAACGAAGAAAAATATATATCACAGTCTTCGTTTCAATACAGCCCGAAAAAAGCAGGGAATAAGGAACGGAGTGTCTTAACACTAGGTTCATATAGTTCTGCAGTTCCCTCTACCTACCCTGGAATATGCGGGATAAAGCGTGAAGCGAAAAAAAAAGATTTTCTTCCACACTTACAATGTGTTATGATGTTGTGTATGAACAAATTGTATCTATTATCAATTTATTAGAAGCAGCTTTATAACATAATATTTTCGCTACTTTATAATTTACGTAAATTTATTTTCTCTTTCTCTCTTCTCTTTTAATTTCTCTAGAATTGGCTGAACGGATTGAACGGAGGATTCCATTACATATTATTAGGATCCTTTTGGGTTTCAATTGGGTTCTAATTAGGTCTAATTGGGTTCGTTCATGCTGTATTCCTCATATGGCAGGATAGGTACACTCCTTACCCCACTCTGTGGTCCTACCAGGTAGTATTTACCGCTACGCCTACTACCTTTGACTTTCAATGATAAATGCTTATGACTTTCGGAACTAATACTAACGCTCTATCTTGCCAAACTATAAAAGAATAATTTTTCTGATTTCCAAACCTTCGGCTCCTGGGCGTTGAGGTGGAGCATTATGAGGTTTTGGGTTTGAACCGTGGGCGGTTCATAAGTCCTATAGGACCATAGGTACGAGACCATATGACCATGTACCAAAAAAAGACAACCTTACAATAAAAAAAAGGAATAGTATTAAAACACTCCGTTTTCCACATTACACATATATGTAGGTACACACTGCTGGTTCAATTTGTCATATCAAAGCCTAAGGCGGTGGAAGGAAGTACAAATTTCGTAAGACTATTTTTATAGGAATCTAAGTTCTTGATATTAGTTTTAATAGTACATTAGCATAATTATGTCATTCTCACTGCGAAAAAGGAAAATGGAAAACGTACTGTTACGCTTATAATCAAAAAGCAACTTCGTTTTATACATAATCTTTATGGAGTTTGAACCTATGACCTACGATCTTAATCATAAGATTGTCCCAAAAGGCATAACATTAATAATGTATTTGTAATACAATCCAGCACACAAAAAACACATTTCAAGATTGTGCCACCGTAAATTACAAAGTGTTTATATAAATAAATGTCTTTGTTAACAAAATACAAAAAAAATATTAAAGAAATCTTAGTTACTGCCTTTTCACGGCGAAAGCTCTTCAGTAGAGAGGTTTTGACTTTTGAACTCGAGTGTTCTATTTAAACGTTTCACCTGACGTTGAAGGTAAAAGCTGCACTTTGCGGTTATACGGGGTTGGGTTCCGCCAACTGATATAAGCAAGAAATCTTATATATGAGAATGTAACATAAAAAGCTATAAATAAATCTTTAAGCATATACTGCTTGAAGCGATATATATATATATATATATATATATATATATATATATATATATATATATATATATATATATATATATATATATATATATATATATATATATATATATATATATATATATATATATATATATATATATATATATATATATATATATATATATATATATATATATATATATATATATATATATATATATATATATATATATATATATATATAATAATATATAATAATTTCTCTTTTTGTGGAAAAGACAGAAAGGCAGAGAATAACCTTATGTTTAGACACTCCGATCTCCGCTTTGATCTCTTCAATTCTCATCTTCGATATCCGAATTCAGGACGCGTTAAACAGTTCAAGACAGTTCAAGATAAGACTGAATGTAAATCAAATATTAAATAAATATAAATTATCCGTGGTTGACATTAAAAATTCTAAGTAAATTTACAGTCTTTATCGTAAAATGCTTGAATTTCCGGTAACACAAAAATAAGTTAAAACTAAATGCCGTTTTGGTTTATTATTATAATTTTTACCCCCTAAAATCCCCTTTAAATAAATGACGTCTTGAAGTCAGAAGGGAATTCTAAAACGGAGTGTCTCGACTCTGTGTTCTCCAAGTTCTCCAAGCTTTCTTTACGTTGCTAATTAAAAAGCCTAGAAACCTTGAACCAAACTGAACCGAATTACCAAATCCGTTACCCCCGTAAAACTAATTCCACAATTTACGCCACAATGACGTCATTTCCTAGTAAATTTTTAACCGAATGTTACAGTTTAAAGGCCAGCTGTAGCCATTAAAATCGACGGTATACAGACATGTAAATGGTTGCTAATTGGTGATATCGCTCTCCGATACAAGTCGAGGGGCCATTTTTGTTCCAAGTGCGATTGCCTACTTGGCAGAGCGCCAAGCAAGGCTAGCTCTTCAATATGTAATGTTAATTCTGTTGTTTTTCTTGTAAATGTTTATAATAAGAGACTGGTGATTGAGTCGTGGCTCAGCTATAGCTATATATGAGCGCGGTAGTCGAGGCTTCAATTCCTAGGAAGTCTTTATATATTTGTTTTGAAGCTTTTGTTAGGTTAGGTTAGATTAGTTAAAACCGAAAAGTACGTATGTATAGTATAGTATTGCAATATAATATACAAAGCATTTCTAGTATTTAAAGAAATAAGAAAACTAGACAACGCACGGCGTTGAGTTCCGCCACTCAACACGCAATGCTTCGAAAAAGGTGGAAAGCGGGGACGGAGAAAGCAAGGACTAAACAAAGGAGTGTCTTAACACTAGGTTCCCACAGTCCCTGCAGTTTCCTCGGCCTACCCTGCCATGTGCGGGATAAAAGCATGAAGCTTAAAAACAACCTAAATGTAGCGCAGTTATACGTAGTATATATAAGCGTAGTTTGTATGGAAATTTGGTTCTCGTTATAGTCTAGAAAGACTCAAGTGGCAATCCCCCAAAAATCCTAGAATGAGGCCAAGTAAGTTATTTATGTCTAAGTCTTTTGCTTATTATATAAAATGTTATGCAAAAAAAGAGCATTCATTACTAGAATAATAAACAAATTCTTGATATATTAGTAAATGTGAGGACCGTTGTGGCGTAAGCGTCTGCCTGTAAACGCGACGGTTTCTGAGTTCGATTCCTACTCGAGGAAGATGGATTTTTCTATTTCCATTTTCTTCGCCTCAGGCTACTACGCAAAGCGCGGCGGTAATTCCGTCACTCAACACGCAATGCCTCGAAAAAGGCGGAAAGCGGGGACGGAAAAAAGCAGGGACTATACAACGGAGTGTCTTAACACTAGGTTCGTATGGTTCCTGCAGTTCCCTCTGCCTACCCTGCCATGTGCGGGATAAAGCATGCAGCTAAAAAAAAATAAGTAGATGTATATTTGTCATTACCATAGAATATATTAGAGAATAAAATATTTTACTCTCCCTACTGGTGAGTACCCCTACTGGTGAGACTCCCTACTGGTACTAAATTGGGAATTTTGGCAAGTGCTTTGACATTACTTCGGATAAAGCCTAAGGCTTGAAAGATTTTCGAAATCCAGCAAGCAAAACTTAACAAGTTATCTAGAATTAGAACAACAAAGTGAATCTAGTGGCACACCATTTTCGTAACTTTTTGTTCATACTAGGTAAGTCGCGTATATTCTTGTAACTTATATGGCCATGGAATTATTTTCTATAATAATATCATTGCCATATTATGTAGTCATTTCCTTATCCAGGTAATTAAGTAAACGAAAATTGATTTCATTTCGTACTGGACAAAGAGCGGCGTTTAGTTCCGCCCTACAGTTTGTACTTTAGTAGAAAGTGTAGCGTATTGTTCTTTTTTAAGTTGAATATTTATTTGAAGTATAAAGCTAAAAGAAAATCTTAGCCACAAGTCAAGAAACATCCTATTCTAACACTGAAAAAGTTAATATTATAGCACAAAATTAGCTCTTATTCCCAGAGCATAAGATTCAAATTAGCCTACATATTACAAAATCGAAGTATACGCTACAGTAATTAGAAAAAATAGTCTTCAACATCGACCTCTGTTTAAAGTTGGAGTTAATGCAGCTACAGAGAAGATTACTTTGAAGTTTCAACTTTATATATAGGTATGTGATAATGGCGCTGATTAGGTTCAGATAGATATTTTTCTTATAAATTCTTAATTTAGATGGATTATCAATGAACAGAAACTGTGGTTTAGAGCTGCAGCGATTTAACGCGACGCTTTATGGGTTCGATTTCTATTCGGAAAGCATGCATTATTTGAATTTCATTTTCTTCGTTCTGGCAACTCAACGCCATTCAACACGCAACGCCTCGAAAGATGAAAAGTGGGGAAAGCAGTGTCTTAATACTATGTTCCCGCGGTTCCTGCCGTTTCTTCTACCTACTTTGCTATGTGCGGGATAATGCGTGAAGCTAATTATTAGTGATTATTATCTATTTAAATACCCAAAACAAAGCTGCTTTGTATCTGGACGGATGATTACGTTGCAGTTCTCCTAGATATGTTAAGACATAATAGTGGAAAGATAATATACAAAGTTTCTATATGCAAAGTAAAGTGTGAAGCTAAAATGAAAACGACCGGGAAAATGTCGGTTTGAAAGGTTAAAAGTCTAATTTCCAATAAATAAAATATTCATATACTTATTCAAAGAAGTTGTGCAAGAAATTGCTTAAAATACTATATTACATACATAGCTTCATGCTTTGGTATAAAGAAGGTGGGGGTAGTCAAAGAAAATGGAGCGTCAAACGCTGCGGTCCCTGCATACCTCTTTCGCCTCGTCCACTGTCATTAACCTCTTCATACATTCTCGCCGGGAGTCCTCATGCTTTTTACGTGAACTTTCTCAAGTATCTATGATACTGCGTTTTCTAAAGTCAACCTTATCTCTCTTACCATTCACTTTTGCGTAGTGTCTTTTTTACCATACTTCCGTCACTCTTTGTTTTGACGTGCCCAAACCAAGTAAGCAGGTTCTTCTTCATGCTTACTGTGACATCCTACCAGCATCCTCTGTACGTTTTCGTTGCGGATTCGGGCAGCTAAGCTGACTCCGCATATCCTTCGAAGAATATATATATATATATATATATATATATATATATATATATATATATATATATATATATATATATATATATATATATATATATATATATATATATATATATATATATATATATATATATATATATATATATATATATATATATATATATATAAAAGTAGGGAAGTACAGAAAGTATCATAAACTCCACGCCAAAACAGGCAACGATTTACTACATAAAAACCATTAAATATAATTTACTTATCTCGTAATAAATAATAAAAAGTACACTACCTTTATAAAAGTGGAAAAAATTACAGCAATGAATAACCGAGTGCAATTTTCTGGTTCTTAACCACTTCGACGTGAAATGGAAAGCCGGTATAAAGTTTGTATAAAAATATTCTGTAAAATTACATTTTATACTTTAAAACTTATTCTGTGCAAGGTATTTCAGAATGTCTATGAGCTTTTTTCTTCTTCTTCTTTCAATGTTTTTTTTTGTACCTTCACGCTTTATCCCGCACATAGCAAGGTAGGCAGAGGGAACTGCAGGAAATATTGGAACCTAGTGTTAAAACACTCCGTTGCTTAGTCCCTGCTTTATCCGTCCCCGCTTTCCGCTTTTTTTCGAGGCATTGCGTGTTGAGTGGCGGAACTCAACGCCGCGCTTTGCCTAGGTGCCAGAGCGAAGAAAATAGAAAAAGAAAAATCTATCTTCCCCGACTGGGAAACAAACCCAGAAACCGTCGCGTTACAGGCAGAGGCGTAACGCCTCTGCGCCACGACGGTCTTTTATTCAATGTCTATTTTATATTTTTGACTAGCTAGAGAAAAGAGGAAGGGATGATGGTGTCTGTTACTGTTAAATTCGATAGAACTCTTTAACCTTTACTGGAATCGCAAAGGCCAAACGTTCTCCAACATTGTTTTTCGAAAATGCGATGGAAACTGTTCACTGTCTTCACGCTTTATCCCGCACATGGCAAGATAGGCAGAGGGAACCGCCGGAACCTTGGGAACCTAGTGTGACACTCCGTACCCTGCTTTCCGCCTCTTTTTTAACAGTTTCGTGAGTGTATTGAATGTTAATAAGTTTCTTTTATTGAGGTATTTCTTACTGCACTCCATCTTCTAACAATATATAATTAAAAAACGTAAATGACAATTTGAAAGTTTTCCAAATATTTTGGCGATTTTACTTAATTTTTAATACAACTTACGCTATACAGCTATTCTGAGCTTTCCGTCTGTTTCTAAATTTATATAAAAAAACTTAAATTTTCCTTAAAATATGAAAAATATACATAAATTCATGAAAAAGGATTTAAGTATTATAGCAAAATTATTGGTATAAATATATACGAAGATATATAGTTCTAGAAATATTGTATATAGTTCTGAGGAATGTTGTGATGCAGAGGCGTGGTGTCTACCTGTAAATGAGACAGTTTGTGGGTTCGATACTCGGGGAAGATGTTTTTTTTTCATTCTCATTTTGTTCGCTTTGGCAACTAAGCAATTCACGGTGGTTGAGTTCAGCCACTCAACACGCAATGCATCGAAATGGCGGATAGATGAGAACGGAGTGTTTTAACACTAGTGTCTACGGTTTCGGAAATTTCCTCTGCCTACCCTGCTATGAGCGGGATAAAGCGTGAAGTCATAAAAAAATAATATATTTATACCAATATTGTATGTACAAGGGTGTTACACAGTAACCCATTTTGCGGTTGATCATGTAATATTCAAAATCTTTGTTCAAAATGAACTGATTCGCCGAAACACTTAAATATTTACTAAGATGAAATATAGGGAGGTCGTTGTGGCGCAGTGGCGTGTGCACAATACAACAACTTGGTTGTGAGTTGAAATTCTAGTTGAGTTCAAAATTGGGTAAAGACATCACAACTAATACTAACTTTTTCTAATTTTTAAGATCACGCCTTATCTCTATAGGAGTTGCCAGATAGAACGTTCGAAGGACTGCAGTCCTTGCGCCTGTCTTCTGTTATCAACTTCTTCATAATGTTTTCATGCTTTCATAATGATTCTATTTCCCAAAGACACAGTTTCAACTGGTTTCATAAAGTACAACTAAATAACGTCTCTCAATATTTCAGTGTTTCTTCACTTAATTGCGATATAATAGATTGAGAAGAATTTTACAAACTGGAGAGGAAAATGATTGGGTTCTTCACAGTTTTAACCAAACCTGGTGAACATGGTGAATATTTTAACTGGACTCTAAGACAATTTGAACAATAAAAGCAATTTATAGTAGAGGAAAAGGTAACGCAGTCGAACAGCTGGAATTAAATGTAATAGTTTTGGGTTCGAACCCAGCCGGGGGAATGAATAGTTTTCAATTAATAAAACAAAGCGATACACAACATAAGAAATTATTATAAAACGGAGGATTAAAATCAAAAGCAACATTTAGTCAGTCAGTTGACGTTACTATCAAAATAACATATACAAAAATTTAAGACAGAAAAATGGTGTCAGCATTTTCGGCACTTTAATCACACGCCAAAAGCTTTATTTCAAAGCAAGAGCTTTATTTCATGCACTTTTCTATTTACTTTGACGCGGTTAGAGATATGAACTGTCATAGAAAATTTTAACTATGAGGCCATCGTGTCCCTTTGGGATAGGTTTTAACTGTAAGCACGTTGGTTGTGGGTTCCATCCCCATTCATGGTATGGATTATTTTCATGGTCTCTTTCTGGAAGGAAAAATGCAGCGTCGAATGTTGAAGAGAAAAAGAGTGTAACACTACGTATTCTCAATCTACTCCTTCTGTTTACAAGATAAAGGGTGGAGCTATTAAATGAACCATCAAAAGCCATAGAAGGAATTTTATTAAGTCAAGAAAGCAGGTAAAGTGCGGCGTTGAGTTCCGCCACTCAACACGCAATGCCTCGAAAAACGGCGGAAAGCGGGGACAGAGAAAGCAGAGACTAAAGCAACGGAGTGTCTTAACACTAGGTTCGTATGGTCCCTGCAGTTCCCTCTGCCTACCCTGCCATGTGCGGGATTAAGCGTGAAGCTATAAAAAAAAAGAAAGTACTATATAGAATTTTTTGTCTTCACACATTATCCCACACATGGCAGAGTAGACAGAGGGAACCGCAGGAACCATAGGAACCTAGTGTGTGAACCCGTCATACGCAGTGTTGAGTTTGTCACTCAACACGTAATATCTCAAATCACGTCAATAGCATAGAAAGGAGTGCCTCAACACTAGGCCTACGCCTAAACTGATTTATGTACATATACTATATTATACGGATCCCTAAAACATTAAAATAACAGTCAATTTAAATGCAAAATCCAACAAGAATGAAGCCATTTTTAAGCAACTTGTTACGTAGAGGTGGCAGTCGACTCTCCGAACGATTGACGCCAACTCGAGTGTTCTTACGTATTGTTCACTGAAAGCAACTTACACTAGAGATTTCACATCGTTTGGTCTTTCCCGCTCTTTTAATAAAACTTTTTGGGGAATAAAAGGGGTTTTTGACATTATTAAGTGATTGCTATTATTACTTAGTCAGCTTGTTTCTTTAAGGAGCTAGAGACAAATTGTAGTATATTATATTTTATAATATATTATGTAATCACACATACACACACATATATATATATAATATATATATATAATATATATATATATATATATATATATATATATATATATATATATATATATATATATATATATATATATATATATATATATATATATATATATATATATATATATATATATATATATATATATATATATATATATATATATATATATATATATTACTGCGTTTAGTAAATAAGAACATAGACGACCTCCGGGTGCGTCAGTTAGAGTTGTGCCCACCTGCTCCCGTAGTTGATCCTGTTATGGCCAGTACACCCGTAAGAATGAGTAGTAAAAATATTACTGAGCGAACTCCTTATAATAGATTACCTGATTTACCTATCCCTAAGTTTGATGGACGTCCTGATTCCTGGATAAGTTTTATTGATCAGTTTGACAGTGTAGTAGATTCCCAACACCATTTAACCCCCACAATGAAATTACAGTACTTGGTTGGATCCTTAGCAGATGAACCTAAGCGGTTGTTGCTACATTTAAAAATTGAAGAAGGCAACTATGAAGTTGCTCGTGAGTTGTTGAAACAGCGGTATCACAATACACGGGTTCTTGCTGATACCTACATAACCCAGATACTTACCCTGCCGGAGATTTCGAATAAATTTACAGGTTTGCGCGCGGCCTTTTTGAACCCCTTGTTAACTGCCTATCGCTGTTTAGAGCGTTTAGAGTTACCCGTCTCCTCATGGTCTTATATGTTAGTACATATATGTTTGACTAAGCTTCCCTCTGATTTGAAATCCCGTTTTGAGCGTTGTTATGGCGGTGACGCTGATGAATTACCTACCTTTAAAAATCTTACTACTTTTTTGGAAGACGAATGTCGTCACCATGACAACGTTGGCAATACCTCCCTTGTAGATTCTAACCTGACGAAATTTAAAAGTACTGTACCTAAACATACTTACTTTGCGGCTCCTCCCTCCCCTATATTAAACAATAGACAAAAAATGTTACCTGTAATAAATAATAGTAAAAAATGTTACCTGTGTGCTTCCTCTTCCCATTACCTCCCTGAATGTCCAGAATTTAGAGCTATGAATCCTAGAGAAAGATCGGGATTTGTAAAAAATTCCCGGTTATGTTATAGGTGTTTGGACAAACATTCAATTCTTATGTGCAAGCGGGACTACAAATGTTCAACCTGCGGTCGCTCATCCCATCACACTATGCTATGTTTTAATGATTCCCGTAACCCAGTGTATCCCACCTCATCCAATCGCAATTATAATTATAATTCCAAATTTGATAGACGCAATTATCCGCGTACCCGTCCTGCTTCTACCCGCGGTCCCCATATGGGCGGGGGCCAGCATAAGAAATATTCCCCTTCGCAACTCCAGCGCTCCCCCCAACGACATTCCCAGAGAGCTTCTCCCCCCAGAGAAAATGCTCCGCCCCAACCTAGACAGGTTGAAAATAATAGACAGGTTGAAAATATTATAAGATATCGTGATAATTCCTATAATAGGGCAGATAGACCCACATAGCTAGATACTTGTATTACTCCCCCTTCCCCTTGCCTTAATATCTCACCCAATTCCCTTATATTATTGCCTACTGTTAAATTACACGTTAAAACTGCTAGTGGCTATTTTATTGAAGCGCGTGCCTTATGTGATACCGGTGCCCAGGGTTGCCTCATTACAACCGATCTTGTTGTTAATTACCTCAATTTGACCATCTCCCCCTCCTGTGCCCCTGTACGTGGCATAGGTAATATTCCTTTAGTGGTTTCCCGTGGTTCTATTTCCCTGTGTTTTAAACCTTTGTATAATTCCTTCCCTGAGGTGTCAACCTCTGCTATGGTTATAGATGTGATTGCCGGTACGCATCCTGAGTTTGAGTTCCCTGAGTCTGTGTTTTTTCCTAATAGTGATTTTTCCCTTGCTGACCCTACCTATAATAAGCCTGGCCCGATAGATATACTATTGGGTGCTGACGTGTTCGGCGCGCTTTTATTACAAGATAAAATATTTAACTTTAACGGCCTTACTGCTTTATCTACAATTTTTGGTTATATTGTTTGCGGTCCAGTCGCTGCCGATTATGGTGAATTAGAGCCCCCCATGACTGGAGTATCCTTACCTGTCTCATCGAGAAATTCTGGAAGGTTGAAGAGACCCCTCAAACCATGATTGCTTACCCCTTAGATAACGATGGTGAGATTTATAAATAAAACCCGAAACTTACCCGTTGAGCTTTCTGTATCCTTATCGCGTTAGCGCGTAGCGTTTCCTTGCGGTCTTCCCTAAGACGACTCTCACTCTTTCTTGACAAAGAAGGAATCATCAGAGTCGGTGGTCGTTTATGAAACTCCTTTAACATTCGAGGAATTAACTACAATTTTTGTTAAAATTGAAGCGGTATTAAATTCCCGGCCGTTATGTCCCTTATCTAATGACCCTAACGATCTAGAAGTTTTGACGCCTGGTCATTTTTGATTGGCCAACCTCTTAGTGCTTTGCCGGAGTATCCCTATAACAATGTAAAAATTAATCGTTTAACCCGTTTTCAAGTAGTGCAACAGATAACTCAACATTTTTGGTCGCGGTGGCAGTTAGAGTACCTATACACTCTGCAGACTAGGCAGAAGTGGACTGATCCAGTGAATCCTCCAACAGTAGGCGAGCTAGTCCTCATCAAAGATGATAATTTACCCCCTTTACAGTGGCGACGTGGTCGCATTTCCCAACTTTATCCTGGTAAAGATAGCGTTGTGCGTGTGGTCGATGTTAAGACATCGACAGGTATCCTAAAGAGAGCCTTAACCAAATTAGTTCGTCTACCTATTAGTTAGCTACTCCCATTTTCTCGTAAACATTAGATGTTTAGGGCGGGGGCTATGTTTGTTCATATATGGCAACCCCGACTAGTTTGGGGTCTTGTGCCAACTCCCGGCGCGAGCGGTCGGTAATAGTAGTAGCAGTAGTTGTCGAGTTGTAGTAAAGGGGGCACGTGAGACGGCCGACGCGAGCGCACGTCCTTCCTGAATCTAATATTAATTAGCGGTGTGATTTTCCCTCAGCCTTATTTGATATCCCTTTTGTGTATTCCCTCTTGATATTGAACCTGACAAAGACAAACCTACAAAAGATAATAGTGCAAGTAACCCCTAGTGAAGAAGACTCAAGTGAAACATTCCATGGCGGCCGTAATCAATCAGTGCTTGTGTTGTGAATTATGAAGATAAGGTACTGTACAATTTCTATTATCCTAAAACCGACTATAAAGTAAATAATTAATAAATAACCTCCCCCTCAGCACGCTTCCACAAATGCGGCACACCCTACCCTATATTATTCAATATACATTTTCTGTAGCAGGACGTGGTTTCACTATATACTATATACATTTTTTGGTAGCAGAACGCAGTTTATTATATTCATTAAATACTACTATATACATATATATATATATATATATATATATATATATATATATATATATATATATATATATATATATATATATATATATATATATATATATATATATATATATATATATATATATATATATATATATATATATATATATATATATATGTGTGTGTGTGTGTGTGTGTGAATATACAAAAATCGATTTTATGACTAAGAAGCCTTGTCGTCCACAATGAAATCGTTATTATATACCCATATAAAAAAGTAATCGATTATAATTACAATGAGGTACATATATGTACAGGTAATTACTATTATCACCGGTTGGATACCACGATAACTCAGTGGATGATTTTAATATTTTAAGTGTTACTTTTAAATCTCTTGGGCTCGACTTAGCGCCACGGTGTTGAACATAGTTAAAAATCCCGGGACGGTTGTAAAAGTTGTATTTTTCATTATACAGTTCGTTAAGTAACACAGATCACAATATTAACACAGTTTAGCACAGTTCACACCTTCTTGTTTTGAATTTTGAATATATTCGCGGAGTTCACGGCGCGTGACACGCGGCTCTCGGCGTACGGGATGAGCATCACGCCGCCGCGCGGCATTTTGGCGAAACATCCGTCGACATTCGGCGGATATAAAATGAGCACAAGATCCTACAATCACAATAAACAAAAATTTCTTTCGTAGTTGCTTTTTAATATTCTATAGACAGAGGAAACACAGATGCGTCAGTATTAAAAAACGGTTATTTATTGTTAATGTTAGTAATTTAAGTAAGTAGTAAGTAAGTTAAGTAGTAGTAAGTTCTGCCTTACTAAGTTTCTTAACTGAAAGTCACTTTACAATCTAGCTAATAAGCCTAAAGCACTATTCAAGTAATAAAGTAAATAGAAGTAACACGCGTAGCAGGGTGGAGAAGGAACCTCAGGCACAATGGGAACCTACTGTTAAGGCACCCCGTCCCTACTTTTCTCTTCAAAATGTTCTTTATTGAAATATACTTCAGATAGCGCGCTTGTATCGTCGCATGAACACCACGCTGTGTAGTACGGTGCGGAAGGCAGTCTTTCTCATAAGCCTAAGTTACAAACTCAACAACTGTTTTCAATCACAATATATATTTATATATATATACCATCTTGGCGCATAGGCGCAACGCATGTCTGTAAACGCGACAGCTTGTAGGTTCGATTTCTATTTGGGATTTCATTTGCTTTTTTTTCACTCTGGCACTCAACACGCAATGCCTGGTTTGCTCAACACGGTACCTGCGGTTCCCTCTGCCTACGCTGCTACGAACGGGATAAAGTGGGAAGCCAATTACATTTTATTAATTTACAATTTATATTTGAATTTGTACAAGACTCTTTATTGGTTACAACAAACAAATAGTTTTTGGAACTAGAAATCCTTACTTACTTTTTAAATACTCGTAGAAACAATATTTTCTTATATAAAATAATACTCTACATTACCAAAGAGAAATATATTATAACAAAATAAAGTTGTTGCAAGGCTGGCAACAAGCCAATGCGCGCTTGAGCTGAGCTCGCAAAAGCTCAGTGTTTAGTTCCGCCACACAACACGCAAAGCCTCGAAAATAGAATGTAGTATGTACATCTTTTATATCAGTGAATATAATAATATGAAATATTGACACATGATATATATTTATGTAGTTTCACGCTTTATCCCGCATATAGCAGGACAGGCAGAGGGAACCGTAAGAACTGTGGAAACCTAATGTTAAGACACTCCGTTGCAAGGTATTGCGGAAATCAACTCTGCGCTTTTCCAAGTTGCCAGAGCGAAGAAAATGGTAATCCATATTCCCTTTAAGAGAATATCATATTATATTTATACAATTTGTTATTAATTTTAAAAAAATATAAAAATTCAGACTCAATATTGCTATACCTTCTTTTTAATTATTTTAATGATTTTATATATATATATATATATATATATATATATATATATATATATATATATATATATATATATATATATATATATATATATATATATATATATATATATATATATATATATATATATATATATATATATATATATATATATATATATATATATATATATATATATATATATATATATATATATATATATATATATATATATATATATATATATATATATATATATATATATATATATATACCTTTTGTACTATATAATGCTATAATAAAGTCATTGTATATAGAAGAACCGTAAAATGAACTTTTTTAAACAGATACGTGGAAGTCAAACAAAATCGCTTGCTCAAAGTTCAGCCACTCATCTTAAGCTAATGTAGGTCACTGAATGTTTAATTTCTCACATGACCTGGATTCTAAACCTAAGCCAGGAAATAATGGCTACATTCCAAATAATATAAGTCGTTAACATAATGTGACGCCTCCTGGTTCTGTCTGCCATTTTATAGAACATTTTTATGATTTTTCAAGAGTTAATACACTCTGAGAATAGAAGAAATGCTTAAGGAAAATATATAACAATTTGAACGCATCGAGATTGGAATCCGCGTCCTCTTGCGAACCGTGCAAGCGCTCTAACCACTAAACCATGTGTTTATCATCACGCTGTGTCGAAATTTTTGAATGCTTTATGCAACTTATTTCGTTGTTAATATCTCTGTAGGTGAATTTTTATATATATTTTTTAAGTAAATTTACAGAATATTGTAAAATAGTTGGTTTAACTAAATATCTTAAATGTCTTGAGATTTATTTCTATATTTTAGCATCACACTGTATAACAGGATAGGCGGAGAATTTCCAGTGCTAAAACACTCCGTTTTGCTCCAACTCTCGACACAATGCGTGCTGAGTGGCATATTTATGACCTTACTACCTTAATTTTTGAATGGGAATCGAACTCACTTTTATAGCTGCGCTTACGACAGCCTCAATTTAGATATCTAAAAATAACTTCGTTTCCACAAATTGGCTGGATAAAGTTAGACACTACATGCCGATAATCAATATTCGTTCTGAAGCAAGTGAAGTGGGAACTATTTCATCATAACTGTGAAGATCTCGGTTAACTTTCGAAAACACAGTATCGAAGATACTGCGGGAACGTCACGTTAAAAGCATGAGGAGAGCATATATGAAGAGGCTAATGACAGTGGACGAGGCGAAGGAGGTATGCAGGGACCGCAGCGTTAAGAGCTCCGTTCACTTTGACTATGACAAACGGTGCCCATGATCGTAGAGCTCATCACATATAGAGTCCAGTCCAGTCCATTTTTTATTTTTAATTCGGTCCCAATTTTATGTGCCTTTGTAGTATATGTCCTATGAGTATCATAAAAAGTGATGTATTTTTACTTCGGTTGCTTACCTGTCGAATACAGACAGAAAATAAAAATGTACAGAAAATAATAATGCGTATTAACTGGCGGAACTCAATGTCGTGCTGTACCAAGTTGCCAGAGCGAAAAAGTCAATTTTCCCCTCATGTGAATCGAACCCATAAACCGTCGCGTTTATATACAGACGCTACACCTCTCCGCTACAACTATCCTCAATTTTCGAATTGTTGCTTTAAAATTATAAATAGACGGTATAACTAATAATAATAATTGCACATGAGTTTAAAACAAAAGAGTTATTAACTTATTAATGAATTAATTACAATTAACTACTTAGCATTTTATAGATTAACCAAGTTACTGCGTTGTAGGGTCAGGAGTTGTGAGTGTACCTGGGACTTACGATCAGTTCTCATTAAGGCTCATCTTCACTATTCAAGCCTCTCTCCCTATCCTACAAAATCATTAAAATAATTAAAAAGAAGGTATAGCAATATTGAGTCTGAATTTTTATATTTTTTTTTAATTAATAACAAATTGTATAAATATAATATGATATTCTCTCATCATTTTCTTGCTCTTTCAACTTTGAAAAGCGCAGAGTTGATTTCCGCAATACCTCGGAACGGAGTGTCTTAACATTAGGTTTCCACAGTTCTTACGGTTCCCTCTGCCTACCCTGCTATTTGCGGGATAAAGCGTGAAACTACATAAATATAGATCATGTGTCAATATTTCATATTATTATATTCACTGATTTAAAAGATGTACATACTACATTCTATTATCTAGTTTCCTTTCGAGGCTTTGCTGTTGTGTGGCGGAACTAAACACTGAGCTTTTGCAAGCTCAGCTCAAGCGCGTATTGGTAAAGGATAGTAAGTAAGGATTTCTAATTCCAAAAATTAGTTATTTGTCGTGAGGAGTGCATTATACCTAACAGACTTTTAATTTTATAATTTTTTTTCTAGCTTCTCGCTTTATCCTGCATATTGCAGGGTAGGCAGAGGGAACTGCAGGAACCATATGAATCTAGTGTTAAGACACTCCGTTGCTTAGTCCCTGCTCTCTCCGTCCCCGCTTTCCGCCTTTTTGGGATATTGCGTGTTGAGTGGCGGAAGCAGGAGCAAAGAAAATGGAAATAGAAAAATCTATCTTACCAGAGTGGGAATCGAACCCTCAAACCGTCGCGTTTACAGGCAGACGCTTACGCCTCTGCGCCACGACATTTTATAAAATTAGTATCAAATATTAAAACTATATTGCTATAAGATTGAAAATTAAATGAAAATCGAGAATATTTTTGCTCCTAAATTAATTATTTGAAAGATATATTTGTAAAGAAAAAAAAATGGACACAGTTATATCTACAGAATTAGGTGTATAGTCTAAGAAGTTGGCTTCCTTAATTACGACAAATTTGTCAAGCTTTGTAATGAATTTTATTGTTTTTTCTCACACAGAGATTCTAAAAGCGTTATAGTAAAATATTTGTGTTTACCCATAGCTCAGAATATCAAAAAAGAAGAAGAGTCAAGAAGATTCAAATCAAAGAAGGCAAAAGAAGACATTGAGACCGATTTATTGTATCATCATTATACAGCGCTTTAATTGCGCACACTTAGAAAGGCGAGTTTTTGACCGGGAATTTTATTTTTACTTTTGGTACTGTTTTAAAGGTTTCGAAAAGGCGGATGCCGATGTTCGAACTTGCACAGTTCAATTGATAATTAATTAAATTGATAATGAATCTCTACACGTGAACCAATTGGATTTCCTTTAGCGCGCGCTTTTTGTCAGTCTCAAAAATTCTGTCTTTTAACAAAAAAGATTTCTAAGTTAAGATAATTAAACGATACAAATATGTGCAGGAAACTCATTTATTTTTATCATTTTTTTTAACTTCACGCTTTATCCCGCACATGGCTGGGTAGACAGAGGAAACTGCAGGGATCGTTGGAAAATAGTGTTAGGACACTGCGTTGCTTAGTCCCTGCTATCTCCGTCTCTGCTTTCCGCCTATTTCGAGGCATTGCGTGTTTAGTGGCGGAACTCAACGCCGATTATCTTATTACAGAAGTATATAGACACTCGTACCCCACCATTGTATATCACGTTATGCTACAAATCATGACATATTGTGATTTACACCATTTCCATGTGGATCCTTTTTAGATCTATTTATTTCTCTTTTTGATATATTAAAGAGAATTTGAATGCGTGCGTACAATATTTTATTTCCATTGTATAGAATAAAACTTTCTTCACGATTAGAGCAAACGGGATTTTTTATATTATAGACCAAGTAAATGGTTATAACATAGTTGGTAGGCAGAGGGAACCGCAGGAGCCGTGGCAACCTAGTGTTAAGACACTCTGTCCCTCGCTTTCTTCCGTTGCCTAAGCGAAGAAAATGGAAATTATGTAACCCATTCGCCTTTAGCGAGAATCGAACCCACAAACTGTAGCATTTAAAAGTAGACACTGCGTGTCTGCATCACTGCAGTCTTAATGTAAATGAAATTTCTGCCTACAGTAAAATGTATAAAAAAATATTCATACATACATTAAGTATTCGTATTCGTAAACGTTTCATGTGACGTTTAGTAGCAATTAATTACATAATTATACAATTTGAAACCAATTAAAGATCGTACTGAAGTGTGTCTGGTGGTTGAACTTTTGATATTTTGCCTAAGATAACGATTTAAACACGCTAGTTTAGTACATAAGCACTAAGTGAACTAATTAATACAGAAAACATAAATGTGAAAATTTCAGCCAAGTTTATTTTATTATAGCTTCACGCTTTATCCCGCATATTGCAAGGTAGGCAGAGGGAACTGCAGGAACTATGTGAACCTAGTGTTACACTCCGTTGCTTAGTCCATGCTTTCTCCGTCCCCGCTTTCCGCGCTTTGCCTAATTTACAGAGCGAAGAAAATGGAAATAGAAAACGTGAAACGTAACGTGAACTGAACGTGAACGAAAACGTGAAACGTGAACTCGGGGAAGATGGATCCCCGAGTGGGAATCGAAACCACAAACCGTAGCGTTTACAGGCAGACGCTTACGCCTCTGCGCCACGACGATCCTCATACTAAATACTAGCTTTGATCCTATCCTATCCTATTCCTTACATATTTAATTAATAATTTTAACGGTCCTTTAGATATCCGCGACGGATATTCTGATTACAGTCAAATCCATGTAATACAGTAAAAAGACATATACATATATTTTTGAAAATATTACTCGCTTTATAATTTTACCACTTTTATAATACTCGTTAAAACTATGCCTTCATTTAAGGTCTGCGCAACCTTATGGTGCTCCCACATCGCCGTTAGAAAACGTTTGTAAACATTTTGTAACATAACATTTACTCACAAATGTTGTCAACTGTTACATTTTGTTAGAAACTGTTACATGTTATAAGTGCTCCTGCACTAATAATCTATAACCAAGTATAACAATTTTTTTTTTGACGTGACAACGTCTTAAATTAGGTTGTGCGGCTCGGAGTCAAATATGAAAATGGTAACGTAACGATGTGTCAACTGTCACCGAACTATGATCGGTCCGCCGCGCGTATCACTTGACACATGTACAATGTTTTAGTAAACAAAATATATTTTCTATAGTTAAAATTTGTGCAATTTATACTATAATTATTATTCATATCAATAAATATTCTACCGAGAAGAAGACGTTGTCACGTAAAATTTTCACCCGTAAAACCCACTTTACAGGCAACCATTTTTTTAGCTTCACGCTTAATCTCGCACATGGCAGGGTAGGCAGAGGGAACTGCAGGAACCATTTGAACCTAGTGTTAAGACACTCCGTTGTTTAGTTCCTGCTTTTTCTGTTTTTCTAACATGAAAACATTTTTTAACATTTGTTATTTAATGTTAGCCAACAAATGTTTACTAACGTTACTAAACAATTTCTGACGGCAATGTGGGAGCACCATTACATAGACACTATATATACACATACACTCTACATATTTGATTCATTAATATAATTTTTAGTAATCTATTCAAAATAACCTTTTACTATTCCATCATGATCTTGGCCATCCTTTTGACATTAGACTAGACTTACTTCAAAATTTGTTTGGACGTTGGCGTAGCGGGAAGCTCTGACAGTCCATAGCATAAGCGCGCATTTTAAATGACCAGAAGGTCCCTTAAACTCACATTTAGGTCGCAATTCCCAGGCACCTTGAGATCTTCACCTTCCAAAGCCTAAGATTCGCCTGGCATTTATATCTTTTGGTTGTTAAGTACGTTTTTTATTGAGTGATAAAATTTGATAACACATTTAAGTATTTGTTTTTTTATAGCTTAACGCTTTATTCCGCTCATAGTAGGGTAGGCAGAGGGAACTGCAGGGACCGTGGGAATGTAGTGATAGGACTCTTCGTTCCAAGTGCACCGCTTTTAAAGGTATTGCGTGTTGAGTGGCGGAACTCAACGCCGCGCTTGCCTAGTTGCCAGAGAGAATGGAAATGTCTTTTTTTTTCGAATAAAAATATTTTTATATATCTTGAATTCTTCTAAGGCAGTTTCTCAATTAAAGATTGAAGTTAAAATTAAAATAAAATAAGAAACATTTATATATATATATATATATATATATATATATATATATATATATATATATATATATATATATATATATATATATATATATATATATATATATATATATATATATATATATATATATATATATATATATATATATATATATATATATATATATATATATATATATATATATATATATATATATATATATATATATATATATATATATATATATATATATATATATATATATATATATATATATATATATATATATATATATATATATATATATTGCTGTCGCTAACAAAATGCTAATAATGCAAATTCCTTTCCGTACTGTTGTCTAATAAATTACATTTTTGTCAATGGCATGTCTAATAACTGAAAGCTGTTTAAAAAGTTTTTTATTAAAAAAATTGTTTATTTTCGACGAGACCGTAAAATTTACTTTAAAACCTTAAGAGTTTGGTTGAAACACTCCTTTCTCCGCTTTAAATTGTCAAAACTAAATTAAAACGAATGTCACGATTTCAGATTACAAGAATTAGGAAACGCACGGAGAGTCAAGCCACTTCATCTCTCCATCTTATTTTGTAGAAAGAAAAGTTATTAGATATTTTTTGAGACAATTAAAATATGCATATAAATATTTTATTATTAAAAATATATTTTTGTGATTCAATCGATTCGATGATGATGTGAATGCTTTCGCCAACAACGTAATAAGTTGTAAAAGACACGAAAATTTCGATGCAGCGTGATGAACAACGCATGGCTCAGTGGTCAGGGCTTAGACGATTTCCGTTAGGTGCGGATTCACATCACACTACCTTAAATTATCACGTTTTCTTTTAGTAATTAAAACTAGGTTAATGAAAATTTATATGAAAAATAATTTAAAGTTTAAAGTATAATTAAAAAATAAAACAATTAAACTCTGGCGACAAACAAAACTATTCAAAATAACACACGAGCTACGACTTAGGGTTGTCCAATACTTATTAGAGACATTTAGATTTTTTTTTGTTTTTGCAACACTAGTTTTTAAATATGGCTACGTTCCAGCGATCAAACATTCCTACACATGACACGTTTTAGGTGCCCGAGGCAAATTGGACCGCAGGTCCAATGGTTCAAGTTAGTGGGTATATGGAATGGACCGTTCAACTTAATTTTTAGGGTTCTGTACCCAAAGGGTAAAACGGGAACCTATAACTAAGCCTCCCTAAAGAACCCTCGGTGCGCGAGTACTCGCACTTAATCGATTTTTACATGCTATTTTTTTATTTATATTTTAATTTTTTTTATCTTCTATTTACCAGTACCATATAAACATATTCATCTAAAAATACGGTTTAGTTTTTTAACAAATCTATAAGTGTACGTAGGAAAGGTTAAATTAGGTTATTGAGCAGTGATTTTTTCACATGGCAATGTGAAGTGTTAACATGGATGGTTACTGACGGTTACGCAAAATCTGACAGCAATATGACAGCATCCGATTGAAAACCTGAAGGTTTTAGATTAGAAACCCTCCGAATTTAGGGGAATTATTTTAATTTCTTTTGGTTTAAAATAAGTGCGATGGTTTTACCTACACTGTAAACCGTATAATGAAGGGTTTTAATATTAAGCATCTATCTCTTTCTAAGAAAGTTAAAAAAAATGTATGCCTATTTAAAATAATATATATATATATATATATATATATATATATATATATATATATATATATATATATATATATATATATATATATATATATATATATATATATATATATATATATATATATATATATATATATATATATATATATATATATATATATATATATATATATATATATATATATAAAAAAATATTTTTTTTTTAATAAAGAAGCCACATTGAAAAGGAACCTAGACCTATATATAAAAATCTAGTAATAATCTGATGAAACCTATACTTTAACACACCTTGTGTCATTAAAATAATTGGATCAAGACAATGCTCACAAGTCACAGCCTTCAAAGAGCTTTACACTAGCTGAACTCGACTTTGTTTACGTAAAAAAATAAATATATTTTTTTTAAAATACAACTTGCTATGACTTTTTATAATCTATATTAATTATAATAGTTTCGATACACATAATTATCATTATATATTATTTGTAGCGGTGTTTTTATTGCGCACACATAAAGACTAGATCAAGAAAATTAAGAAAACTGTATAACTATCCAGTATACTTATAAAACTTTAGTTTTCCAGTATACTTATACAGTTTTAAGTATACTATATAACATTAGCCCAGAGATTTTGATTTAGAATTTAATTTTTGGTACCGTTTTAAAGATCTATCTACCGTTTCAAAGATGTAATGACAGATTTCCATGGAGATCGGCGGAAATGTCAAAAATTCTGTATTTTCACAAAAAAAGATGACTAACTTTACCATCCCTAAAGTGTTGATATAATAATAATAAAACGAAGCGTATGTGCGCGGGAAACCACTATTAAATATATATATATATATATTTTTTATTATTGGTACCGAGTTGACATTTACAACAGGTACATCAAATTACAATAAAACAACGATGCATGCATAGCATAGCATTTTAAAGTTTTAAATTGAAACTATTGGTTCCTGAAATTAATGCGTGCAAAGACCCAAAAAATTCAGTTATATGAAAAAGTTTAGATTATATAGAATTCATTCATTGCCAACCTTAGATGTACGAGACCGATTACGACACGTATTTGACAAAAATAAATCATTTCCGTATCGCTGTTGTTTTAGCTAAACGAATTTATAACATTGATACGACTTCTTGGATGAATATGAAAGCAATATATATATATATATATATATATATATATATATATATATATATATATATATATATATATATATATATATATATATATATATATATATATATATATATATATATATATATATATATATATATATATATATATATATATAGCTTATTTATTATATACACATGTATATGTATGTATTTGATATATATATGTATTAGAACTAATTTCTCTAATATTTGTCTCTTTAATGTTTGTATATATAAATCTTATTTTAAAAAATTAGCAATTTTCTAATTGATTTTCTTTGAATTTTCTAGTTAATTAACTAAGCTCAAAGTTACTATCACATGTCAAACAGTCTCTTATAGCAAAAAAAAGATAATTCTATCCCTGGAATGGAAATAGAATATATAGAAATAGTATTTAGAATCAGATAGTGTCCCACAGCACCTGGATGAATGTCTTTCTAATCTAGTTACAAAAACACACAATTAGTTTCTGGCACGCAATGAAGTCACGATGTGATTAATCAATTTGCACTCTCCATGTAGTTATGTACCTGTTAAGTGCGGTTTATATATATATATATATATATATATATATATATATATATATATATATATATATATATATATATATATATATATATATATATATATATATATATATATGCAAATAATTTATTCGTGTATTTGTATGTACTACGCGAAAGACATGGTACATTGTATTGAAATGGTACTGTAAATTTTAACTTTTATGTATTTTGGCGTCGCGCGTCGCCGCTGTATTACACTATTTTATTATTAATTAAACTTTTCGTAAAGTTTATTTATTTATTGTACAACTAGACTACATATCAAAAATAAGCATAGTTAAAAAAACCCTTACATTTCAACATTAATTAAAAAAAAATACAAAATTTAATATATTAATTAATATAAGTAACTTTAAATAAAATTCCCGACACAACTATATAATAATATCGCGAACCGCCGTGGCGCAGTGGCGTAGTGTCTAGCGTTTGGGGGTTCGATTCCCATAAGAGGACAATAGATTCTTTCATTTATCGAACGGTGGAATTCAACGCCGTGGTTCCCTATTTGCTAGAACGAGGAAAATGTTTCGTTGAATTCCACCACTCAACACAAAGAGTCTAGAAAAGGCGGAAAATGGGGGAACGGAGTGTCTTAACACTACGTTCCCTCTGCCTATCCTGCTATGAGTGAAATAAAAGGAAAAGCTTAAAAAAAGTATAATAACATGTTTTTGGGGTGGTCTTACAAAATAAATATTTGTATAATCAAGGAATTAAGACATTTAATAATTTTTTAAAACCTGAAACGTCTTTCGATCATTAATTCATTGTTTTAATAATTAAATATACCTAACTTTTATATTGGACTCAATTAATGCAGCAGTTGTAATTTCCCAGTTTAATAAAAAAGCGGTTCAGAATTTCATTTTCATTTGAGATAAATGAATTTTCATTTATTCTGTATATTAATAGTTAAAAGGATATAGAAACAACAATAAGAGAAATTGGTAGGTTTCTTTTATTTTTTTTAATTTATTTCAAGCAAATCATAGATAAAAAAAGTATTAAATTATTATTATTTGGGTTGGTATTAACATTGATTTGCCAAGAGACCTTAGCCAAGTAGATGTCACAATTATTTATATCTATTTCTGGATAGCAAATTTAGAATATTATAATCTATTTTAATACGTAATATAATTTGTATAATAAATATATATACGTAGGGTTTATAAAATTAATAAAAATAGTTAATAAAAAAATATTCATAAAATAAATTTTTAATCTACAAAAAAAAACTAATAATAATAAATAAAAAAGCAACACAAAAGCGAAATTAGGCATTAAATTTGTAAGCCTTAGCTTATTAAAACATAAATAAATACTTACATTGTATATATTATCTATACAACAACAAAACCTTTCACTGTCACCACAGATTAAAAAAAATCAATTTGGAATAAATTTACGTCGAAAAAAAAATTAATTAAACACTTTATATCATCCTATCCTTTCAAGCGGCCGTCTCCCTCTGATCCTTAACACTTGTCCGGGGCACGAAACTAGAAAATGTCACTTTCTCTTGCATTTATAACATTATTTTGCTATTTTAAATTATTTCTTATTCATTTTTAATTATAATTAATCTGTGTTTGGTTTACGCGTGGTTTTTTCTTTAAATGTATATAGATATAATCTGTATTAGTCCACACGTTTGCCTCGGCCCGGGCTCGGGCGGTAACTGAGGCTAAAACATTAAGTGCTGCCCTCTAAGATATATTGATGCGCGACAGATTGGTATGCAACTCGATTGTTTTGCAATCGTTAATTATTTTTTATTAAAATAATAAGATAAATATATGAAATATATATGTTTTCTGTAGTATACTATATTACATTGTCATTACTATGTTATGGCTAATAAGATTCTAATGGGAAAATAAATTATGAATTGTTTTCGTTTAGTAATTAATTCAAAGCGTATTTTTTATAATCTGTATTATTATTTTATTTCCACGCTTTTTTTTTATTTCCAATTTCTTTGTTCTGGTAACTAAGCAAAGCGCGGCGTTGAGTTCCTTCACTCAACATGCAATGCCTGGAAAAGGTGGAAAGAAGGTAACGGAGTGTCCTAACACCAGGTTCCCACGGTTCCTGCGGCTACCTTTGCCTACCATTCCTCTATGTAATGTGCATTTATCACAATTATTACAAAAAAGATATTTAAGTATTGAGTTTTACTTATATTTTACTAAAACACTTATTTATACAATAATATGTATATCCCGCATCAATTAACCCGCAACGTAGTTTACGTGAACAAATAATCGTAATATCCCGCTTTTCTTTTCCCGTGAAACCTACCAAATCCCCAAGCACTGTTCCTCTACAAGTCAGTCAATCATTAAATAATGGACGAGGTTAATTATATATTATAATAATATTGATTTTGCGACTTACATATATATTATTGTCCGCGTATTGCCAACTATGTAGAGTAATGTTACATGTATCTAAATTTAAATGAAGAAATAGCGACGAAATTAAACGTTGCATTATTGGCGAGAATATAAATTGTATAGAAAAAATTGCATAAACAAATGCGCCTAAAACACTAAACATTTTTCTTATATAAATACACAGATACATAATTTGGGGACGGAGAAAACAGGGACTAAGCAAATGGAGTGTCTTAACACTAGGTTCCTATAGTTTCTGCAGTTTCCTCTGCCTACCCTGTCTTTAATTGTTTTTGTTCTATAATTTCACGCTTTATCCCTAGCGGGGTAGTCAGAGAGAACGGAGCGCCAAACGCTGCGGTCCCTGCATGTCTCCCCCACCTCGTCCACTGTCATCTCCATACATGCAGACTCCCCATGCTTTATGGTACCTTCTTCCAGTATATTCGATACTGTGTTTTCGAAATTTAACTGAGGTCTTTAGGCCTTTTTTAAACACTGCATTGTTATACGTCATATAATTAGATATTAATAGAAAATTGTTTCAACTGTAAACTCGAGGTTTGTGATTTTGATTCCTATTTAGGGAGAATAGAATTTTTTATTTCTATTTTCTTTGCTCTGACAAATAGACAAAGCGCAGCGTTGAGTTCCACCACTCAACATGAACGGGCGGAAAGCAGGGAACAGAGTGTCTTCACACTACGTTCCCGCGGTTCCTGTGGTTCCACCTGGCTACTCTGCTAGGAGCAGGATAACGCGTGAAGTTAACACAGGAATTAAGCTTTAAAATATATAATTCTAATCAATTATATTAATTTATAGTTTCTTTCTGATAATAAAATATCAAAGTGCGAGAGAGAAGAGAGAGAGGAGGGTGGAGGGAGAAGTAGAGAAATTTGCGCAAGACACTATCTGCTATCCAAATTCGAGATATGTGTATTTTGAGATCAAGACTTTACTGAGAAATGGAAACAGAACCAGTGTTGAGCTACGATGTCGTTAATTTTTATCTCAATCTTCAATCTATGATTTCCACAGACCAGCTTATTTATATACTCTTTTGTTTTTAATTTTAAAAAAATATCTTTTAATGACATATTAAAAAATTACAAATTTTTCATTTTTTTAACTTCCAACGTAAATGGGAAAAATACTAATTAGTAGGTACTAAACGATACTCATTATCAGTCATTCATATTATCATCTCATTATTATTTGACATTCACATTTATAGCAGGGCAAACGTGAAAGCTTTCCCATGTGAGTGGCGGAACTCAACGCCGCGCTTGCCGGAACAAAGAAAATAAAAATAATTTATTCTCCCTCAGTGGGCTTTGAACCCACAAGACAATGCCTCGAAATAGGTGATGTGCAGAGAACGGAGTGTCTTGTCTAGGTTAACCAAAATGGAAATCGAACCCACAAACCGTAGCGTTTATAACTAGACGCTGCATCTCTGTCACGACGGTCCCCTACTTAAGATTTTTTTACAAGGCTAAGCCTGGTGTTAAGTTTCTCCACTCAACACGTTATATCTTGAAATTTTGGCGATTATAATAAAACGGAGTGGTTATTACAAATTGAAACAATAGATTGTGTAACGGCAGACAGAAAGTAAAAGATCGAGATCAGTGGGGTGCTATGAAGGGATCACATAGGTCCCTATAGTAGACGAATACAGGCTGATGTTGATGAAGATTAAAAGTGGTATTTTTAGAAGTACTTCAAAGTATTGTTGAAAACCAGACATGGTTACGGATAAGTCAAAAGTGCTCAAAATAAAATAATTTTTAACTTTTAAGCGTTATTCGTCAGCTTTTTACAACGTCTGAAACCAGACTGAATATGTCAGTACTTAATAAATATTTTGTAAATAGCTCAATGACAAAAAACTCAAACATCATTTAAAGCCACACTATTTGTTATTTAAAACATTTAATGCAGCACACACACAAAGCGCAGAGGCGTCAACGCGTCGGTTTCTGGGTTCGACCCGCAGTCGGGGAAGACGAATTTTTCTATTTCCATTTTCTTCGCTCTGGCAAACTAGGCAAAGCGCGGCGTTAAGTTCCGCCACTCAATACACAATGCCTCGAAAAAAGGCGGAAAGCGGGGACGAAGAAAGCGGGGACTAAGCAACGGTGTGTCTTAACACTATGTTCCCACGGTTCCTGCAGTTCCCTCTGCCTACCCTGCCATGTGCGGGATAAAGCGTGAAGCTTTTCTTAGAGAAATACGTATTAAGATGTTAAATAACAAGACGAATATTTAATAAATTAGAAAATATAACTTACCAAGCAAATTTTCTCTATTCAATTTGAAACAATTACGAAATAGTTTCGGAAGAGAATAATATTATTTTAAAATCAACAACTCACTTTTTCTTGCATTTTAAAATGTCGTTTAACTACAAAATAGATCACAAAATATTCACTAAACACACTGGTAATTATTTAATTTCATAGTTATATATCACACGGTTCCCGCGTAACCAAGATGGCGGACTTACTTGACTGAGGCATTAAAATGTAAAGCCTAGTCATTTTTGTTATTTTATTATAAATTAACATTCATAAAAAAATATTAATATATTCAAATTTAATATATGGTAAAGCATCTGCAATGTAGTCCGACTTTAAGCGCAATTTCGACAGTTCAAATTATTTAAAAAAAATGGTTGCCTGTAAAGTGGATTTTACGGGCGAAAATTTTACGTGACAACGTCTTTTTCTCGGTAGAATATTTATTGATATGATTAATAATTATAATATAAATTGCACAAATTTTAACTATAGAAAATATATGTTGTTTACTAAAACATTGTATATGTGTCAAGTGATACGCGCGGCGGACCGATCATAGTTCGGTGACAGTTGACACATCGTTACGTTACCTTTTTCATATGTGACTCCGAGCCGCAACCTAATTTAAGACGTTGTCACGTCAAAATAAACGCTTAAAATAGACTAATTATAAATACTCGGTGTTTAGCTCTTATGGTCCTTATATCTTCTGAGGATGCCCTGTAAATGGATGAAACACGTATAGAGAGGTATACGTTGGTAATTGTGTTTACATTGCTTACTGTATTGCACTACTATTATATAGCGGAACTAGTTACTTGCTTACTTCGCTTTAATATTGTTTCATGTGAGAGGTTAATTTTAAAAAAAATCTGTATAAGGCTTCGGCTTCTGTTCTGGTAAATCCAGCCTTCGTTTACTTCGATTGACATTTTTCAATTGTAAACATAGTGATGGTCAGCCTTTATGTGTTTTTGATCAAATATTCTAATTCTTCCCGGCAATGGGAAGGGAATGTTCATTAGTTATTTTTGGGTCCTTTAAGTAAAACAAATCTGATATTTTTATGACTAGCCATGTTTATAATAATTTTACAAGTTTTAGCAACGGCCCTCGACTCCGATTCCGATTAACCAATATCGTAATAACCTCTTCCCTAATGGATACTATACAGGTTAGTTAATATGGAATGGGATAAGAACATCGTTGTCGTTCAAAAATATAATATTTGGTTTCTTTTTCTTTATATATATACTATGTGAAGAAATAAATTTTGCGATATTTTCGATGTGAGAAGTTTAACATTTACAACTTGTATATAGACCAACCCACCTTTTATAAAATTATCTCCCGTTTAACAACCAATTACCGTCTCGATTTTTGTATACTGTCACTTGCCAGTGTGTGTTAAATTAAATTAATTAGTGTAATTTAATTATAGATTAATATCTACTATTGTAATCTTATTACATTTCTTGATCTTATGTTTCAGGGTTCGATTCCCACTCGGGGAAGATAAATTTTTCTATTTCCATTTTATTCATTCTGGAAAGTAGGCAAAGCGCGGCGTTGAGTTCCGCCACTCAACACGCAATGCCTTGAAAATGCGGAAAGCGGGGACGAAAAAAAGCAAAACTAAGCAACAGAGTGTCTTACTAGGTCCATATGGTTCCTGTAGTTCCCTCTGCCTACCCTGCCATGTGCGGGTAAAAGCGTGAAGCTAAAAAAAGTTATACATTTCACATAACACGACCAATATTGATGTATGTTTTAATTTTGACGTAACGACCCAGGAAAAAACAAATAGCGAAATCAAGTCCATTTAATCGACCACTTTTATTTATTTGTTAGTATATTAATTGCTTATGAGAGGTGAATTTTTTACCTCGAATTTTACTTTTAATACCATTGTGAAGATCTCGAAAAGGTGGATTAGTGAAAAATACAGCCAATGTTCTAACTTGAACATTTCAATTGATAATTGATGAAACAAATCCTACACGTTTGCCAATTGGATTCGCTTGAAAGCATTCGCGCACGCTTTTTGTCACTCTCAAAAATACTGTCTTTTAAGAAAAATAGGTTTCTAGCTTCACTATCCCGAAAAAGTGTTAAAATAATAAAAGGAAACGCATTTGGGATCCCATTAGCTGAAATTAATTTATCACTTTATACTAGGTTCATATGGTCCCTGCAGTTCCCTCTGCCTACCCTGCAATATGCGGGATAAAGCGTGAAGCAAAAAAAATTATCATCAATTTATCTGTGATATAATAAGCATATTAAGTTACTGTATATGCTTCATTTCAGCTAAGCTTTTTTTCTCATTTCATTTATTTTGACATTTAAAGTGCAGCGATTAGTCTCATTTTGAAATGTCAAGAATATGTTAACTGGTAACATTATCTTATTTTACATATTTTAATAATTTCTTTTGATTTCACACGGTATGTTCAAATATATTGTTATGTACTTTCCGCCATTTGGCCACTGAAGTTGTAAATAAGCCCCAAAAAACATCATTGGAGGCGAAAAGCGGGGACACTAGGATCCTATGGTTCCTGCAGTTCTCTCTGCCTATCCTGCAACATATGGGATAAAGCGTGAAGTGTAATATTTTCAACATACATATCATTATCAGTCAGACAAAAGGATTTTTCATAGGAAACTTTTTTGCTTTACATTTTAGGCAGAGGGAACCGCAGGAACGTAATTTCTTTGCAGACACCGCGTTTATATCTTCGTCGTATTGCGTATTGAGTAGCGAACTCAACGAAAGTAAGAAGAAAATGAAAAAACAATGTTCCCGGAGTGAGAACCAAACCCAGAAACCGTCGATATTACAACCTCCACCTCTGCGCCACGAGTCGGTCCTCTATCTCAGTGCTTATCTTCTATAATTAAAACAATAAACAAATAGACAAGAATGATACTCCATAAAATAGTTAATTCCGAAAGTCTGTCTGTTTATACACGTATATCTTCGTAACTTATATTTGTTAAAATAATTTTAAACGCATTTTTAACATTATCTCCCACTATGGTTATTAGAATAGTTTTATTTTTAAATTTGACATTTCATTGGCATATTAAAGAGGTTTCTTACATTTTTTATAACGTTTTTAAACTGAGAGTAACAAAAAATAATTAAAACAAATGTTTAAATTCGTAAAACAATATAATAATGCATTTGGAATGTGTTGACAGCTTGCGCAGGTTTTGTCTATGACTCCTCCTAAACAAAAATGTTGAAATATACTTAAAAATTATAAATTTAAAAGAAACACGATATAATGAGGAATTCTTCTTTTATTCTTACATATAGCTAATTTAATAAAGAAAATCAATATGACTATATTAATTGGGCTGAATGACTTTTTACTTGTGCCATCACAATGCTAATGGAAACAATAAGGAAATGTCACTTAAAGTTTAAAAAAAATACATAGTGTACAAAATAAATTGACACCTTTAACATTTATTATTCATATTACAAACAAATTAAAAAAAAAGTATAAATATTTGGCCATTCAATTAAAATACGTTTATTTGAATTTAATTATTAAATTATAACAAAAATAATACTTAAAACTAGCCAAGTCCATTTACACGACATATGAGAACCACACTTACACAGATACATATACACTTAAAAAAGTTTTATTATATTTTTTTTGGTATGGCAACATTATCATACCATGTTTCGACCGTTGTCGCCGGCTATCCTGTCCACAACCTGAAAAATTAAAAAATTAATGATAAAATAATTCCTAAAGTATTTAAATACTAATACATATCAAAATTTGAATACAGCAGAAGTTGAACTTGCATCTATTAAAGATTGTGAAGGCGCTCTAACCACTAAGCCCTGACCACTTTATACAAGTAATTGCGTTGTCTTTTTATTTTTACTATGAATAAAGAGGGCAATAACACACACAATCTCTGTCCTTCTATTGCTCACAATCAAAATGTTCTCATTATTCTAATATATGGATTATTAAAACACTTTCGGAGTGTCAAGTTACACAAAATAGTGTCAGTACTTGAAACTATTGGGTTGTAAAGCGGAGAAAAGTTTAAGGAACATATTGTAAAAATGATTAGCTTATTATTCTCATATACTATAAATAAATCATATTGAACTACTAAAGCCTTAAACCTAAATATCCAAGATGACTCTCACAAGCGCACTGAGTTACATTAAAATCATTGAATGTAACAAAATAGCATTTTTTAACATGAAGGACTAAAAGTTATTTATTATTGAAATAAGTACTTGATAAAATTATTGTGCTAAATGTCACAAGCTCTGAGTTTAAATATTGTAAGTAAAGACATTATAGATATATTATATATTTTAGATTGTGTACATTTCTTTTTAATTTTTTTTATTACTTACCCCCCGAATAATTGGAAAGTTTAAAACTGATCCGATCACAGGTATCATCCTCATGAAGTTGATAGCTGCCGGCATGAATCCCCTAAAAATAAGTACAATTTATAAATTTTATATAATTATTAACATTAATTAATTAACTATCAATTTATTTCTATATAAGATAAAATATCCACATTATTTTATATTAATAATTAGCAGAAGACAAAGTATGTCTATTATTTTTTAATAAGATTTATTTTTTAAATATTCATATATTACCTAAATAACAACAAGAAACCATATATCTCAGCAATCATGCCAACCATTGGCCATCCAAGTAGAACTATAGTTATACCACCAAAGAAAGACACTGATGCCTTTACTTTATGCCGTTGGAAGAAAAAGAAAAATGTCCTTTGTAATCCTATGATGCAGGCTAGACCACTTATAAAGAGAATCTGAAAAATATATCTATAAATGAAATTAAAAGTACATAAAATAACCAAGTTAGTCAATTACAATAAGGACTATTTTTTAAGTTTCTATATTTTTTTATTCTTTCATTCAAGTGACAATATGATTTAAGGTACAGACGAATAAAAGATATATTAATATAAAATGTATTTATAATATTTTTAAAATTAATTACATTTCCAATAGCAAGGAGGCCTTTATCAAATAATAACAACACTCCTAGAAAGAGGAACATCATTCCAAACCCCGCTAATCCCACACCAATCTCTGTAAAGTGAGAATATTAAATTACTAAAAAAAATTAAAATTATAATAAATCAAAGCAAAAAGTTCTCATCAATTAAATATTACAATTAAATAGTTGAAGGTTACACTGTATGTTATGTGGCTTTCAAATGTTTTTTTTACTTAATTTATTAACTTAATTTTGTTCTGTTAAAATATGTTAATTATAGCATATGACAATTTTTATAATTATCAATTTTACTTATAAAACAGATAGATAGATATATAAATTTTGTTTATTGTCAAACAGTATATTATTTACTAGTTTTAGAAAATAACAGATAGACATACATGTTTAATTTGTAATTAGTTGTATTCAAACTATTTCTATTATTTTTTACTTCAAAGATCAAGACTTAACTATACACATAGCTTAATAGTTAAATAAGAACGAACGTTCATTATCAATAGCTCAAAACAATCACATATCATATATTAATTGAGATTTTATCTAATAATTTAATCGACAACTAACACTTGGTATAGCTCAGGTTTATTAAACGATCACTTACTCTGTGTATCCGTTATTTCAATCATATTAAAGCCTTCCTATGTAAATTATTACAATTAAATATTTAGTTAACATTCAGTTAAATACATTTGTAAATACTATATTAAACAAATTCATAACCTTTTACACCACGTCATTTTTGCAATCGAATTTAAGATCTGTCATTGTAAGTCAAAACGTCAATAAAGTCTTCCGAACGTTTCTTTTCTTTAAAGTGCTTACATTTTTCAACTTAAAAATTTTTTTACGTTAAAATGTTTTCATAAAAAAAATTATACTTTACAATGAATATTATTCAATATTGAAGCAAATTACAATTTGTTGTATCAATAATCTTTAAATATTGGGATACTGAGTGGTTTGGTTTCTTTCAAAAAATCTAATATCTTTAATCTGTGCACTATTTGACGTATATTTGACAAGTGACAAATTCTAACCTAGCAATCGATACAGTTTGGCGTCCATTTTGCTTTTAAACGTCAATAAATACATATTTTTAATTAAAACTCAGCTTTTAAAGTTAATAAATAAGTTACCGCATTCCTAATTATATGTATTTATATTCTCTTTACTAATGTAAATACTATACAAATAGCAAAAACATTGCTCTTACGACGAGTACGAATACCATGGTACGCGGTACCGGTCGCGGAGGACGCGGTATGCCTGGCCGCGGTGGAATGGGGCGTCCGCCCTTTAACAGACCTAGAGTATTGATGCTAAGACCGCCATTCGATTTAATTCTTGCAGAACCCGCATTTCCACGATGCAAACCCGCTCCGGACGATTCAGCTTTGACTCAGGTACTTTGCCAAAAGCTATGTATACCCTTTGTTATACTTCGTTTAATAATAGCCACGTTCAATACTAACTTTTGATTTAAAAATATTTGATCTTAGTTGAAGCTTTACAAACATTACCACGAAAACCTTAAAATATGATCACAGTGGCTTGAAATATTATAACTTATTGTCTTTTAGGCTCTTCTCAAAAGGCATGCAGAACTGTGCCCCACTCCAACAGAACAGGCCGCAGTACTGAGTCTAGTTACAAAATTACAAACTGTACTTGACAATTTAGTGGTTGCACCCGGAGATTTTGCAGCTTGTGTAAGTTATATACATATAGCTTTATGTAATATAGCTTATATTTATCATTAAAATCATTGTAAAAATTACATAGTAATTATTTTAAATAGTTTAACCATTATGCCTGGTGGGATAAAGAGGACAGAAGTTCAAATCTTTTGGTTTCTTGCATCATCCTCTTCTACCTTGATGCATAATGGATATATATGTTTGAAAACAAAATAACTCTTATTTCTTTGTTTTGGTTAGCTGAAGGTCCTGCTGCTAACATTTTGTTACTTTTAAATGGCTCGAGTTGTGGCTGACGGCAGTGCGCTATATCTTAAAACCAGATTCTTTACCCTCCTGGTATATGTAATAAATGTACACAAAGTGAAGCAAAAAATAAAAATATTCACATTAGACAATTTAATATTCAAAAAAATAGTTAAAATATGCATTAAGCTGGAATTTTATACATTTGTAATATTTATCTTTTTTTTTACTATTGAATTGAGTATTAAATAAATATTTAAATCCATATTAAAATACTCTCATTTAAAGTTGTCTTGACTTGTCTCCTTAGCAATTAGAAGAGGTGCGCCAAGTTGGTTCATACAAAAAAGGCACAATGATGGCCGGCAAGAATGTGGCCGACATAGTTGTTATTATGAAGACTTTACCAACTAAAGAAGCAGTTGAGGGATTGGCAAATAAAGTGAGAAATATTTATGGTATTTTGTTATAGTTATTGGTTAGATTCCTGTATTAATTGTGACTAGGATGGAAGTGTGGCTTTATATGGGGTTCTTACTTCTCTACCTACTGTATATGGGTGAAACATTAAATATTGTGAGGCTGTCGTGGCGCAGAGGCGTGAGCGTCTGCCTGTAAACGCGACGGTTTGAGAGTTCGATTCCCACTCGGGGAAGATGGATTTTTCTATTTCCATTTTCTTCACTCTGGAAACTAGGCAAAGCGCGGCGTTGAGTTCCGTTACTCACGCAATGCCTCAAAAAAGGTGGAAAGGAAAGTGGGGACTGAGAAAGCAGGGACTAAGCAACGGAGTGTCTTAACACTAGGTTCATATAGTTCCTGCAGTTCCCTCTGCCTACCCTGCAATATGCGAGATAAAGTGTGAAGCTAAAAAAAAAAATAATTATTATTTGGTAATCTCTTTCAGTAGAAAATGTAAGGTATGTACTATGATTTTAAATAAAGGCAGCTTTGTTGAAATGCTGTAAATGTGTATTGAACCACTTTAGAGAACGTAAGTGTGATAGTTTGTAGATTCAATTCCCAATTGCGAAAGATTTCTTGGCTCTGTCTACCCTGCAATAAATGAGATATAGGGTGAAGCTAAAAAGGGCATTTTATTTTGCACTTTGTGCCTCTACGCCACGACGGTCCTCAAATAAAATAAATACAAACTTAATTTTCTAACTTTTCTTAGAGATATAGATTAAAGCTATCTTCTATCTTACATATCATATCATAGCAGGGTGGACAGAGTAAACTAAGTGAGGATATGCAATAATTCATTTCACAGGAAATTCAATTGAACCTACTATGTATAAAGTCATGCACTGTGCCATTAGGGTCTAATTAGTTACATATAATGTTATATAAAATGTATTAAAATTTGAAAATCGTCGTGGCGTCGTGGCGTAGCATCTCCCTGTAAACGCGACGGTTTGTGGGTTCGATTCCCACTCGAGAAACATGGATATTTTTTATTGCCGTTTTCTTCGCTCTGGAAACTAGGCAAGGCGCGGCGTTGAGTTCCGCCACTCAAAACGCAATGCCTCGAAAAGGGCGGAAAGTGGGGACGTAGAAAGTAGGGACTAAGCAACGGAGTGTCTTAACATTAAGTTCCTATGGTTCCTACGGTTCCTACCCTGCCATGTGCAGTATAAAGATTGGAGACAAAGAATCAACTATATTAAGAAGAATTAAAAGTCTGCAGCTTCTGCCTGTAAATGTGATAGTTTGTGGCTTCATTTACCACTTGGTGAGGTAATATTTTTTTGATTTCTATTTTCTAATAAACATTCAAATTACCAGGTAAACGAAGAACTTAACAAGCTAATGAGAGCCGAAGGTCTTGGCAATGTGACAAGTGCCTGTCACGAACGGGGTTTCACTGTAACGGCATCGGCTGCTGCTGTCAGGGTTCTGGTGACCACTCTCCATCAGAACCTGAGGAAATTGGAACCTGATGTAAGTACAATATACTGTGTAGATCCAGGTGTTTGTAGCGAATATGTATGAGAGTAAGTTTATGAATGGATTTACTTAAATTTTTGGTTGTTTCATAAGTTGTTTAATAATTTAATAATTTAACTTTTGTTTGACCACAGCAAAACATAGGATTGGTAATATACTTCACTGTATGTGTTTGAATGTGTGCATGTATGTGTATATGTATATGTATATGTATATGTATATGTATATGTATATGTATATGTATATGTATATGTATATGTATATGTATATGTATATATATATATATATATATATATATATATATATATATATATATATATATATATATATATATATATATATATGTATATATATACATATATGTACATCAATAGATATAGAGATGTATGTACTACATGTGTGTATATATGTGTGTTTTACGCTTATATTTATTTTTATTTTCATGTATAAAAGGATATTTCTTAGTTCTATTATAGTTTCTGATATGGACAAGTCTGGTAGACTAATGGTGTGTTGCATGATTGTGTACTTGGTGCTAGAATTTCAATGAAAATCAATTTATAGGGCTACTTTTTAAAGTCTATTATAATAAAATAAGAAAGGATTGGAAATAAGCAGGCTTTATTATTATTTCTTTAAATAACTTTAAGAAGGTCAGCGGAACGAGGACAATATGAAATTGTCACTAACTTTAAATATATCTTCTTTTTATGAATTTTAAGTTATTTTTATGTAGTTTTATTATCTGTGGCTTTAATATAACTGTGTGTGTGTGTGTGTGTGTGTGTGTGTGTGTGTGTGCATGTTGGTTGTTTATGTGAGGTTAATAAATATGGATTAGCTACTAAAAAGAGTGTTGAGTAAAATCAGATATATACAAATAAACATAGCGTTTTATTTTTTTTTTTTTTGTATGTTAGACTATCTACATTTCCAAAGATATTTTAAAATTTGAAATTTGTAATTTTATATGTACTTGCATTTAATAGTAACATTTTCCAGGTGCATTTGGAGTACAAAGTAATAAGCAGTCACCTGGCTGCCATCCGGCACAGCCGTTGGTTTGAGGAGAATGCGCACCATTCTTCTATTAAAGTGAGTTGATTTGTAACTGCATCTATTGACACTTTTTTTTTAATTGAGTTGCCTATTTAACCAGCTACCTAGTACTGTTTCAAAATTAAAAAAAAAAAACAAAAAAATTTAACCTTTCTACTCTTTTTTTTGCTTTATTTTACTTTTGCTTTGTGGCGCAGAGACGTAGCGTCTGCCTGTAAACGTGAGATTTTGCGGGTTCGATTCCCATTCGGGGGAGTTGAACTTTTTTGTTTTTTTTCATTGTCTTTATTCTGGCAACTAGGCAAAGCACGGCGTTGAGTTCCGTCACTCAACACGCAATGCCTATAAACGGAGAAAAGGATAAGAACTAAGGTTTTCAGTCTTAACACTAGATTACAACGATTCCTGCAGTTCCCTCTGCCTACCCTGCCATGTGCGGGAAGATAAAAAAAACTAATAATTTTCTTATTTTCCTTCCAGGTCCTAATACGTCTACTACGCGACATGTGCTCGAGACACGCCGGCCTGGAACCGCTCAGCCCCTGGATGATAGACCTGCTGGCGCACCACTGCATAATGAACAACCCTGCGCGCCAGGCGCTGCCAATCAACGTGGCCTTCCGTCGAGCCCTGTCTCTACTGGCAGGAGGTCTCTTCCTGCCTGGCTGTGCTGGTCTCCCAGATCCCTGCGAGGCTGCACACGCCCGCGCTCATACTGCACTAGACCTCGCCGCGCAGGATCACGCCGCAGCGACTGCGCAGACGTTGCTGCGGGTTGCGGCCCGCGGTGGTCACCGATACGTGCTGGGGCTCCAGGCCTTCGAAGGTGGCAAGGACATATCGACGGAAATAACAGTGTGGGACGGTGTGGTGGTGTCCCCGCTGGCGCCCGCCTACAGTGATGTGCCTGAGCCGATGGATACTGATGAAAAAGGTGAGGGAGCGTGTGTATGTATATGCGTTTGCCTGTAAATGCGATGGTTTGAGGGTTCGATTCCCACTCGGGTTAGATGGATTTTTCTATTTCCATATTCTTCGCAAACTAAGCAAAGCGCGACGTTGAGTTCCGCCACTTAACACGCAATGCCTCGAAAAAAGGTTAAAGCAGGGACTAAGCAATGGAGTGTCATAACTAGGTTCGTATGGTTCCTGTAGTTCCCTCTGCCTACCCTGCCATGTGCGGGATAAAGCGTGAAGCTAAAAAAATATACAAAAATTATGCTCACAAGTAGCTAATATACAAAAGTAACGATAGCAAAAAAAAACATTAGATTATAATAATTTAATTTATAATACTAATTTATTTTCTCCGTTTTTCTCCAGACGACGAGAGCGTCCCGGACGGCGTCGCGGCTTGATGGTGTTTGTGTATTGTAAGGACTTTGTAATAAATATATATTAAATAATATTCTTGTGTTTCTTTTTTTACGCATAAATTATATTTTTTGAATTTTATTTGAAAGTACACACTAAGGGAAGAAAAGATATTTAAAGAAAACATATAAACGTTTTAAGGCAGCGGGATTTGAACCCGCCTCTCTTGCAAAGCCTGTAATTTTTTTTATAATTTCATTATTTAATTTAATTTATAGTTTTTTAATCTACCCAAATATTACATTATATGTTAAGACCAATGAATACAAATGAGTGCATTTCAATAAAGCCTAGATTAAATATAAAAAATTAATAAAAAAAACGGTAAATATATAAAAATTATATCTTGAACTCGTGAGATTTTTGTAGAAAAAAAAACATATTGGCATATATATATGTAGAGTATGTGCCATTGTCCAGTTCCAATCAAATCACACACATATACCTACATACATACATACATACATGTCAAACTGATGACCCATTTCAGTTGAATTCGGTTAATAAATAGATGAAGGTATTATTTTTTCTGTTGCTTTAAACGCGACGGTTTATGGGTTCGATTTATATAAAGAAAACATGGATTTTGTCATTTCCATTTTCTACACTCTGGCAACTAGGCAAAGCGCGAGTTCTTCACGCAGCACGCAATGCCTCGAAAAACAGTAGAAAGCGAGAATAAGAGTGTCTTAACACTTGGTCCCTATAGTTCCTACGGGTCCCTCTATCATCCCTGTTATGTGCGGGATAATGCGTGAAGCTAAAAAATACCTATATTGAGCGAGTCACGCTGGATTAGCTACGACTCACAACCCTGCAATACACGGAATTATCGGTCTATCTTATCGACTTGGTAGAATAAACGACGTGACAGTGTAGAAGAAACAGTCAAGTGGAGAATTCTCACAATTTTATTTAGTTTTGAGTTATAAAAAAATCACGCATCAAAACTAACTGGGTAGAGGAATGGAGGTAACAATAGGAACTAATAACAATATATTTTACGGAACTAATAACAATATATTTTTTGTATAATAATATTTAGTTATGAATTAAAAGACTGCCAAAATAACATTTACACCAAATAATGTATGAACATATATTGTAGACGAAACTAAGTTTAGACTTCTCAAGCAAAATCAAACTATTTCTAGAAATCATCTCACAACAACGTTATTTATAACAAAATTGCTTTTACTTTTCATTTTGAATTTCTTACTTTTCGACAAAATGTCATTTCCTGGATAAAGTTCGGAAATTTTAGTTCTCACAGAAAACTTGCTAAGTTTCGCCTCCAAGTCTTCTTTGCACACCTCCAGGAGCTTCGAAGGACTGCAGGATATTGAAGACATTGATATTTTGTCGTTTCTTCCATTTACTCTGGAGTATATGTTCCCATAATAATCTATGTGCTGTATAATGTTTAGAAGTCCACATTTCTTATAACGACTCGAGTTGGTTCCAATGTTCGTTAATGTGATTGTACCGATTTCACAAGTTCTTTTTGCCATTGCTTTTAGTTATCGTCATAAACTTGGTTGATTCATATTAATAATTATTTATGAACACATTAAATTTAATTATATATGATGACATTTTGAAATTTGAATTTGACAGTTCAATTATTTTTAAAAATTAGTGTTGTTCAAGTGTTAAAAAATATATATAATGTTTATGTTTGTCATACAAAGAGATTTCATAAATTTTTAATATATTTTTTTACCAATTTATTAGACTTTTTAAATTCAATTCATATTTAAAAATACTTGTAAGTAATCATAATAAAGAGGATATCATATATATACTTTTATAGTTGTAATTAAAGTGTAGATAAAGATGAAGTTGGATCACTTGTCCAAAGGAAACTTGTTCACTCTACTCCTAAAGGCTCCAGGGTTCAATTTATCAGCAAAAATAGACACAGGCCAAATCTTGGCGACTTTCACCAAAAACGGGCTGTCAAATCGTTTGAATATACAGCACATTTGGGTATATCAACCAGGTAAAGATAAAACTTTTGTTTGAGTAGACTAATAAAGGAATGGAGATGGTTTTTTTAGCTTCAATTTTTATGCCACTCACGGCAGGGTAGGCAGAGGGAACCATAGAAACCTCAACACTCTATTGCTTCGTTCCTGCTTTCCACCTTTTTCGAGGCTTTGCGTGTTGAGTGGCGGACCTTAACGTCGCACTTAGCCTTGCTTATTATTTAATAATTAATTATTACAATCAGTAAAATAAATCCATAATTTTTACTAAGACTTCTTTTAACTTTACTCCAAATACAGGTTACAAATAAAACAAAATATAGTTCCTTTTAAAACATTTTTTCATTTAATAATAATAATTTATCCTAATATCAATATCACTAGTATAAAAAATTGGCTTTTTATGCGGAGAACAAGTTCACATCTGGCTTTCTTCAATATAATAAAAATATATAAATGGTTTTTTTTACAAATACTATATTATTACATAATATAAATACAAATATAGGAAAATAGTCAAAAAATGATGATTTCTCAATAATTTATTTAAGTTTAAATTATAAAGTTACACAATGTATGTAACATGCAGAGTGGACTGAGATTTTGAAACAACATTTTATTAGAGATATTTTCTGAATAAGACAAATGTTTAGTCATAGTTTAGACTTCAAATTGTTATAGTAGATCAAAAAGCATACAGCTTATAAATATTAAATAATTTACGCTTTAACGGTTCCATTCTGATAAGGAAAGTGAAACTCTGAAAAGATCTTACAATTATTATTTTTTATCTGTTGCAAAAAAAATCATGTACACAGATTAATAAAATATTCCAAATAAAAAAAACACAACGAAAATATATTTACATATACATATATACATATACATATATACATATACATATATACATATACATATATATATAGAGAAACGATAAAGTTCAATAATTTATGTTGCATTAAACATAGTAAGCCAGATGTACATTAATACTGGGCGGTCACACCGCGCCGGCGCCCTCCTCGCACACTATCTGGTAAGTGATCAAATATTCTGGATACGCCTGGAAAAATTAATATATTATTATTATTATTATTTTTTGTAGCTTCACGCTTTATCCAGCATATTGCAGGGTAGGCAGAGGGAACTGCAGAGAACTATATGAACCTAGTGTTAAGACACTCCGTTACTTAGTCCCTGCTTACTCCGTCCCCACTTTCCGCCGTTTTCGAGGCATTGCGTGTTGAGTGGCGGAACTTAATATGTTATTTTTTTGTTTTATCTGTATTTTTATACAGCATAAGTATTTTTAATCATAACGTAATTTGTAAGTTATTATATTAAAAAGGGAATTTAGCTTTATGTTATATACTTAGAATTTCCGGATACGCCTGGAAAAACGAATTTATTTATATTTTTTTATATAATCTGTATTTTTATAAAAACCTTAATATAATTTGTAAATTATTATTTTAAACACGGAATTTAGTAGTCCTCGTAATACTTAATATTATATAGTTAGGAATTCCGGACACGCCTGGAAAATGAATTCATTTATAACGATTGTTTTTTATTTTTACAAAACTTGATTATTACTAATTATGATATAATTTGTAGGTTGTATATATGCGTATATGCGCCTATTAAGAAATGGACAATAAAGTGGCAAAAGGGCAAATAATGCACCAAAACCCAATGCCGTAATGTAACTCCAGCAGGTAGCGGCCAGTACCTGCTCGCCGCGGTAGACCACGTACTCGGGGTAGCACAGGCCGCCGTGCGAGGGCGCGCCGGCCACGCTGTGGTGTCCGGGCGGCGCGTGCGCCATCTTCATGGCGCTGCACAGCTGGAAGGCGCGGCCCAGCGTCACGCGGCACAGCAGCATCTGTCTGTTTGGAGACCAATTTTTTCACGCTATATCCCGCACATGGCAGGGCAGGTGGTGGAAATTGCAGGAACTACAGGAACTTAGTGTTAAGACACTCCGTTGCTTAAACCCTGCCTTTTTCGTCCCCGCTTTCCGCCTTTTTCGAGGCATTGCGTGTTGAGTGGCGGAACTCAACGATGCGCTTTTGTCTAGTTGCCAGAGCGAAGAAAATGGAAACGTAGAAAACCATTTTCCGTTCATGGAAATCGAACCCACAAACTGTCGCGTTTACAGGCTGACACTATTCCTTTACGGAACGACTTTTCTCAAATAAATAGCTAGATTCATTTATTTCGGTCAGTTCCTAGTCTAATGATAACAATTTTGATTCTGACTAGCATTTTATATAAAATTTATTGAACTTTTAAAATTTTTATTTATACCAATAATAAATACATTAAATAGTAAAGGTTCTAATTGAGAGCCCTGAGGTACACCAGTGAATAATTCAACCAATATTTTCACCAAAAAATAATTATCACCCACAAAGAATCGACTCAACTTCAGAAATATAAACAAAAAAAAACGTTTCACTCAGGAATCAAACCTGTGACAAATGTAGCAGCTTCTATCCTTGTGTGCCGGACATCCGGCGCCGCCACCGAAACCGTACACGTACTGGTTCGACTTGGACGAGTGCTCCGCGAAGTAGATGCCCGCGCCGAACATGCCTCCTGGAGGGAGAGACAGTCGAGGTCAAGCCAAGGTCAAATCAAGGTTAAACGAGGTTTCAAGGTCAACGCTATATTCTTATCAAGGTCAAATCAAGGTAACGACGTTTAAAGGTCAATGCTGTATACTTAGAGGGATATGACATTAGGTTATTAAATTATTTACCGTGTCATAATATATAGTGTTTTTTTATATATATCTATATAGATAAACATATATATGTTTGTGTGTTTGTGTATATTCTATGTATTTTGTAACATATTATATTTGCGGGTTTATAAATATATATACATAGTTAATTTTTGCACCACGCCAGCTCTTCTCACAAGATTCGTTCTATACGACTTCCTGGATGAGATCACTTAAAGTCATAAGGCCAATCACATATTCTCTAAAGATTTAAAAATATTTTATAAAATATTCCATTTAGTATTAAATTAAACCTAAGCCACTGTCTTAAACAGATAACGGAATGAAAGGAAAACACCCAAAGCCAACTAATGCCCGGGCAATATATATCTATTAGGAGACTTCAAAAGGGGAAGTTCAGGTAAGATGGGATAGTAATTCGAGGATTGAAAGAAAAACGCCCAAAAACCAACTAACGCCCGAGCAATATGTGTCTATTCGAATATTGCAAAAAAGGGGACGCCTTGCCTGAAGCAAGATGGGCTATTCCCTACGAGAGGGGGGGGAGGTTCGGTCTAGCATTACCTATATAGGCGTGTCTCTCGTCGAATCCCTTCTGCACGATGGCGTTGATGAAGGGCGATCCGTGGAACAGCATCCGCTCGTTGGGCGCTCCCGCTTCAGCACACACTTCGCGCCGCCTGTGCTGGTAGCGTTCCCACACACGCGAGTTCACTATCTTTTGTATCTGTGGCACGTTGGTAGATTTCATTTTATTTGTTTCTTTTTTATGTCTTTAGAGTGGGCAGAGAGAACTGCAGTAACCGCAGGAACCTAGTGTTGAGACACTCCGTTGCTTAGTCTCTGCTTTCTCCGTCCCCGCTTTCCGCCTTTTTCGAGGCATTGCGTGTTGAGTAGAAAAGGCGTAAAGCAAAACGTAGCAACGGTGTGACTTAGCACTAGGTTGACAAGGTTTCTGCAGTTCCTTATGCCTACCCTGCTGTAAATAGAGTATGAAGTTAAAAAAATGTGTGAATAGTCCCCACAGAGATGCTAGCAACGTAAAATAAATTGTATAAAAAGTTTCAACGCAACGTGCTGAAGAACGCATGACTTAGTGGTTAACGCGCTAGTACTTGGACTGTGTTCAACAGTCACGGGTTCAACATTTACTTATAAGTATATCAAAAATCATCACTTCAATTATAAATTTATAAAAGAATAACAAAGCACTATATAACTTAACACTAAACAAAATATATTAATTAAATAAAAAAAATTATAATCTATGACAATTCCAATAGTAATTAAATTAAGCTGAACTCCCTCCCCTCCCCCCACTCCCCTTACCCTGACAACATTGTATCTCGTGTAGGTCCCGCCGGCGCGGTCCCGGTGCGCGCGCACCGACGCCTGCATCTCCCTCTCCAGCAGCGCGTACTCCCCTCCACCTACCCCGCACTCCCCCCCGCCGTGCTCCCCTCCCCCTCCCGCTCCCCCGCACTCCCCCCCGCCCGGCACGTCCACCAGCGTCGTGCTGCCGTACCATTCTGTTGAGAAGTTTTAATCGTAATCAATGTTTTTTATTACGATTATAATCGAGTAATCGGAATAATTAGGCCGATTAGTCGAGTTTCTAGTGTCGTTTCAAATGTATTAAGTGAAAATATCAATCAATTTTATTTTTTCATCGTAAATTTGTAAAAAATTTACGCGTATTCATCTCAGAAATATTTATTAGAAAACGAATTTCAAAGCCCTTAATTATCACTATATATTAGAAGAGGATCTTATTTAAGAACTCTTTACCTTTAGAATCGGTGGCTTTAGTATGCCAACTCATTCTGATACCACAGATAATATATCAATGGACAAATTTAACAGTTTACATAATTAAAAAATATTATTTCACATTCTTTTTTTTTTACCTTCACGCTTTATCCCGCACATGGCAGGGTAGGCAGAGGGAACTACAGGAACCATAGGAACCTAGTGTTAAGACACTCTGTTGCTTAGTCCCTGCTTTCTCTGTCCCCGCTTTCCGCCGTTTTTCGAGGCATTGCGTGTTGAGTGGCGGAACTCAACACCGCGCTTTGCCTAGTGTGCCAGAGCGAAGAAAATGGAAATAGAAAAATCCATCTTCCCCGACTGGGGATCGAACCCAGAAACCGTCGCGTTACAGGTAGACGTTGCACCTCTGCGCCACGACAAAGCGATATATATATATAACAGTCTACAAATTTAGTGGACAACACATTCATATCCTGTCAAGTTGATGGAAGAAGATATCTATAGCCGAGGGTGTCCACGTAACATCATACGAGCCCTTAACTTTGCCATCATACTATAATAAAAAAAAGAAAACACCCTCATCCGAAACCCCTAAGACCCTTTTTCACCTGACGGCGCCTGCTGCACGCTGACGTGCAGGCGGGCGGCCTTGAGCAGGCGGTGGCGGTGCCCGTAGGCGGCCACGCCCACCGCGCGCAGGTCCTCGTGCGACATCTCCGACAGGATGTCCACGGAGATCTGCTCGCGCTCCAGCACCGCGCCCAGCTGCTCCAGCCCGATGCTGTGGCGGGAGACGTCGAATTTGCTTTCATTTTATGCATTTGTATTGCATGCAAGAGGTTGCGGTTTCAAATTCCGGTGCGTGCAAATTAGTATTTTTTTTGTCCTCAGTGTGGATTAACACTTCAGAAATCTTAAAAATATTTAATAAAAATTGCATTCTCTATCGACAAACGATTTTTCTTTGTAATGATCTTTGGTTAGCGGAAATTTGTAAAAGTCTCCCTACAGAGATGCTAGTTAGAGTTGTTTAAAGCATATAAGAATTCCGACACAGCGTGATGAAGAACGTATGGCTCAGTGATCAGAGACCTTGCACAGTTCGCAAGAGGGCGCAGGTTCGAATCTTGCTGCCTAAAGCCTATTTAAAATATACTATTGGAATTGTTTTGTATGTACTTCTAAAAGTCTATTTGAAACAATAATACTTTGAATTGATTCATTTTGTTAATTCAAACTACAAGGATCGTGTTAAGGATCGTCGTGACGCAAATGATGACGGTGTGTGGGTTCGATTCCATGAAGTGAAAATGGATTTTTCAATTTCATTTTCCTCGCTATGGTAACTAGGCAAAGCGCGGAGTTAAGTTCCGCCACTCAAACAAACAATAACTCAAAAAGGCAGAAAGAACGAAACGAGTGACTGAACACTATGTTCTCACGGTTTCCACTGTTTTCTTTTTCCTACTCTACCATATGGGAGGATGTGTGAAGCTAATAATAGCTTATTTTTTTAAAACAACTTGTCTTCGATTCATTTTAATAAACACTTGTTTTTTGTAGCTTTACGCTTTATCACGCACATGGTAGGCAGAGGGAACCGCAAGAACCATACGAACCTAGTGTTAAGACACTCCGTTGCTTAGTCCCTGCTTTCTCCGTCCCCGCTTTCCTGCTTTATCGAGGCATTGCGTGTTGAGTGGCGGAACTCAACGCCGCGCTTTGCGAAGATAAACACTTCAAACCTTAACAAAACAACCGTGAATCGCGCTCTGGAAACTCAACAACGCTTTATTTATTACTATATTCCAACTAACCTAGCTAGGAACGTGTGCAGGGACTCGGAGGTAGAGAGGGCGGAGGCGGGTCTTCCCGCTGCGTCTTCCAGGCTGCTTCTTGAACCTTCCGCCCAGTAATTGCTGGGCATTACCTGGAAATATATGCAAATGTTCTAGCCAATTTAGCCATAAAAATAATCTAAAATTATACTAACTTATGAATAAAGCAATTTAATATTAAGGTATTTGAAGAAAACATAAAATTTATACCAACAGGATTTGAACTTGCGCCTCTTGTCTTGTAAGCCATCTAAGCGCTCACATCTTATTCTCGCAAATTGAAGAACGCATACTGTGGCGTGATGAAGAACGCATGGCTTAGTGGTCAGAACGCTTAGACGGTTATCAAGAGGCGCAGGTTCCTATCCCGCATTCAATCCTTATATGTCTTCTTTAAGTATTTATTCCAACCTTAGTGTGGATTGACACATAACAAAATCGTCAAATTATAAAATGATTTCCATTTGTTAACAAAAAGTAAAATTAACACTTATTGTGAGAAAATAAAAGCTAATAAAATAAATTATATATAAAGAATTAATAAAAAGAAGGAGTTCAATCGAAGAAAGAACAAACCCAACCATACTGGATAGCTATCCCGCAGCTGTCCCGAATGCGGTAGGACACTTTCACGCGGGGCCAATTTTCACCTACCTACAAAATGTCAGCCCATTCTCTATACCATTTTCGGAAAACTTTCTCAAAAAGATATTAGTACAAACTCACAGGTAAAGGCAAAGCCGCGGTCTCTCCACTAGGCAGCAGCACGGGCGCGTGCGGGGCGGGGGCGGGGGCGGGAGCGGGGGCGGGCGCGGGCGCGGGCGGGCACTCCTCGCCGCCCGTCATGGCGTCCTGCAGCAGCGAGCGCACGTCGTCCGCGCCCGCCAGCTCCAAAGCGGTCTGACCTTCTTGGTTCTTGAGGAACGGGTCCGCGCCGTGGGCCAGCTACAAGTTGTAAGGATGTATATATTTTTTATGTCTTCACGCTTTATCCCGCACATGGTAAGGTGAGCAAAGAGAACTGCAGGAACGGTGGGAATCTAGTGTTGAGACACTCCGTTGTTTATCCCCTGCTTTCCGCCTTTTTCGAGGTACTGCGTGTTGAGTGAAGGAACTCAACGCCGCGCTTTGCCTAGTTTCCAGAGCGAAGAAAATGGAAATAGAAAAATCTATCTTCTCCGACTAGGAACTGAACCCACAAACCGTCGCGTTTACAGGTGGACGCGTAGCCTCTGCGCCACGACGGTCGTCAATATATTTATTGGAGGAAACCATTATATTTGGAATTTAGTTTAAGTTACACTGTTGATCCCGTTATAAACATCAATCTTCAATAGATCGATCAAAATATTGGTCTGCTGGTGAAACTCTGAGAAAAAATTTCAAAAATATCTATATTGTTATAAAAAAACTGTAAAGCTCAAGCGATTTAGTCACAAAATAGTAATACAGCAAAAACTTATATCAACTTACCAGCAGAGCACACAGCTGTGTTCTAGCCTTATGAGCAGCCTCATGCAGGGGAGTGAAACCCCATCTATCGGCCGCGTTAGGGGGAGTCCCCGCGCGCAAGAGGAGGGCGGCTAACTCCACGTGGCCGTAGGAGGCCGCATTGTGAAGAGGGACCAGCCCTCCCTTGTCCCGGGCCGAGACCGCTGCTCCTGCTTCTAGGAGAGCTTCGGCTACATCCAGGTTATTGTAGCCAGCTAAATAGTGAATGAATGAATGAGCGAATGGTATATTGAAGTCATTTTGCTAAGTAGTGAATAAATGAAGGAATGAAAGAATGAATGAGAGAATGGTATATTGAATTCATTTTGTGTTTATGTGTATGTGTGTTCTAGAAAATTGTCAGCAAAGTCAACTATGCAAAGATATACTTTGATATTTATAAATTTAAATTGAAAGTGTCATTATGGGAAGTTTTAAGCATTCTATATCCTTGAAGACAATGAGTGTCCACTGGTACTGGTATAACCTTGAGTACTGTAAGTGAGTCTGCACTAGACCTCGAGTATTGTACAGTAACTGTGAGTAACTCCAAGTGATACGCTTTTGAATATTTTTTGATGTAAACTATGTATATAATTGTTATATATACATGTATATATCATATACCTGCAAGATGTAAAGGCGTTGAGTTCCTTCCGTGGGCGTCTCTGCAGTTCACATTTTGTGGGGTGATAAGTTTTCTGGAAAAAATAATATATATATATATATATATATATATATATATATATATATATATATATATATATATATATATATATATATATATATATATATATATATATATATATATATATATATATATATATATATATATATATATATATATATATATATATATATATATATATATATATATATATATATATATATATATATATATATATATATATATATATATATATATATATATATATATATATATATATATATATATATATATATATATATATATATATATATATATATATATATATATATATATATATATATATATATATATATATATATATATATATATATATATATATATATATATATATATATATATATATATATATATATATATATATTATATATATATATATATATATATATATATATATATATATATATATATATATATATATATATATATATATATATATATATATATATATATATATATATATATATATATATATATATATATATATATACCGGCGGACCGATCATAGTTCGGTGACAGTTGACACATCGTTACGTTACCGGGCGTTACACTTTTTTATATGTGACTCCGAGCCGCAACCTAATTTAAGACGTTGTCACGTCAATACATCTTTTCTCTCATGTAAAGTTCTAATAACGTTAAGCTATTAAGTATCGAGAACCTAGCGATTTTAATGGCGTACCGACCGTTTTGGTTTTGGACTATTCAATACATTAATATATTCAATAATTTTAGATTATTCATACATATCAAGTCAAGAATAGAAAAGAAATTTCCCACTCGGGGAAGATAGATTTTTCATTTCCATTTTCTTTCCTCCAGCAACAAGGCAAGCGCTCTCCGCCATTCGAGGCACTGCGTGTTGAGTGGCGAAACTCAACGCCGCGCTTTGCCTAGTTTCCCGAGCGAAGAAAATGGCAATAGAAAAATCCATATTCCCCTAATGGGAATTGAACCCACAAACAATCAAGGCAAAGCGCGGCGTTGAGGTCCGCCACTCAACACGCAATGCCTCGAAAAAGGCAGAAAGCGGGGACGGAGAAAGCAGGGACTAAGCAACGGAGTGTCTTAACACTAGGTTCCTATGGTTCCTGCAGTTCCCTCTGCCTACCCTGCCATGTGCGGGATAAAAGCGTGAAGCTAAAAAAAAAAAAAAAAAAAAAAAAAACAAAAAAAAACAAAAAAAAAAACAATCAAGTTTACAGGTACAACGCAACGCCTCTGCGCCACGATTGTCCTCTTTCAATTTACAATTTCAATTAGTTTCACAAAAATACTAAAAACCACTTACTTAGCCCTCGCGAGATCACCTCTCTTGGCAGCATCCAGCAGGGCTGCGTCTCCTCTCAACGCATCTGCTGTATCGCTGTCACCTGCTCTCACTAGCTGTAGGGATGTCAGTCCGTCGCGATTACGTCTGGTTGGGTCAGCCCCATGCTGTGGAAGATGGAGAAAAGAGTAAAATAGGGCTAACTATTTTATTTCAGTGGATGGTATAGTATAAATGGTTCGACGAAATACGAACACGATGTTTAGGAATTCAATTTCTACAAAAGAATAATTGTTTTATTTCTTTTACATTAAATATATCCATGTTTGGTTTTAATAAATAGATGGAAACCGGACTTGGATTTATCTTTTTCTTTTTTAGAAAATGGAAATAGAAAAATCCATCTTCTCCGAGTGGGAATCGAACCCTCAAGCCGTCGCGTTTACAGGCAGACGCTTATGCCTCTGCGCTACGACTATCCTCTTTTGGATGTATCTGGTTTCTATAAAAAGATATAACAAAGAGCACAAAGAGGGTGGGTATTCATAAAGGATAATTTTCTCTATTTACCTCATTATACTGTATTTTTATTATTTTTTTTAGGTTCACGCTTTATCCTGCACATGGCAGGTTAGGCAGAGGGAACCGCAGGGACCGTGGGATCCTAGTGTTAAGACACTCCGTTGCTTAGTCCCTGCTTTCTCCGTCCCCACTTTCCGCCTTTTTCGAGGCATTGCATATTAAATGGCGGAACTCAACGCCGCGCTTTGCCTAATTTACCAGAGCGAAGAAAATGGAATTAGAAAAATCCATCTTCCCCGACTGGGATCGAACCCAGAAACCTTCGTGTTACAGGCAGACGTTGCGCCTCTGCGCCACAACGGTCAACGACGGCATTCTATTATCATCATGAAAATGTGCTTTCCATGAAACATTGTACACACAACCAATCATTTAAACCTAGCAACAGCATGGCCATAAGATCTTTGATTTTCTTGATACATAATAAATGAAACAATTAAACCAGGTTAATCTACTAGGCTATCCAGATGTAAGACAGAGACCTAAAAGTTGGAGACATCAATCTTGACATCAAAACTGCCCATTATTTCATGAACTAGCTAACTTAAGGTTTTTTACTGTTATAGTACTTTCATGGCATGTTTAGCCAGTTTATGCGCAGGGGTCTTTTTAGAGTATGTTTGGTAACCCTTACAACTTAAGAGGTATATTTAGAGATATATATAATTTTCCATCAACTTTTGCCACCTCTTTCTACCTGTAAGTCCTGACCATGGACTACTGCAAAGTGTTTATAACAACGAGTTTCTAAACATTACGTTAATATATTCGATTAAACCGGTTAAATCATTTTCTTTAAATATTTATTAGCACGACCAATAGATAATAGCTCTTTCATAGTAATATCACCCACTCCTACCACTTTCTTACTTGTTTCTTCCTACCTACCTTCAAAAGTAACCTGACTATATCCGCTTTGCCCTTAGCAGCCGCTTCGTGGAGAGGTGTAAAACGCCACAAATCTGCCGCATTGACTCCTGCACCAGCTGACACAAGAAGCTCTGTGACCTCATAGTGTCCGTAAGAACACGCGTTGTGTAGAGGGACTAGACCGCTGTAGAATTTTAAATATATATTATTTTTTTTCTGTCTTCACGCTTTTATCCCGCATGTGGCAGGGTAGGTAGAGGGTACTGCAGGAACCATAACAGCCTAGTGTTAAGACACTCTGTTGCTTAAATCCCTGCTTTCTCCATCCCTACTCTGTGCCTTTTTCGAGGCATTGCGAGTCGAGTGGCGGAGCTCAACGCCGCGTTTTGCCTAGTTTCCAGAGCGAAGAAAATGGAAATAGAATAATTCACCTTCCCCTAGCAGCAATCGACCTCACAAACCGTCGCGTTTACAAGTAGACTCTACGCTTCTGCGCCACGAAGGTCCTCAATCACGGTCCTCAAATATATATTATTTAATTATTAAATGAATTAAAATATTTTAAAAATAAAAATAATATTAAAAGTAATAATAATTATGTTTTTTATAACGTTTTTCCCCATTACATTTTTTTACAATAACACCATTGTTTACCAAAGGTTGGATATAAGAAATTGGCTTGAAGCAATAATGAATACATTTTGTATATACATTTACAATGATAAGAATTTTAATATAAAAATTGGTCAAGTGCGAGTTGGAATAGAGAAATGAGGGTTCTGTATCAATTTTGTGAATCAAAATCAATCAATGGGTAGTACAAATTATAACTGTCGACAAGCAGATACATAACAAAGTGTTCCTATAGAGGTTCCGTTTTTCCCTTCTGCTATACGGAACCCTAAAAATTGTATAAAATATAAATATGAAAGTAATAATAATTAATAAATACACATTATATCGACAGATAATAAATAATTGACCGTCGTGACGCAAAAGCGTAATGGCTGTTTGTAATCGTTTGTGGGTTCGATTCCCAAAAGTTGAATGTGGATTTTTTTATTTCGTGGCGTTGAGATCCGCCATTCAACACGCAATGCCTTGAAAAAAGGCGGAAAACAGGGAACAGGGTGTCTTAACACTAGGTTTCCACGGGTCCTGCTGTTCCCCCTGCCTACTCTGCTATGTGCGGGATAAAGCGTGAAGATATAAAAAAAATTATTTATAAGATATCGCGTAAACAGGTGAAATAATGAGGCTTAAAAAATCTAAATATCTATGCCACTATAGCGCAGTCACGAATACAGATATGGGATTCATTATTTCACAAGATGGTAGCCGCTTCAACTTAAAGCTTTAAGAGTGTTTCCATTTTAAAAATATTTTCATGAAATATGTCAAGATATTCACAAAGTCATATTAAATTAAAAACAACATTATGACTATGTCACTGTTGGGAGATAAGTATATTTTTAGACCATATGCTATAGTAATATCCTGTCATAGCCCATATGTCATCCATTCGTAGTGGGACAGCGTGTGGCTATAAAGTATAATTGACTGTAAAAGGAAAAGATATATAAAATAAAAACATATATACAGGATGTATCTGACACGGCGGCCGTTATCAAAACTACTTATAGGGGAAAATATTTCAAGGTTATATATACAAAAAACTATTTCACAATTAACAATAGTTTAAGCACAGGATCATTTTTCCCATTTCATGATATTTATACGTGCTGTGTAACGCGTGAGGTAGTCGTGATACGAATGACGTATAGACCTTTCATTAAAAAAATAATCTAATGAGAAAGAGATATATCTCTGTCCCGCTCTGACAGTACAGTGTACGCTCGCGTTATACTTGACAAATGGCGTTTTATTTTGGAACAATAATTTAATTATTTATTTTGTTTGAAAAAATATTTTTTAAATTTGCAAATTTTACTTCTTTTATAATTTTAACAAGTTTATAAAGGCTAGTTAATACTATGCTTTAAATGACGTTCGTGGTTACAGCCACACCTGTATATATGTACATATATTAAGCGAATCATATACATAACTCATAATTCGTAATTCATTGTCATTTCTCTATTACGGGTGTAATTTTTCAAATGACCATTTTATGATATTTTTTCTGGTCCAATTTGTGTCACGCCATCTATTATTATGAAAAAGGAAAGAATGTTATAGAAAAAACATTTTTTTTGTGTTTTTTTTAAGACATTCCGTGGAACTTAAGTTGACGGTTTATCCCAGTCGTAGCAGGGTAGGCAGACAGAACCTTGGGAACCTAGGCATCGTGTGTTTAATGCCGGGATCGTTTTCTTTTTAAAATTTTACTAATGATTGTAAATGCTAATTAAGTTATTTAAAAAATAAAATATAAAAATTTAAATGTCCGAAAAATATAACATTTTATTTTTAAATATTTTTAAAAAGCCGCAGCCAGCTAGCCACTTAGTAATTAATCCCAGACTTACATTCTTTTTTATCTACATTATTTTACATTAAAAACACCAAAAAAAATATGAAAAATATTTCAAAATAAATATTTAAACCACAAACCATTAACAGATTGAATGAAAAATAAAAAACAGTTGCGTTGTCTATGCATCTACCTGTAATACAACTAATTCAAAAGTTGTTAAATAAAAAAAAAGGTAAATAAAAAAACAATTTTTCAGCTTTACGTCGTGAGCTGATAAAGTTTTAGATAGTAATGCTCATAGTTTAAACAGATCTTTATCTGCCAGATATTTCTATCTGAAACCTGTAAAAATAAAATTTGTTGTTTATCTGACATAGAAACATTTACTATTAGTGTGTGTGCGTGTGCGTGTGTGTGTGTGTGTGTGTGTGTGTGTGTGTGTGTGTGTGTGTGTGTGTGTGTGTGTGTAAAATAACTTACCCTTTATCCTTGGCATGGACATCAGCTCCTCGCTGCAACAGCAGCTGCGCAAGCGGCAGTCTGTTGTATCTGAAAAATAAAACAAAATGTCAATGTTACAGTTTGCTTTGGAATTTTTGTATATTTTTTTGTAGTACAGTAAGTTTAAATAGTAAACACACACACACATATATATTGAGGTACACATACATATTATTATTGTGGTCGACTTATCAAATAGTAAAGCAAAAAAAGCGTAGCTTTGCTTTATATTTTAAAGCGTGTACAATACACGTGTACATATATAGCAGAGAATGATTTGTAGCGTTAAGCCCACCTGTAGTTCCTGCTTCACGCTTTACCCCGCATACCCTGCCAAGTTAGGAAGATGGAAGGAAACATGGGAACCTAGTGTTAAGACACGCTGTTGCCCTGCTCGAGGTATTACGTGTTGAGTGGCGGAACTCAACGCAGCGCTTTGCCTAGTTGCCAGAACGAAGAGAATGAAAATGGAACAATCCATCTTTCCCTCATGAAAATCAAACCCACAAACCATCACGTTTACAAGCAGACGCTATACCTCTCCACCACAACGATCCTCTATTTTCATTGTATTATGTGCATTTAAAATAAATAGAATATATATATATATATATATATATATATATATATATATATATATATATATATATATATATATATATATATATATATATATATATATATATATATATATATATATATATATATATATATATATATATATATATATATATATATATATATATATATATATATATATATATATATATATATATATATATATATATATATATATATATATATATATATATATATGCAAAAAAAAGTAAAACACCACAATACGAACCCAGCAGCAAAATGCAGAGGTGTAGAATGCCGACCATCAACGTCCCTGCAGTTGACGAGCCGCGGTCGCGCGTCCAGTATGGCGCGAGCTGTCTCCACGTCGCCGGTCCGCGCTGCTTCCAGCAGGCGGAGAGCTGCTGCGTTGGAACAGGCGTCTAGGAGTATTATACAACAAGTTAGTATGAAGATTTCTCTGTAAATTTTGCTATTTTAATATCAATATTTATGTTACTGACTTCAGTACTTCATAAAAACGAGTTAGCAATGGAGTGACCATTATCCATTACCCATACTGCTCTAAGGTAAAACACTTAGATATTAAGTCAGGTAATCTCTTGCAGTAAAAATATTTAAATATATATACAGGGTGTAATTTCAAGCATAGTATTAACTTAGCCTTTATAAGCTTGTTAAAATTATAAATGAAGTAAAATTTTCAAACATAAAAAAATATTTTTTTCAAACGAAATAAATAATTAAATTATTATTTCAAAATAAAACGCCATTTGTCAAGTATGACGCGAGCGTACACTGTACTGTCAGAGCGGGACAGAGATATGTCTCTTTTCTTTTGGTTATTTTTTTGAATGAAAGGTGACAAATTGACAACGTTTAATAGTATTTTAGTAGTGCGTCATTCGTATTTAATGATGTCTACCGCACGCGTTATACAGCTTGTATAAATATCGTGAAATGAAAAACATGATGCTGTGCCTAAACTATTAATAATTATTAAATAGCTTTTTGTATATAGCCTCGAAATATTTTCCTCCATAAGTAGTTTTGATAATGGCCGCCGTGTCAGATACACCCTGTATAATTAAAAGTAACACACACTGTTATACACACACATATGTACGTACGAATTTCGACGTAGCTCGATGTGAACGTATAGCTTAGCGTTTATAATATATTATCCAAAGGGCGGGGGTTCAAACTCTCTATGTTTAAATTTTATAAGCGTCACTTTAAATTACTTTTGTAGACTAAAGCTTAGATAAAATAATCAATAAATACATATACATAAACACATAGTTGAACTCAACCTAAACCAATCAATAAGTATTCATATAAACAATCAATAAGTATTCATATAAGCGTTACAGCATCTAATCATCTATTTACAACGCATTATAACTTGTAGCACACGTGACCGTCACTGACGTGTGACGTCAATCATATTTATATTACATTTTTTTTTTGCTTCACGCTTCATTTTTTAGGCAAGAGACCTACAAGTTCAGGCTAACAAACAAAAAAAAAATTAAAAAAGGCATTTATAAAAAACAACTGTGGTATTAACTGTGGTAAATGACAGGATTCACATTAAAATATTATCCGGCTAAAAGATCATCAATTAATATTATAAGTAAATATTCATCAATTAATATTATAAGTAAATATTAACTTGACAGATTACAATTAATTATATGTATATATTAAATTAATTAAAAATATAGGAAAAATAAATATTAAAACAGTTGCTCGTTGTTTCGTTTCGTATATATCAGATTATAGCAGGGTATAGCAGGGTAGGCAGAGGAATTCCAGGAACCGTTTGAACCTAGTGTTAAGACACTCCGATCTCCCCGCACCGCCATTCGAGAAATTGCGTGTTGAGTTATACTGTGGCCAGAACGAAGAAAATGGGAATAAAATTATATATCTTCCCGACATAAAATTGAACCCATAAACCGTCGCATTTGTAGACAGACAATCGCCTTTGCAGTACAACGGTAAAAAAAATTATCACAGTAGAAAGAGGAAACTTAGTGTTAAGGCATTTCGATCCTCACTTGTCGCTTAATTTTAGTGATTGATTGATTGGCAGAACTCAACGCCGTGACTTGCTTTATTACCAGAGCATGTACTATCCCCTCATAGGAATCAAACCCACAACTAATGTGTGTACAGTCAACAAAATTATAATCAATTTGTGTGATCAATCGCTCTCATTTCAAGACCAACTGGTTTGTTTTGACAAAAAACATTTTTGTTTCGCAGAAGGCTATACATAAATTACATCACATCAATAGTAAGCGTTTCGATGTAGTCCACTGTATCTGCGGTCGGAGTTACCTCGAACTTCTAGAATAATTCATGTGTCACACACGACTCTGTTATTTTCCATTAAACGAGAAAGCAATGCCGCCGCTAAAAGCCAGGTTTAAATTCTTATACTAAATACGGTCATCGTAGCGTAGAGGCACGGCGACTTCCTGTAAATGCGACGGTTTGTGGGTTCGATTCCCATTAAGAAAGAATTAATTATGAGGCAAAGGGCTGCGTTAAGTTCCGCCAATCAACACGCAACACATGTTCCTTGAATTCCCTCTCCCTATCCTTCTACGTGTAAGTTAAAGTCTGAAGCTGAAAAAATCTTAAATATTTAAAATTTAAATTTTCATTTATACACAAATTTAAGATATTCAAAAGAATATTATAAAAAACACTATTAGTTAACACAATTTACTAAACATTTGAAACGTTCCGGACGTTGTAATACTAAATTGATCATTTTTACGTGAATGCACATCGTTAAAACGTAGATGTCATTCTCAGAACAAATTATGCATTTACAATAGGTACATAAGACGTAATATTTGCGCATGGAAAGAAATTTGTTCTTGATATTATACAACTAAAGAGTATGTTTGCTTGAAGGCTCTAATCTCAAAAACTACTGGTAGTCCGCATATCGAAGGAAGCTATAGCCTATAGGCTATATCAAAGTAAAGCAAGTAAACGCTTGTTTATGATAAGTGGGAATTAGATATACAAATAAAAAGAGGGGACAACATATATACGTCGTAGAAATTTAGTTTTTCAGCCTTTTTATTTCTCAATGCTCTCGATAATCTCGGCAAAACTATTTTTTTTTTTTTTAGCTTCACGCTTTATCCCGCAAATGGCAGGGTAGGCAGAGGGAACTGCAGGAACCATAAGAACCTAGTGTTAAGACACTCCGTTACTTAGTCCCTGCTTACTGCGTCCCCACTTTCCGCCGTTTTCGAGGCACTATTGCGTGTTGAGTGTCGGAACTCAACGCCGCGCTTTTGCCTTAGATGCCAGAGCGAAGAAAATGGAAATAGAAAAATCCATCTTCTCCGACTGGGGATCGAACCCAGTAACCGTCGCGTTACAGGCAAAACTATTTATTTACATAAATCCATTGTTGTTTGTTTATTTGTTTGTTTAGCTTCACGCTTTATCCCGCACACAGCAGGGTAGGCAGAGGGAACTGCAGGAACCATACGAACCTAGTGTTAAGACACTCAGTTACTTAGTCTCTGCTTTCTCCGTCCCCGCTTTTTAAATCAATTGTTATTTTATTTTTTTTAATTGCTTATAAGAAAGTGACTCGAGAATGACATCAAATAGATTAAAATGATATACTTTTATTTGTTATAAATTGTACTGAATAGTTAGCAACTTAACAAACCAAAAATTTTAGGTTTTGTCTGTGAAACTTTCAGCTGTCTAAATGTTGTACTTGAATGTTTAAGGAAAACATAAAAATTTGAACGCGGCGGGAACTGAACCTGCGCCTCTTGCAAATCTCTCATATTATTATATGTTTTTTCTAAGTATTTTTTTTATCTTTAGTGACTGCAATGATTAGCACTTAAAAAAAACATAAAGATAGTTCTTTCATCTTGGTTAACGCTTACAAGAAATACAATTCAAAATTGTACTCAACTTGTTTACACGTAACAAGAGTTCTATGTAAATCACCTTAAAATTAGTAGAAGTGAACAAAGTTGAAGAGTACATTTGGTTTAGGTGAAAGAAAGAACGAGAGATATAACAACGAAAACTGTTTATAGTTTGCTAAAAGACTTCGACCTGCGTAGAACTATCTTAACTCAATTTATAGAAAACACCTGTAAAATAGCATTAGTTCGCATCATTTGAAACTTGATTCAGTATAGAAAAAAGCTCGGACAGTTACCGTAAGCTTTAATATAAGTTTCAAAGTCCATATTGCCTTGTTTTTAATCAATAATTAATCATAAATATCTCGAATTTTCGAGTCATAGTGGTTTTTTCCCCACTAACGAGTTTTATTTTTTTTTATTACCAAAATACGTACAACGAAATACTTAATATACAACCATCGTCAAAACACGCTAAGGATTAGTGCATATAATAGGGGAATATAAAAATGGGAAAAAACATATATATATATATATATATATATATATATATATATATATATATATATATATATATATATATATATATATATATATATATATATATATATATATATATATATATATATATATATATATATATATATATATATATATATATATATATATATATATATATATATATATATATATATATATATATATATATATATATAATCCTAGGACTCCAGTACGGACATAACTCCTAACCACTAATCCTCCAGAGTAGTATATAAAGCGGCGCACGCGCATGCTGTCTCCGAGTTACAACACATTACATGTAAGTCCGAGTGTCATTAAGTGTTTGTTGGCGACGTGGTACAGACCGCTCTTATATACTGTAAGTATTGTAGAGATAGCTAGTGATGTGCTGTGTTTAAAGTGATTTTAAATATAAGAAAGAAATAGTGTTGGTCTATTTTTGATTTTAATATATTTCATTTCGTTATAGTTATTGGGTGACATATATCAATTATTTATAAGGATTTTTGACACTAATAAATTTGACCTAAAAAAACTCAGGGATGGGATATTTAATATTATAAAATTTATAAATAGTATTTAAAAATAATAATAATAAAAAAAAATAACGCGCAAAGGACAAAAACAACCTGACAATAAACTCAAATGCTGCTCTATATAAAAATTAATACTTTCTAATTTTTTATGAAAAAAAAAACCAATATTAAATGCTAATTAATTTCTATGTGGAATAAAATTTACATTACCTACAATTGTTTTTATTATTGTTTAAATAATTATAAATAAAATACTCCTTCATATATAATTAATTTATAAAAAGAAAATACGAATATTTTGACATTTTCACAAATATTACTCCACACAAAAACAAAAATAATTAAAAAATGTTATTAAATTAAAAATGAACGTAGCTGGAATCGAATCCACGCATTTATTTGGGTGTCCAAGGACCATACCATTGCCTCAATACATATGATTATGCATAAAATGTCCTTAAGTAAGAATTTAAATTATTTAGTTTACATTATTAATAATGATCTTCACATGGAAATATTTCCTTATGTATCTATAATAAACAAAATATTTAAATTGTATTTAATAATAAATCATTTTATATAGAAACATTTGCTAAATCTCTTCGCCGGATTTTCTCAAGCTCTCAGGCACGCGAGTTTAGGATTTTTTTTTAGAAACGAAATTACATAACGCTTTCCTTTACCTTCTCTGAAACAAGCGGGATAAAGCGTGAAGCTAAAAAATCTAAATTACATTGCGGTACCCTTTACCTGAAATAAGCGAGATAAAGCGTGAAGGTAAAAAAAAAGTACAAAAAAATGCCATAGCTCACTGCCTTTCAGCCTTTAAAAGGACTATTTTAAACAAAAATAATTTTTCAACTTGAACTATTACTTCATGAGATTGTCGCGTTCTAAGAAATAAATTTTCCATCTTTATAATATTAGTATATATTGATTTAAATATGAATTATCCGTCCACTTGTTACATATACATTATGTTATTTAAATATACCTATTTATATATATATATATATATATATATATATATATATATATATATATATATATATATATATATATATATATATATATATATATATATATATATATATATATATATATATATATATATATATATATATATATATATATATATATATATATATATATATATATATATATATATATGTGTGTGTGTGTGTGTGTATACATCAATATGACAAGATGAAATGTCTAGTGTAATATAATTTTAGTAACCAATTAAAAAAAAAAAAAAATTCACAATTAAACATAATAAAATAATTAAAGTATATGAGTTAATATATCTTTAATAATATGTTGTAATAAGCTTGACTAGAGCGTATGACGTATTGGTCAGAGTGGTTGAACGGTCTCCAAGAAGTGCAGGATCAAAACTCTTGACGTTAAACGTATTAATAATGGTACTTACTTAAAAATGGTGTTTCTTCTGACGTGTACGTTACATATCCTATGGATAGGTTCTTTGATAGTAATTTTTTTTTTTTTTTTTTTTTAGCTTCACGCATTATCCCGCGCATGGCAGGGTAGGCAGAGGGAACTGCAGGGACTGTGGGAACCTAGTGTTAAGACACTCCGTTGCTTAGTCCCTGCTTTCTCCGTCCCCGCTTTCCGCCGTTTTCGAGGCATTGCGTGTTGAGTGGCGGAACTCAACGCCGCGCTTTACCTTAGATGCCAGAGCGAAGAAAATGGAAATAGAAAAATCCATCTTCTCCGACTGGGGATCGAACCCAGTAACCGTCGCGTTACAGGCAGACGTTGCGCCTCTGCGCCACGACGGTCCTCAAACGACGTGACGTCGTAGCAAAACATAAGTGAACGTACGACGGTTGTGGATTTATTATTTCCTCGATCTGGTAACAAGAAAAAACGCGGCGTTAACCTCCGTAAACCAACACGCAAAATGTTGAAAAAAAATTGGCAATAGTGTGGATCTGATTGTCTTAATAGTACGTAGGGTAAATAGATAGTTTATTTACCTATTTTTTTCACAAAATTACAGTCAACAGATAAACAATAATAATATATAAACAATCTAAGTAATTGATATTTTCCAAGACAATTAAATTAATTAATAAATTAATTGGGCAACACCGGCGCCCTGCGTCAGACGCGTGTAATTGGCGATTGCATGCGAAGGTTTCGATTTAATATTCAAACGGACGCGGACGTAAATAATTTTAACTAAAAAACAATATCTACAAGCTGTATGTAATTAACAGCTTCGTTTGCGTAAACATAGAAAGTATAATTCCATTTTTTCTTGCTGCAGTAGAAATTCCCCCGAGTGGGAATCGAATTTACTAACCGTCAAATTTATAGGTAAATTTAACCATAAAAAATATAGAACAAGTTAAAGTAACACAAAATTGTGGAATGAGTTGCCGCATGCGGTATTTCCGGACAGATACAACCTGCAGACCTTCAAAAAAAGAGCGTGTTCCCATTTAAAAGGCCGGCAACGCATTTTGTAGCCCCTCTGGTGTTGCAAATGTCCATGGGCGGCAGTATTCACTTACCAACAGGTGATCTGTCAGTGCGTTTGCCACCTATACTATAAAAAAAAGATAAAAAAAAAAGTAATACTCGCGCAACGAGTTCCAGTTATAAAAAACATGAAAAAAGCACTTGATTCTTTATTTTATTTATATATATTTATATGGTGTTATAGTGGCGACGAAAATATATGATTTATGAAAATATCAGCTTTCTAACTATCACTGTTTATGAGATATATGGTGACTGACGTACAGTCGGACATACAAACAATAGAAGCTTTGTCTCATCTTATATGCGATTAAAATTATATAATAATATTATAAAGTCCTGGTCCAAATAATAAAAAAAATGTCGTATAGTCCATTAATTGAGGGAGGCTATATAGGCTATATAATAATGCAACCTACTATACCTTACCTTAGGCTAACTTTAGTTACTTTGAACAGTTACAATATGTATTAAAAATTTAATTTATTTAAATTCAATCGAGATCGACGTCGCAGGCAAAGACTTGTTAAAAATATTTCAAAGTCTAACTACAACGTAATTATTTACAACGTGAATTTTAGCACCCAAAAATATTTTATGAAAGTGTTAACTAATTTTAAAACCTGTTAGTGTATAAAAACAGTCCATTAGCTAAACTAATTAGCATTTGTAACGTAAATAAACGCTTTTGGGAAATACATAGTGACGCAATACAACAATTCTCCGTTTCTCGAAATTACAGAGAAATGAAAAACAGAAAGTCTTAACACTAAGTAACGCTAAGTTTATAGAAGTTTTTTATAGCTTCAAAAAACAAAATAAACTACATTGTTAGGGAGAGAAGACTTTTGCCACCACCAAAGATTGCAAGAATTGTGCATATTTCTCAATTCATATTGTTATTATTCACAAATGATTAATATATGCTGGTGACCTAGAAAATTTTCATATATACATATTATAAATATGTATGTATATATATATATATATATATATATATATATATATATATATATATATATATATATATATATATATATATATATATATATATATATATATATATATATATATATATATATATATATATATATATATATATATATATATATATATATATATATATATATATATATATATATATATTCACGGCCATTGCGACCTTGTCCGTGTCTTAAAACCATAACAGGCTCTCAATATATAATTTACCCATAATTTTTTGCATCACATATCATGTATACGTCTTTGATCACACACCAGTGAACCGGTTTTATTTCAATCTAAGACAGAAATTTGCATAACATAATGAATGATGTAAAAAATTGATATCTTAATAGCTTGATGTACAATATTGTTTCTAACCATATAAGTTGAAAATATCAACCATTGCGTTTAATTCAAACGTTCATATAACATTTCCAAGAAACTTCCCAGATTTTTCAGCTTAACGCCATTCCTCGCATATAGCGGGGTAGGTAGGTAGGTAGTAGAAGAGGGAGGTAGTAACAGAGGCAGGTAGAGTGTTAAAAGAAATTCTCTTTACCACTGCTTAATTTTTAAGACATCGCATAAACAATAGCAGAACATCATTCTATAGAACGAGAATCGTATCCACGACCGCCGTGATCTCTGTAAGACTGTACGACCGCGTTACGACGGCCTCGGTTCAGAGAACAACTGTGGGAACTTTGTGTTAGGGCACTCCGTTCCCCATTTTCCACCTTCCGGGACAAAGAACCCACAAATAAATAAAGTTTTCTTTCAGAGTAAAATGTCTCCATACACCGAGACCACTACAACCACCACGACGACAGAAGAGCCCCTAGTAGATAACTACGAGAAGCTCGTCGCACCACAAGCTGGGCCAAGGAAATATCAAATTGTGTACCAAAATTTGATCACTTTCGGTTACGGACACGCCGCCGCACTGTACGGGCTCTACCTCGCGTGTACTATCGCTACATGGAGCTCTATAATTTTCCGTAAGTATTTTTTTTCAGCTTACGCTTTTATCCCGCATATTGCAGGGTAGGCAGAGGGAACTGCAGGAACTACTGTTAAATGAGAAGAAAACGATATGTATTAAATTCACATTCCCGAATGTTAAATTTGTCAAAAATATTGTAAAACTTAACGATAAGGAAATAGATTTAGTAAATACTACAGTTTTTTTGGGCATTACGTAAATTCGAAACTTCAGTGGGGCCCTCATGTGAACGATTTATCTAACAGACTTAGCTCAGCTTCGTATGCGATCAAAAAGATCCGCTACTTAACCGACGTCAATACCGCTAGACTAGTTTATTTTAGTTACTTCCACAGCATTATGTCATAATATGGTATACTCTTATGGGGTAATGCTGCTGATATTGATACTATATTTGCTCTTCAGAAACGGGCTGTTCGAGCAATCTATAACATGAGGCCCAGAAATTCTCTTAGGGATAAATTTAAAGATATTAAAATCATGACTCTTCACAGTCAATATATATTCGAAAATTTAATGTATATTCATAAAAATATTGATAAATTTAGAATAAATTGTGATGTTCACAATGTTAATACGAGTAATAAGTATAAACTTGTTATGCCCACCACTAGGCCCCATAAAATAGGTAACTCCTTCCCATGTAATTGTGTCCGTTTCTACAACTACCCAAAGAAGTATTTGATCTCTCCGTAAATAAATTTAAAATTATTATAAAACGGCAATTAATTAGTAAATCCTATTATAGTGTAAAGGATTACATTGATGATATACGGCATGGAATTAACGAATTACTCACAAGTTATAATGACGTTTGTGCAGTAATCACAATAGGTTTAGGGAAACCTGGTTGAGTTTGTTGTGGGCTCTTCTCACCAGGCCGCGCTTAGAACCCTCGTAACTTTAGTTTTAAGTCGTGGAGTGTGTAGTGTTCAGAGGGGCTCAATTCTATATTTATTATCGAATTCGGCACCTCTGACACTCCTCCGTTCGCTCTATCTGACGTACACATGTGATCGTCTTATTGATTCTAAGTTATAAATAAATAAACAAATAAATAAATAAATGAACCGTGAACCTAGTGTTAAGACACTGCGTTGCTTAGTTCCTGCTATCTCCGTCCCCGCTTTACGCCTTTTTTCTAGGCATTACGTGTTGAGTGGCGAAACTCAACGCCGCGCTTGCCTAGTTGCAAAAGCGAAAAATGGAATAATCCATCCATTAGTTATCGCATTTTACCTTTTATTAGAGGTTGTTCACACCTATTTATATATAAAAAAGTAGATTTAAAAAATCTACTTGAACTGCTGAAGCGCGGCTACGAGTCCCGTTACGTTAAAATCATAATACATTTATAAATTATAAAAAGTAACCGCTTCGTTTCTAAATATTGATTATAATTATAGTTAAAGCTCATCTTTGCGTTTTTGTTAGGTAAAATTGTACTTAGTCACTCGTATAAATAGCACGCTACATAGATTTTCTCGCATTTAACCATATAGAGAGGGAACCTTGTGTTAAGACACTCCGTTCCGCAACTTTCGCCTATTTATAGAGTGACGAAACTTAACGCCACGATTCGCCTTGCGACGAAATTATTTTGCAAACAGGAATTGAAGTCACATTCGTCGCGTTTCGTCAGATGTTGTGGCCGCTGCGCCTAGACGGTCTCGACCCAACAACAAATCTTTAAACTTATAGAAAGCATATTTATAAACATTATTGGGCAGTTTGCATGAGGCGCAGGTTCAAATCCCTGTGTTTAAAAAGAAATAAGTATTCTATAAATATTTTACTATCATTAACACTTTAAAAATTATAAAAATAATTATAACAAGTTGTAACAATAAATCTATGGTACGATATACATATATAACAAAAAACATATAAATAATATATACATTTATATGTTTCATTATTGAAAATGTAACAAATCACTGTATGTAGAAGCCAGATGGTAGATTAAAAAAAAAACACTATATAGGCTTATTTATTTATGCTTCCAATGAAAACCAAAACATTTTTTATATTTCCTGTTTGCCTGTACGTTTTAATATCTTAATATACGTTCGACGGCTTGTGGGTTCGATTCCCACTTGAAGAGATTATATAATATTAATTTTCTCGACTCCTAACAAAGCAAATAACGGCGTTGAGCTCTGCCACTAAAGATAAACGCTCGCGAGGTGGAACGTTACGGGAACCAGCGTCTTAATACCAGAGTCCTACGGTTCCTGCAGTTGCCTCTACGCATCCTGCTACAAGCGGGATAAAGCGTGAAATCAAAAAAAAAAACATATAACCATCAAGCAGCGATTAGTTACATTATTATTATTTGCACAGTCAATTATAACTGTCGCCCTTGGAACCATCTTGAACAATACAATGGTATCTCATTATACCTTTGACTTTTTGAGAAAATGTTTTGCTTCAAGCAGTGCTATTACACCATAACGCAAAATGAATTTAAACAATATCTTTTTCGAGTCATGGTGTTTTTTTCCCACAACAATTACACGTTACAAAGGTTTCTTGTGATTAATTATCGACATAAGTTCTTCGTTCATTTTGTTCTCCTTTTTTTGTAATATTTTTTTGGCTTTTTTTGTTTGGAACGTTTGCGTACACTTAGAGAGGTAAATTTTAGATTTAGAATTTTACTTGTACTAATGTTTAAAAATGTCCGAACTTGAACAGTTCAATTGATAATTTATTAAACAAATTCTACATGTTGTTCTAAATGTTGTATTATAACAACGATAAGCTAATAAAAGAAAACGAATATGGGCATTAACCCACTAGTATATGTGACTTGTTTAATACGAGTAAGATAGTAGAGTTTTATGATTTTTTTATATTTTCGAGTGGAAAGTGGACAAAGGAGAGTCTTAACACTATACTTTTCTCTATAACAGGCTAGCTATATGCGGAATAGAGCGTGAAGTAAAAAGAAATTATTAAATATTTTTTTGATTTTTAAAGTGTTAATCCACACTGAGGATAGAAAAATACTTAAAGAAAACATATAAAAATTTGAACGCAGCGGGACTCGAACCCGCGCCCTCCTGCGAACCGTGCGGGCGCTCTCACCACTGAGCAGAGAACTTATTAGTAAGAAATTATAATCTTTGCTGCTCGCACTTGACCTGAAAACAATATTATCACATTATTTAAGCTTATCCTGCATGCGAAACTTAACGCCGCGCTTTATATACCACGTAGTACATAACACGATTACTTACAGATTTCACACTATTCGTGGCTGCATCTATAGGGATCACAGCTGGCGCCCATCGACTGTGGACTCACAGGGCGTACAAGGCGAAAATGCCTTTGCAAATAATTCTCATGGTGATGAACAGCTTGGCGTTTCAGAACACAGCTATAACATGGGTACGAGACCATCGACTACACCATAGGTGAGAATGTAATATGATTCTATACTTCTATATTGTTAGTCTGAAAACTGTAGGCTAGACTAGACTATAGGCTATGTAACATTGTGTTAATAGTTTTGATATAGCCTACCGTACCTAAAGTAAGAGCTATTTCGGGCATTTATTGCCCATTTTACCACGGGAGCTAATCGGATCAAACTTTGGGATATCATGCTGACTGACTGATAAAAATTATAAATTTCCCAGAGTTGGAATCGATCCCGCAGCCAACGTGTATACAATTCTATTTTAGATGACCTATTTATATTATCTATATCTTTGTCTTCTTTTTTGCCTTTTCCATCATTTGGGGTAGGTTTTTTGTAGGGCCGCTCGTTTGCCTTGTCCTTCCCATAAAAAAAGGTTCTTCTCGAATTCCGGCGCTAAGTAGACGACCTTGGGTTTTCCATATATACAAGTTTGCTCGGTTTTTCTCAACGTAGCCTATAGTTTTCCTTTCCTTTCTCTGTCCAGGATAGCCAATAGTTTATTAAAAGTTAACTAAATTTGACAGATACAGCGATACAGACGCTGACCCGCACAACGCAACGAGGGGCTTCTTCTTCTCCCACATAGGCTGGTTGCTTGTAAGGAAGCATCCAGAAGTAAAACGACGTGGAAAGTTCATAGACATGTCGGACATATACGCGAATCCTGTTTTAAGGTTCCAGAAGAAGTGAGTACAAGTTAGATAGTTTAACTTAAATATTAAGTAAATTATTTTCCCAAAACATTCACATTATATTAGTGAATTGGGGACCGTCGTGACGCAGCTGGCCTAGCATCTGCCTGTAAATGCGGCGGTGTGTAGGTTCACTTCCCATTGGGGAGAGTTGATTATAACATTTCCATTATCTTCGCTCTGGCAACTAAGCAAGCGCGGCGTTGATTTCCAACACTCAACACGCAATGAATGAATCGGAAGACGGAAAATATATGCCGGAGTATTACTCTGCCTATCCCGCCAAGTGCAGGATAATACGTGAAGGTGTTATGTTCAGTAGTAGCCTATAAATCTTATATTTCGGATCAAATTCCAACGTATGCACTCCTCTCATGGGAATAGAACCCGCAACCTCGTTACTAAATAGATGCTGTACCGCTGGAAAACGCGTGGAGATGATGATGAGCTCGTCGTATTGGGTACTACCCAAATATGGCTTTAAGAGGGCATTGAGCTAGGAAATGGGGGTTTACCGCTCACTACCACTGTCCGAGCTTCTCTCTAAATCTAAGCAAACCATACGTCAATTAAACTAAAGGAAAATTTCCGTTAACTAACACGAACTATTATCAACAACATTTTTTGTGTCACTTTACATACATATATATTAGGCCTCATAACTCATATGTTATATCACAAAATTAATTAAACGATAACCTTTTTGTTAATTAAACCTAAAAAACGTTCGGCTAGTTAAAAAAAACTAATTAAAATAAACATATTTTTAAACTTCGTAACTACCGATTTTTTTAATATGATATATACGGAAATAGTTGTTTATTTATACATTATAAGAAAGGTCAAAATTGATACATTACTATATACCATTTTTAACCTATCCTGATGGCCGTCGTGGCGCAGAGGCGCAACGTCTGCCTGTAACGCGACGGTTTATGGGTTCGAAGATGGATTTTTCTATTTCCATTTTCTTCGCTATGGAAACTAGGCAAAGCGAGGCGTTGAGTTCCGCGATTCAACACGCAATGTCTCGAAAAAAGCGAATACGGGGGCGGAGACAGCAAGGTTGCTATGGCTCCTGCAGTTTCCTCTGCCTACCCTGCCATGTGTGGGATAAAGCGTGAAGCTAAAAAAAAAGGAAAAAACCTATCCTAAAATATTACTATTATATTGTTATTATGTTAATTCTGAATATAAAGCAGATATTTAAAGCGGGAACGCGTATTAAGCGGGTAAGGGAACATCAAACTATTATTTCGTAGTAATGTTCTTTGCAAAACATCAAGATGATGATCATCATCATAGTGGTAATGATTTGCGTCGCGATTTCCACTATTTAGTAATATTTTTAACTGTTCGAATTTTGTACTACACAACATTATTTCAAAAAGTCATCGACTTACGGCGTTTATATTTACATTATTTCCAGTTACAAGAACAATTACTTTAACACTGTCAAGCTACGTACAAATTTTTTCAACTTCCGGCATAAAAAAATAACAATATTAATAAAAAAATTGCAGCAACAGTAATATCATCATCGTACGCCTTAAATGAGATGAAATTAATAAAACTCCCTAATAACTGTATCTGATGAACTTTAAAATGCCCTGTTTCCAGTCATTAATTTAATTAAGACCTTGTTTTTAAATGTATATTTATCACGATCTGTGTTAAGATTCGAGATCCATTTAGCTGATGAGTAAAATTATGTGAAGTATTGTTCTTACAAAGTACAACTCTTTACGTGAAAAAAAACATAATAGGACCGAGGACCGTCGTGGCGCAGAGGCGCAACGTCTGCCTGTAACGCGACGGTTTCTGGGTTCGATCCCCAGTAGGAGAAGATGGTTTTTTCTATTTCCATTTTCTTCGCTCTGGCAAACTAGGCAAAGCGCGGCGTTGAGTTCCGCCACTCGACACGAAATGCCTCGAAAATGGCGGAAAGCGGGGACGAATAAAAGCAGGGACTAAGCAACGGAGTGTCTTAACACTAGGTTCGTATGGTCCCTGCAGCTCCCTCTGCCTACCCTGCCCATGTGCGGGATACAGCGTGAAGCTAAAAAAAAAACATATTTTCTATTGCCTGCGAAGATTTTACAATCTCAAGTAAACGTCCATGAACTCTGTGGCGCAGGGGTGCATCATAATATTATAAAATCGAACAGTTTGTTTGCTTGAGTATGCTAATCTCAGGAACAACAGATGTTGATTGATTGATTGATTTTGATTTATCTTATCGAGGAAGACTATGGCCTATACCTATTATGTTATGTTAATAATTATATTGACTTCAGTTTTATTGATTTAGCTTTATTAGTTTCTTAGAGAAGTTTTAGTTAGAAATGTTTGGAGTTAAAAGACAGAATTTTTGAGACGGAAAAAAGCGCATGCATACGTTTTTCAAGCAAATCTAATTGGCTAACGTATAGAATTTGTTTAATCAATTAACAAATGAACTGTTCATGTTCGAACATTGGTTAAATATTTCACCAGCTGCCTTTTCGAGATCCTCAAAACGATACCAAAAGTACAATTCTAGATCAATAACTAGCCTTTCTAAGTCACAATTAAAAAGCGTAGACAAATAGCATATAAAGTGATAATTATTTAATGATAATAATGCTTTACTATTTAAAAAAAATCATATATCGCCGTCCTAGTGCAGTTGTAAAACCGCTTTGGGTTCAATCTCCACTCGAAGAAATGTCAAAACTTAGGCGAAACAGAGTATATTCGGGAAAGAATTTGAAGTTATTAAATTTAATTAAATTACATAATAATAACAAGTCAGTTTATGTCAATTAGGTTGAATCATATGTATTATCATAATATTATACTATAGATTTTTTGTTCGAGTGGCAATCACAAGGTCGTCTTGGTGAAAAAAAAAAATTGTACTGTAAATAACAATGAACACTGTCAACGTAAACTTGTTAAGACGTGATATTTATAGACATCAGTTCCTGAATGTATTAGAAAGTATACTACTGGTATTTTGGTAACCATAGGTTCCTACGGTTCCTGCAGTTTCCTCAATAACCAAATGCATATTAAAGCATGCTTTTTAAATAAATCTAAATATTACTTTAACAGATACGCCGTGCCATTCATAGGAACAGTCTGCTTCGTCCTACCAACCATCATTCCTATGTACTTCTTTGGGGAGACCCTGAACACTGCGTGGCACATGGCTATACTACGCTACGTGTGCAATCTCCACAACGCTTTCTTAGTCAACAGCGCCGCCCACATGTGGGGTAACAAGCCTTACGACGTAAACATAATGCCCGCCCAGAACCTCTTCGTCTCCTTGTTAGCTTTCGGCGAAGGTTTCCACAATTACCACCACGTGTTCCCGTGGGATTACAAAACGGCCGAACTGGGGAACAACCTGCTGAATCCCACCACGTATTTCATTGATTTCTTCGCTTGGTTGGGATGGGCGTATGACTTGAAGAGCGTTTCTGACGACCACATCAGGTCCAGATCCTCGAGGTGTGGCGACGGCAGCGATAGTTGGGGATTGAAGACATAATTATAGAGTTTTTTTTTTTCTAATTAATTTTATTTATTATAATGTAGTCAATATTATCTAGGTCGTGTTATGAAATATTTTAAAGTCGTGTTGCTAATCTTTAAAAAAGTATTTAGTTCAAGGTAATAAAGCTCGTTTATGTCAAATATTCGCTCAATAAATTATGTGCATATACGAGCACATTTATTTTAATCTAAATTAATTTAGAGACTACTAATAATTAAATACATTTAAAGGACAGTAGGTTCGAATCCCGAAAGAAGCAATTCTTTAAAAACGTTTTAATTTTATTAATAATATTAAAAAAGGTACGTATTATATGTGAAGAGACTGTGATAAATAAATTGTGGATATGGATATTAATTTTTGTTAATAAAATAAAATTTATATATATATAAATATATTTTATTTTTCTATAGCTTCACGCTTTATCCCGCACATAGCAGAGTAGGCAGAGAGAACACGTAGAAACCTAGTTTTAAGACGCTCAGACCTTTTTAAGGTATTCCATGTTGAGTGGCGGAACTCGACGCCGCAGTTTGCCTAGTTGCCAGAGCAAAAAACATGAAAATGAAAAAAATTCATCTTCTCCGAGTGGGAAACGAACCCCCAAACCGTCGCGTTTACAGGCAGACGCTACGCCTCTGCGCCACGACGGTCCTCGGCATTTATATACGAGTATTTTACTACCTCAAAGTTATTGGATAGCATAAGTTGATAAATCTTAAACAATATCTAATAAAATATCAGTCAAGTGTGAGTAGTACTCGCGCCCCGAGGGTTCCGTACTTATTTCAAGATAATATATAATCTCGGTGGATAATTGTTATAGTTGTATGTTAATTTTATTTTTATTGTAACATTTATTGTGAAAAGTAATACATAACTAAATATTCTATGAACATTTTAAGCAAAATAATACATAAATATACCTTTACTGTAAGTACCAATAAACATCCGCACCTACCCTACTCTTAAGATTTGAATTTTATATTTTTAATAGAGTCTGAGAAAGCAGGGACTAAGCAACGGAGTGTCATAACACTAGGTTCCTATGGTTCCTGTAGTTCCCTCTGCCTACCCTGACATATGCGGGATAAAGCGTGAACACATACGACGAAATCTTTTATATGAGCTTATAATAGAAGCTTCAAGAAGGCAAATAAAAATTCGAATGCAGCTGGATTTGAACCTGCGCCACTTGCAAACCGTGCCAGCGCTATGACTACTAAGCCAGGTGTTATACATCACGCCGTGTCGAAATTCTTACGTGCTTTATACTTATTGCATTGTTAGCATCTCTGAAGACAGCGAGACTAATTCCCGGCACTGCCATCGAGATCGGTCAAAAAACAGAGGACGGACTGCTTTGACATTACTTTCATTGCCTACCCTATAAAGAGCAAATAATTAAAACACTGTGGATATTCCCTTTAATTTTAATTTGTTAAACAACCTTTCAGCAAACAAACTGAAATCAACGGTACTAATTAACAAATTACAAACAGACCAGGGCATTATAACAGGCGAAAGAGACATCTGCGAATATTTTAACACTTTCTTTTGTAATATTGGTTCAAACTTAGCTAATCAAATACCCAGAACGTACTACTCCAATCCCAACCTCAGAATGGAATCACATGCAACTGGGTCGTTAAATAATCTTTATCGGTTTGAGCCAACCAGCAAAGCAGAAATCGCTAGAATCATCGAACACTTAAACAATAATGTCAGCACTGGCTGTGATCAAATAAACGTTAAATCCATTAAATCCATAAAATATTTAATTTTAGATGAGCTTACACGCTGTATAAATAAATGTTTGGAGGAAGGAACCTTCCCAGACTGCCTGAAAATTGCCAGAGTTACACCTGTATACAAGTCTGGTAGTAGAACGGACCCAGGGAACTATCGACCAATATCGGTTCTACCCGTCATGTCGAAAATCTTTGAAAAAATCATATATACTCGTCTTGACTCTTTTTTAAGCAAACAAAATTTCTTTTACAAGAAGCAATATGGATTTCGGCCAAAAAGTAATACTCTCTCGGCAACCTTAGACATTGTGACGAAAATTAAACTAAGTATTGATAAGAAACAGATAGCCTTGGGTGTCTTTATAGACTTAAAGAAGGCGTTTGATACCGTGAGTCACCATTTACTGTTAGAAAAACTAATAAGTATAGGAATTTCAGACTGTGCCTTAAAGATGCTAGAATCCTATCTCACTAATAGAACTCAGATAGTCAAAGTCAAACATACCCAAAGTAAACCTCAAAATATTGTTTATGGAGTCCCACAAGGATCAATATTGGGTCCATTGCTTTTTCTCATGTACATTAACAGCATACATACACTTAATTTACATGGCGATATATCATTATACGCCGATGATACTAGTCTTTTCTATTATGGAAATGATCTAGAAAGCATAATGAACGATGCTCAAGAGGATTTACAGCGATTAAATATTTGGTTTCAATCCAACCTGCTTACAGTGAACGCATCCAAATCAAATTATATAGTATTTGCAGCAAAAAATAAAAAGGTATCCCATAAAACACGATTAACTATTAATAACGAAAAATTAACCCAAGTAGAAGAGGAAAAATATTTAGGACTGATTCTAGACAGCAGAATGACATGGAAACCTCATATACAAAAAATTAAGTCAAAACTTACATCTCTAATGGGTGTAATGAGAAACATTGTTCGTTGTTTGCCGCGAAAAGTTGTTTATACTAATTTTAATACCCTCATCAAGCCGCATATTGATTACTTGATCGAGATTTGGGGTTCAGCTTCTAAAAGCAATTTGGAAACTATACAAATAGCACAGAATAAATTAGTAGAAATATTGTTTAAATACGATTTCCTTGCCTCAACTAAAAAAATATATGCTGAATCTGGGCTTTTAAATATTAATCAAACCTACATATACTATAGCTGCCTTCTTATACGGAAAATCCTAAGTAAAGATATGCACTCAAATATTACATTTACGAAAAAACAAAACATGCAAAGAATGAGACTAAGAAATGCAAAAGATATAAAACTTTACAAGCCGCGATCTAACTACGGCAAAAAAACCATTTTGTTTGAAGGTGCTTATTTGTACAATAAATTGCCAAAAGATGTTAAAGAAGTAAAATCAACACTAATTTTCAAAAAAATACTAAAAAATCATGTCAAAAAATTGTAAAATGTAACAATAATAAATTAATGAAATAAATAAAAGTAAAAAAATACACAAAAAAGAATAATGAAAATCAAAGGACCTAAATAGAATAACAAAACAAAAAGTATAAGAAAAATATTATAGTATAACATGGAATACGAAGTTACGTGACACTTCCAGTTGCTCTTATTCCGCACAATGCATCGACTACGCGAACATCCTACCCTACATTTTATTTGTTACTCAAATTAATATTTTATTTACTTTAAAAAACTTCCTTTGTGCAATGTACCTATGTAATTTTTGTATTAAGTGTAATGTGTTAGTTTCTCATGTAAGTGAATTGTATTCTCATGAGAAATAAATATTCTTAAACCTCAATTTAAAATACAATAGAATTCACTTAATTCCAGACACCTTTGTAAATTAGTAAGTAACACTTAAGTTTTATAATTAACCATAAATTTTAATTAAAATTTTTTTTTTCAATGTAAGAATATATGAATTATATTTTGAACGTCAAAATCTTTACCACCTCTTCACTAAAGTCAATGCCTCAGTCATCAAGAAACGGCGCAAGAATCTCAGCTTTTTTTAGATGGTCATAAAATTTTTGGCTTATTCATAAGGTGTGCTGTCATATACAAAAACCATTATTTAGGTATACACAAAAGTTTTTTAGAACCTAAGTTCAATCTAGAACCGTATAACCTAAGCATCAGATGGCCAAGACGTTTGCAGTACATAGTATTTTATGAAGCATTTAAAAATGAAACGAGACGAGGTTTTTTGTAAGGTCGGCGTAAAAAAGTTATTGGACCATTAAAAGTTAATAGCACTTAATGATCTGTTCAAATGTAATACAGTTTATTTAGACGATTCCACACAGTAAATGACCTAAAGTAAAGGCACTTCTTCTATAATAGAAAATCGATTAACCGTTTACCGATTAATTGTTTTTGTGAGGCATTCGGATAATCGAAAATTCCGATAATCAATATATATCGATATCGATACATATATATGAATTAAATCAGGTAATCGAGTTTTGAGCATACATATGTAGTTACATATATTATATGTTGATTAAAAACAACTTGTACATATTAATGAAAATCAGTGTTTGTTTCGAAATTCAGTTGAAAATGTTTGGTAATTGTCATTTGACGTAAGACCATGCTTGCACTAATACAATTTATAGGTACATCTAATTCAATTGGCCTGCAGTTCCTATAACCGCAAATCCGTACAACCGAGGATAATTGAGTTTCTACTGTGCTCCTTTAATGTCGGAACTAAACGCCGCGCGTACATTTTGAAGTCCAAAGAGTACAGGTAAGATATTCATTTCCCCCAATAGATATAAAACCGACATTTGACACGTAGGTATATCAGTCAGATTTAATGTGTCATAACGACCTTTAAAACGCATTTTCTTACATTGAAAACATAAATCTTTCATCATGACGCAATTAAATGTCTATATAAATTATATTTATTCCGGTACATTGAACAGAATAAAAATGTATGGAAATTTTATGGTAAGCTACCATAACAATATGGAGCGGAGAAAGCAGGGACAAGCAACGGAGTGTCTTAGCACTTGGTTCCTGTGGTTCCCTGCAGTTCCCTCTGCCTACCCTGCCACTGTGCGGATAAGCGTGAAGCTAAAAAAATGCTAAGCAATAATGCAATTCCCTTTCCGGGTATATGAATTGCATTTTCAAGCGTTTCCATTTACTTCGCTCTGGCAACTAGGCAAAGCGCGACGTTGACTTCCGCCGCTCAACACGCAATGCCTCGAAAAGGCGGGAAGCGGGGAAAGGAGTGTCTTAACACTAGGTTCTACGGTTCCTGCAGATCCCTCTGCCTATCACGCTATGAGCGGGATAAAACGTGAAGATACAAAAAAATATAATAAGTTCGTTGAACTGGCGTATTACAAAACGTCAATCTGCATACAAATTATAATGAACGGTGTACTAACATCCGCATCCGGTCTCGCTTGCTCGTATTAAATAAAGGTATATGTCGAAACACCTTAATTTCGTTATATCCTATTAAAGCGGGTAAGTGCACAATTATATATGAATAATGTTTTTATAATTTATTTATTTATTTACTTTTTTAGCTTCACGCTTTATCCCGCACATGGCAGGGTAGGCAGAGGGAACTGCAAGGACTGTGGGAACCTAGTGTTAAGACACTCCGTTGCTTAGTCCCTGCTTTCTCCGTATATGTATTATCTACTTGATAATTATTTACACTGATGATGATGACTAATTTTTTTTAAGAAATTATACAAGAATATCGTAAAAAAAGTTGAAATATCATAAGCAACTATTGGCTTTTACAAGGCCCAGCACGGCGATGAGTTCCGCCACTCAACCCGCAATATTCCGCAAAGCGGAGAGCGGAAGGCATAGTGTCCTAACACTACGAGTGTTCAATATAATTACATAGCTAATAAAAATAATCGTTTTTTTTTAACTAGCATATCCACTTATATATTTATAAAGTACATTACTATTTTGCGAAACGGTAAAGCCGTTTTCCACGTCCGAAACAATGCTCTAACTCCGAATAAGAAAAAGAAGATATATATAAGTAATCAGTATTAAAGTTAGTTGTAGTAAGCAACTCTAAAAATATATGCATGCCTCGTCCAAAAAGGAATGCAGTTCTGAAGATGGCCTGAGCGTGGCGGAGCAGAGCAACCTCGTAACCTTACGTTCTGGTGACATTTGGCTACAGTAAAGGTATCATCGGAGTCTAGAAAGATGCTCCTAAGGCATCGAAGTACTGTGTGTAACAATTAGGAGCCCTAGTAGTATTTGGGTAAGCCTATACCGAACTTCTTGAGCGATTTCAATTCGCATTCTTTACGTAGGTCCACTTTCCCATTTTATCAAGGGTATCCGGAAGCCATGAAAATAAATATTTACTACAGAAATTATATAACTAAATAAAAATATTAAGAATTACATCTACAAATATAAGGAGATTCGTCTAAGTGTGTGCGTTACACTACACAAGTCTATCACATTATGGACATGACAAAGTTGCAGATTGTTACGACAAACTTAAGCATAGAATCTGAAAAGTATATACCTTTATTTCACATAAAAAATAAATAAGAACTATATAAAGAAAAATATCGATGACAATGGTGGGCTTATTTCTATAAGAAATCTCTTCCAGCCAACCTTGTGGAAGTGGATAAATTTCAAAAGCGAGAAAGAGTAGCGCAATTAAAAGAAAACACAAATATAATAAAGAACAATACCAAAGAAAAACTTATAATGTAGTGACAAAAATCAGTGATTCTCAACCACTGTGCCGCGACCAAATTTTGCAAATATATAATATAATGTTAATATTATTAAATGAATATATATTTAAATCCACAAAAAACATAATTTTTGTTAGCTACCTCCTACTTTATTTAGTCATTATTCCAAACAATTTCATAAAAGGGGGTAGTTTTAGATCATAGACTATAAAAGCGATGAATTTATGTCAATCGGGGCAGTTGCTCGTTGGCAACGGCCTGTACTGGAAGGGAACTACCCTGAAGTACTGTTATTGATTGATTTATGTCATTCTATGTAATTGCGAGGAATCTATGTCCGAATATAGTCGAACTTGTGATCAATATGTGTTTAGTGTTTTCCATTTCAAATTAAACTTTAACCACTTCTGAGTTTGTTAATATTTTATTATTTTAATTTAATTTTCAGACACTTCTTTGTGAGCTGTCAAATTGTAAAATGGTCAAATATGTGTTGCAACAAACAAAAAAAGCTTAGAATCACTAGCACAGATAATAACAAAGGCCACTCACCGTCGCTGTCAGGCGAATGGCGTGCGTCGGACGCGTGCGCGTGCGGGTGCGCGTGCGCGTGCGCGCCGCACGCCAGCAGCAGGCGGCACGCGGCGGCGGAGTCGCGGCGCGCGGCCAGAGATAATGCGCTCGCGCCGCGACCGTCCATCGCGTTCACTTTGGCGCCTGTGGACCGACGACACGGGGTTTGGTCTTTGTTATGTTACCAGGGCAAGGGATATCCGTACAGAATATAAAGAAATGACGGATGGATCGATAACAAAGTGATCTTATAAGTGTGTGTGTGTTTTTTTTTAGGTAGGGAACCCTAAAAAATGGCATTTAAATGTAAAATTAAAGAACTGGCTAAAGAATAATTCAATCAGATTATAATCGGAAAGAAAGAGACAAATTTTCTTGTATAGTGCTAGCTGATGATATCAATGGACTCATAGTCTAATTCAGTCTAAGACAACCGTCAATAGTATGATATCCTATAGAAATTTAAAAAAAATAATCACATTGACATTGAGATAAAGCTCATGATTTACCTCTAAACTTATATTTTTATTACTATCTTGGCTTTAGATCGAGGTAAAATAATGAATATGCAAATACAAAAGACGGAACGTAATCATAAAAGTTGACGAAAAACAAAAGTGTTAAGGAAAACCTCGACTCAATGCTTACTCTTGTGAATATATAAACTAAAATGATATCTGAGATAAGCCCTTAGACAGAAATTGAAAATCTGTAAACAAATCTGTTGTCGTGGCGCAGAGGCACAACGTCTGCCTGTAACACGACGGTTTCTGTGTTCGATCCCCAGTCAGAGAAGATAGATTTTTCTATTTCCACTTTCTTCGCTCTGGCAAACTAGGCAAAGCGCTGCGTTGAGTTCCGCCACTCAACACGCAATGCCTCGAAAATGGTGGAAAGCGGGGACGGATAAAAGCAGGGACTAAGCAACGGAGTGTCTTAACACTAGGTTCGTATGGTTCCTGCAGTTCCCTCTGCCTACCCTGCTCATGTGAGGGATACAGCGTGAAGCTAAAAAAAAAATCTGTTGTTACGCCAATGTTACTTACGGCGTACCGCAAGGAAGTGTCCTCAGACCAAATCTTTTGCTTGTATTCATTTTATACACTATATAATAGATTTACACACGGTGATGACACATATCATAATATTCCATGGAAAGGTTCTATAAAACACTAATTATTTATGCCTTGTTGTAAGGTTTACAAATTACATTACAGTCAAATATTATGGCGTCCTAGATGATAAGCTAAGTTAGCGTCCTCATAAATACTGCTCGTTGCACGAAGAATGGGTTTTTTATTTTAGCACATGTTGCGGATTTAGTACTCCTGTACACTGTTTACTATAAGTGGAGATATGTTTGAAAACCCATATAATACGTGGAAATAGTCCAAAGGCTTTTGCTAACAAAATGATAGTTAAGCCATTCAGAAAACTGTCAATTGCCAACAGTTAGACAACTTATACAACACAACAGACTCAGCGACATAGGATTACAACCATCCAACATGTAATATCACAAAAAGGGAGGGGAACGGAGAGTTTTGACTCTAGGAACTCACACTTCCTACGGTTTATTCGGTTTATTTTATTTTTAAAAGAAAACAAATGCTACTATAAAATGAAGGAGGAGGACCGTCGTGGCTCAGAAGCGGAGCGTCTGTCTGTAAACGCGACGGTTTGTGGGTTCCACTCCACAAAAGGAAGATGGATTTTCCGTTTCCATTTTCTTCGCTCTGGCAACTATTCAAAGCGCAGCGTTTAGCTCCGCCGCTCAACACACAATGTCTCGAAAAGGTCTTCTGACGCTAGGTTCCCACCGTTTCTGCGGATCCCTCTACCCACCCCGCTGTGTGCGGGATAAAGCGTGAAGCTATATATAAAACAAGTATGCAACACTAACCGTGTCTCAACAGCAGGTCCATCGCGTCCAAGTGCGCGTTCTCCGTAGCTACGTGTAACGGCGTCTGTCCATCTTTATTCTTCTCATTAACGCGTGCGCCCTTACGGATGAGGATCTCCATTACCTAGTGTGCAAAAGAGCAATTATTTCGTAATTAAATCGATTAAAAAAAGGTTTTTTTAGAGCTTCTCGCTCTGTTCTGTATATAGCAGGATGATGGTAGAAATCGATTATTTACATCGAGTGGGAATCGATTTTTTACACACACACACACACACACACACACACACACACACACACACACACACACACATACTTACACATTTATGTAGTATATATTTATTTAAATAACTGTTTGAGGTTTAATGAATGTTTTGTGTACATAATAAATTTCTATATGCGTTAATTAACATTTTATTATTAAAATATTTTCTTCTTATTTCATAGAGTTTCTGAAACTGTATAGAATATAATCTGTGCACCTAAAAATATATAAAAATTAAAATAAGCGTGCCTGTTTCCTCTTGGGGTAGGCGCTGCCGGCGGCGCAGTGCAGCGGGCGGTCGCCGGTGCCCGCGTGCTGGAAGTTCACCAGCTCGGACACGCGCTCCGGTGGCACCGGGTTCGAAGCCGGCGCGCTGACCGAGCAGTTCGATAGGTCCTGCGACAGATGGTATAAATAGAAGAATCTTTGTAAATTTATAAGGAATTATAGTTGGTGGTGGTGGAGTTCTACTTGTAAGGTAAATTTTTGAGGTTGATGACATAAATTTATGTAATGCGCTTATCAGCTATAGCCTTAGTTTTATGTAGTTATAGATATAAAAAAATTAAATAAGATAAGATTTCGTTGCGATTATATTTTTTTATGTATTTACGCTTTATCCCGCAAATGGCAGGGTAAGTAGAGGGAACTGCAGGAACCTTAGGAACCTGGTGTTAAGACATTCCGTTGCTTAGTCCCTGGTTTCTTCGTCCTCGTTTTCAAAGCATTGCGTGTTGAGTGGCGGAACTCAACGCCGCGCTTTGCCTAGTTTTCAGACCTAAAAGGCGAGCAAACTTCACCCAAAACGTTCCAAAATCACAACATAAACACTCATATTTACTTACAAATATTCTTTTTCTTTACTATGAAGTACTGTAAGTAAGTAATCTATATATTTATATCTTTGAGACATACAGTAAAGTGATCCTATAAGAGGTTTGTTCCAATTTCTCCTTTGAGATAAAAAACTCTAAAATACAAGAAAAGTGAGTAGTTAAAAAAAATACTTACATGCTGTCCTAAAGAAGACAGCTGCTTTTTGACCCTCGCAGGCTCCGCCAACCTGCACGCTTCCAGCAGGCAGTGGCCGCGGTACTCGACTAGAAACAAATTATAATGATTTAAAAAATACTCTAAAAAAATATATAATAGTGTTTGAAAGCAGTTGGATTTGAACCCGCGCTTCTTGTTTCCGTGCTAGCGCCCTGACTACTGAGCCATACGTTCTTTATCACGCCGAGTCGAAATTCTTATATGCTTTATACAACTTATATCGTTGTTAGCATCTCTGTAGGGAGACTTTTACAAATTGCCGCTACCCAAAGACCATTACTAAGGACAATAGTTTGGCGACGAGGGAATGCTATTTTTATTAAATATTTTTATGATTTTTAAAGTGTTAATCCCCAAAAATATTTAAAGAAAATATATTTTTAAAGAATTTTTTTTATCTTTATTTTGATTTAACTTGGTGATCATGTTTATTTATTTAATGTATGTTTGAGTGTCGTAAATCATTTATAAACGATATTCTACAAAACCTGCCTTCCAATCTAACGCACTGACACTACTTATATTACTGACACTTTAATAGTCTAACTGAATAAAGAATATTTTGATTTTAAATTTCTTACAAGTGAGCTTGTCCCGAAGCTCCCTCGTAGGAGCTACGTCCAGGGCGGACTTGCCGTGACAGTTGAGGAGTGTGGGGTCCGCACCTTCGCTTAGCAGCAACGAACACACCTGGCAATTATAATATTGTTAGGAATCTTTTGTAAAAGGGGGTAGTTTTAGTTAGAAGCAGTGAAGTTATGTACGTACGTGTGTGTTACTATAAAGAGTATGACATAGTACAATGGGGATAGTAAGCGGCGTTGAGTTCCGCCTCTTGACCAGCAGTGTCTCAGAAAACAACATGTGAGGTTTCGACTCTCATTTGAATGATTGAAATATTTTAATTTTTTTCTTGGTGAAAAAAAAAACATTACATGTTAAATGGTGAAACTCTCCGCCGGACTCAATCAAATAACAACTATCGTGTATTTTTTGAATAAATAAAGGAAATAATGTAAAAAAATACATGAGAAATAAATAAAATAAAATAAATAATGTATATTTTCGAGGTATTATTCTTGAGTAGCAGAATCAAAATCAAAAACCAAAAATCATTTATTCATATAAGTATCACAGATAAACACGGAACACGTCAATATTTATCTACTACCCTAACGCCATGCTTAGCAACCAGAGCGAGGAAATAGAATATTTTTTCTTTTGATTACGAATCGAACCCATAATCGTCACATTTAGAGATTTCAACAAAATCGAACCCCCTACCTCCAAGCGGGCTTTACTAGCGGCCTCGTGTAACGGAGTGAAGGCCCAAAGATCAGTCGCATTCACATCAGCCCCAGCTCGCACCAGCAGCTCGGTCACCTCGTAGTGGCCGTAGGAGCACGCGTTGTGGAGAGGTACGAGGCCTCTGGAAGAGAAATAAACATATTCGTTTGAGATTTCAAGAGAAATGGATATTTTAAGAAATGAAGATATTTGATTGTCAATAGATTTTTTGTCTCCACGCTTTATCCTGCACTCGGCAGGGTAGGCAGAGGGAGCTGCAGAAACCATAGGAACCTAGTGTTAAGTCCCTGCTTTATCCGTCCCTGCTATCCGCCTTTTTCGAGGCATTGTGTGTTGAGTGGCGGAACTCCAAGTTTCCAGGGCGAAGAAAATGGAAACAGAAAAATCCGTCTTCCCGTCATAAGAATCGAACCCACAAACTGTCGCGTTTACAGGTAGACGTTACGCCTCTGCGCCACGACGGTCCTAAACGGTCCTGTTATATACCCAAGATATAACAGGCCAAAGAAATAGCCACTAGACTTATTCTCACCCCTTATCCTTGGCATGTACGTCAGCGCCGCGCTGCAGCAGCAGGCGCACGGCGCGCGCGCGGTTGTACCCCGCGGCGAGGTGCAGCGCGGTAGAACGCCGCCCGTCTGCCGCGTGCACGTTCACGTTCAGGGGGGTCAGTAGGGCGGAGAGGCGCTCGTCTGCGCCCGAGCGGGCCGCCTCTAGGACCTCTGCTGCACAGTACTCGCCTACACGACGTGTGACATATAATTTTTTTTTTGCTTCACGCTCATTCCTTACGAGTATTTTAATTTTTTCAATATATCAAAAATAAGAATATCTTCAACAACATTTCTTGTAAGTGGCGTTGGTGTAAGTGCTATAGTACAATAAAATGACGTCATCGGCCTTGCAAAGTGAAGCGAATAATTATTAATTGTTTAGCTTCACGCTTTATCCCGCACATGGCAGGGTAGGCAGAGGGAACTGCGGGTACCGTGGGAACCTGGTGTTAAGACACTCCGTTGCTTAGTCCATGCTTTTACCGTCCTCGCTCACATCATATAAATTATAGACTAATAGTGCTCTTGACCGATCGTCGTGTAAGATTGTCGTGGCGTAACGTCAGTCTGTAAACGCGACAGGTTGTGGGTTCGATTCCCAAGAGCTTGGTCTGGCAATTATACAAGCGTGTTAAGTATAGCAACTCAATACGCAATGCCTTGAAAAGTAATAAAGGAATGGAGTGTTTTAGTATTACGATTCCTGTGGTTCCCTTTGCCTACCTTGCCAAGAGTGGGATAAGGCGTGAAATTTAAAATAAAAAAAATGCTCTATATGTTCACATGCCATAAGTTGTTAGTATTTGGAGCGGAAAAAACAGTAGAGTGCATACATTATATCTATACAGGTATATCTGACATGACACGACGGCCGTTATCAAAACTACTTAATTTAGGAGAAAATATTTCAAGGCTACGAGGGTCAAACTGAAAGTTCTTAGAAAATCAAAAACTAAGCATTCTAGCAAGTTATTAGTTTTATTATAACTTTTCAAAATAGCGTCCATTTACATCAATACATCGCTGCATTCGATGGAACCATTGAGAAAAGCACCTTGCCCACTCGGCCTTAGGGGTCTCTTCAACGGCGTTTTGAAACGCAGCCACTGCTTCTTCGGCGTCCATAAAATGTTTTCCTCGAAGTTTTTCTTTTATTTTCGGGAATAAATAAAAACCGCAGGGTGCGAGGTCGGGGCTATACGGCGGGTGACCCAGTAATTCCACGTCTAAGGTCGCCAAATAGTCAATCGTTTGCCTGGCGGTGTGCGACGACGCATTGTCGTGATGAAGGAGGATCCTGCTGCGAAGTCGTTTCTCTCGAATTTTTTCCAAGACAAGTGGCAAACAGTTGTTAGTGTACCACTCTGCATTAACCGTTTTCTGATCCTCTAAGACAACTGTCGCGTAATGACCTGTCTTTCCGAAGAACGAGGCCACCATCTTTTTTCCAACACTTCGACCTCTCTTCACTTTAGTTGGCAACTCTTGGAAAGGAAACACCCACTGAGCAGACTGTCTTTTGGTTTCCGGATCATAACAGTAAATCCAGCTTTCGTCACCCGTTAGTATGTCGAACACAGGATTTGAGTCACCTCCGTTAAATTTTTGGATCATTTCTCGGTACCAATCAACACGGCGGAGTTTTTGAGCCTCGGTCAAATTATGCGGTATCCAGCGGGCACAAAGCTTCCTGACCGCTAAATGTTCATGGAGGATTTTGTGCACTTGACTCATACCTATGCCTAGACTTCCGAATCTGCTGATAGGTCACTCTTTTGTCAGTCTCTATCATACGCCGCACAACACTGATATTATCTTCAGTCGTCGCTGTAGAAGGCCGTCCCTCACCCAAATCATCGGTGAGATTAGTTCGACCACGTTTGAATTCATTAAACCAGTTGTAAACTGTGGCACGAGATGGGGCTTCATCGTGAAAAGCCAATCGAATTGTATCATAACATTCTTGTTGACTTATATGACATCGAAAGTCATAAAAAATCATTGCACGAAAATTTTCTCGGCTTAAATTCATTCAGACGTGCACTAGACAATTTTCAATTTGCCGCCAAATCGTAGAACAAATAACAAATGAATGAAATGTATACTCAATATTATTGGTAAAGAGTTCTATTTTCAAAATTTAAACTTATATTTTTAATATAATGCTTTTAAGTAGCCAGTTCTAAAAACTTTCAGTTTGACCCTCGTATATACAAAAAATTAAATCACAATTATCAGTAGTTTAGGCACAGGATCATTTTTCCCATTTCATCATATTTATAAGTACTGTGTAACGCGTGAGGTAGTCAGTCATAATTAAATACGAATGACGTATAAACCTTGTATTACAAAAATGATAAAGGGATATATCTCTTTCCCGCTCTCACAGGATAGTGTACGCTTGCGTCATACTTGAGAAATGGCGTTTTATTTTGGAACAATAATTTAATTATTTATTTTGTTTGAAAAAAATATTTTTTTATTTTTGTAATTTTACAAAGTTTGTGAAGGCTAGTTAATACTATGCTTTAAATGGCGGTCGCGGTAACATCTACACTGTATATTACACCTGGCGCATTGCCCTACGCTTCTTAGTGCGGGATAGAGGGTGAAGCTGAAAAAAAACCAGCGCTTACCAGTCAAAACAGGCCTGGTAGCGGCATCGGCTAGATCGAGGGGTGTCTTGCCTTCCGTGTTTCTTATGTTAGGGTCGGCGCCGTGTTGGAGGAGCGCTGTAAGTACAAATCTCGTATAAATACTAAGTCAATGAGTTTGACTGCTTGTACACAGTAATCTGGAGAATGTATGGCCTAAATTGATTTTTTTATTATTTATATTTTTCAGATGGACCGCCTGGTCTACTCCTATGGCACGTCCATATTTATGGGCAGCAGAAGAAAATAAAAATCTGGGGGTAAAATCCTGGAACCGTTCTCCCCTCACCCCAAGGGGGTTAGGAGGAGAACGGCGCTACGATATGACTGTATTAATATCACCTACACACAGCTTATACAGTCGTATAGGCTGTAGGAATGTGAAATTAATTTAAATGTTACAAATTGTATATTAATGTTACATTTCATTTCCAGCTACTTAGAAAGTTTCATTTATAATTTTTTTATTATTTTTACTGGACCATGTGGCCTAAGGAGCATGTTAAAACTAGTCATAAATTATAATTTTAATAGAATTTTAAATAACTATAAGTGTTGTTCCCACAGTTAAGATAAAAAATATTATATAAATATGTATAAACACGTAAAAACTCCATAAGTATGTAAAAAAATGGCAACACAAATGATTCATAAAACAATGTACAAAAAAATTAACAGCAGCAATAATATTATAGCGTCATATCAGCTTTTATTATTCCCTCTATTGGACTTGAGACTTGCTGAAGGATCTACTTGACTACTGGAATTTCATGAATTTCAGCTTAGATAAATGAAAATGACTTGATTAGCAAAAGTGTTTAAATAGATATCATGAGTCTCCATTTCACATAAAAGGATGGACAAAAATTACCTAAATTCAAAACAAATACTTACCAATACAAACATCAACTTTCCCTTTAGCAGCGGCTTCATGCAGTGGTGTGTAACCCCAATTATCTCTGGCCGCTGGTGGAGCCCCAGCTGAGAGTAATGCCCGCACTACGTCTGCATGCCCAAAGGAACACGCATTGTGAAGTGGCTGCAAGCCTCCCTCGTCACGGGCTTGTAATGCTGCACCCCCAGCTATTAGTATTTCAACAACTTCTCTGCGTCCATAGCCTGTAAAACATATGATATATTGTTTAAAATATATTGATTAAGGTTTGCACCTAACCGATAATAAAATCTGTAACAGATTGTATTCTCATTATGGGAGCATAAATTGGTTTTCCCTTTGGTAAAAAGTCAAAAATGGAGAATTAAATTTAATCAAAAAAGCAAATAATATGTAATTGCTTGATAATTATATAGCAACAAAGGAACATGCAAGTCTTTACAATAGAGTCTGATCTAATCCAATGATTAACCCCCTATGTGTCCCACAAGGTGTGACTTTTTTTTATTTACTATCTAAAGAGCTTTTAATAAAGGTAGATTAGTATAAAGATGAGGTAGATTTAATGCTGACTACATACTATTTAAAGATGGAAATGGCATGTGTTTAAGTAAAGGCTTCCAAGGACCCCTCATTTCACATTTTAGGTTTAATGCATTGTCTCTCAATTGAAATAAAACACTCATTTCTCTATCATATGTAAGATATATGGAGATATATTTTACTATGTAAGAGAATACTTGTATAATATCAAAATAGTATAAGAATTAAAATGACTCAACTGAAATCTATAAATAATTACTTAATATAATTAAATAATTGAACAAAACTTTTTGTTAACCTTAATTTAATATAACTTTGTTATATAATAATGATATAAACTTTTTTTATATTTTTTATAGTATTAAAATAGTCTTGAATTAACTAATGAATATTCATGTTCAATTAAATATATACATATTAATTATGCATGAGTAGGTCAAATTAATCTTTTGTCTATTGCTCTAAACAATTCAAGTAAAAATTTATAAATAGAAATTAATATATAAATAAATTAAAATATTCAATTAAAATTAATTTTTAAATATCTTCATTGCATTTAAATTATATAATATATCTAATACAGCACAGTTATAAAGCAAGTTGGTATATATTTAAAGGTAATCATATTAACAAATACATATCATGATTCATGACCAATAAGAATAGTCAGGAAGCGTTTATATATTAGGTAACTTATGTCAGTATGTTACAAGAGAACAAGCAATAAACAAAAATAACAAGGAACTAAAAACTAAAAGAGATAAATCACGACATTCGGTGTAACCACCAACCGTGAACAATTATGCAATTATCAAAACAATAACCTTTCACTTTTACATTGTTTTCCTAAAATACATTAATGTTGTAATATAATTTTTGTAAAAAATATAAATATTGACCTGCAGCGAAATGTAGAGGTGTTGATTTACGTCCAGCTGTGTCTCTTGCATTCACTGTTTGTGGAGTAATTAGTTTTTTAACTCGAGCTACATCGCCAACTTTGCAGGCTTCAAACAAATCGCGGAGAGGATCTGAGGGAGCCGGCAAAGAGTCCAACGCCGACCCGAGCATAGAACGGCGGCTCGACATGTTCGAATATCACATTTATCACTCTCTCATTACACTTCCATGTCCGATTAAATAAAAATATCAAACGAAAACACGTACAATTACAGCTGCTTGTAGGTTTGTTTGACAATTAAAGTGTTGCCAATACCACACTAGTGTTTCCCTGTATTATTTTTGATAATAACATATTTTGATGATTTCGTGATTGACAATGAATTTATTTTATTATAATAGCATTTTAACTTAAGAGATTAAAGTTGCGGCATAATAGTTAATAAGCTAAAAGTAATAAGTCATAATATAAAAAAATAAATTAATATTTATTTATCTACTTATCTATTAGTTATTACAGTAAACTTGTAATAGTGTTTATGAATTTCTTATTTCATGAGCAACTTTATAATATTGCTTATTTTACAGTAACTAATTAAAATATATCTAAGATTAACTTTTCATATATAAAATTATAACAAAAATTTGGGGCATCGTCACTGTTATAAATATAAATTTTTGTATGAAATATTTTTGAAATAAACTTTAACTTCAAAACATTATGAGAAAGACAAAAAATGCACAGCAATTTATTTGCTAAACTAGTTATGCAAGTAAATTTATGTATACAAATTAAATATATAAATGTGTAAATAAGAAAAGTTTTGCTTATTTTTTTATGTACTTTATCCGTTAGAATATCTTCCATAATTTTAAATATATATTTTGTTTCAAAAAGGCTTAAGAAGATGTATTAATAAAAAAACGTAATAATATTTGATTTCTAATTTTCTTCTAACATGACATTTTGATTCAATTTGTTATCTAGATTTTATTGTCTATAGACGTTAGTTGACGAAATCAAAATGGCGTCTTTCACGGGATAGTACATTTATCCGCCGCACACAGGACAGAATTAAAAATTAATGTGATTTGACTTTTATTTGTGCTTAATCAACTGGTGAACTTATATTCAGTGATTATTGTGATTATTTATATGCAATTGCCATCTGGAATAACATATCATCGTTTCCAAGTTTCCGCAAGGTATGTCCCCTTTCACTCATCGAATATTTTAGACGGTTAATTGGCAAAATATTAGCATAGATATATTGCTAGACGAAGGAAATATAGATACGTTACTGTTGATGTAAAATATTTTGATGCAGTCCGGAAACTGCGTTCTTTAGTTCAGTAGGTGAGTCAGATGAACAGGTTTTTTGTCGAGGACGCGTAGTAGGCGAGGCTGGTTCAAATCTTCACTTTTCATATCATTCATATCTATCACCAACGTAGGGACCTCGCCTCGTGCCGTATGATTTAGTCGCTGGCCCGTCAACACGGCTAATTGAATTAGCTAGACGCAACCTCCACAATTTCACAAAACTTTACTGTGTTGTGTATTTGTACTATTGTTGTGTGTGTGACTTGACTGCCTATCGGATTATTATGGATATTAAGGTAAAAAACTAAACTAAAGTTTTATAGTAAATATGTGTGAAAATAAAGCTTAAAATGAGTTTACTATGTGTAGTATTTTTGTTAATTAAGTTAAACCTACATTATTATGTCAATTAGTGTTAATTGCACTATTTACCAAACATTTGTACTTGATCAGTCACATTCCAGGCTAATTTATATAGAAATAGGCTTAAATTACAAAATACAAATAAAGAAACACAATTTTGCTTAATTTAGCTAAAAAGTTTATTATTATTATGAAGTATATTATTATATCAAGTTATTTAATGGACTTGCTAATGCTTATGGAAATATATAAACTATTTTTCTATATAAAAATATTATTTTCATTTTAAAAATCAACTTATTTTAAATATTTTTTTACAAGCCTTAAACAATTTTTTGTCTTGATTACAGTAAAGAAATATGTTACAGTACACCTAAAACAAATTACCCAAAATAGAAGTATGTAGTAGTAAAGTGGGATATAATTATTAATTATCAATTATAAGTAATAAAAATGTATATTTTTTGGCTTCATTTTTATCAGATGGAGAAATTATTAGTACAAATATTATATAACTCTCGTTTCTGCCTAAATTCAATTGCCCATTATATATATTGACTAGCTGGTTCAGAGCAACAATTATTCTCACTAATGTATATTTATCATTATTAATAAATTAAACTATATTATATAAACATTTTACAACTTTCCTCAGATGCATTGTTATCTAGATAAGAGATCTGATAACACAATCTCATGACATGACTATCAATAAGGTTAGGATGCCTTGATAAGATAAACTAAACTGGGTTTGACATGTTTTTTTTATTTTAATTTTAATAGTACTATGATAGTTTACTTAACTTTGATCGTGATGCTTATCACTTTTTGAGCGGAGAATGGACTTTCGGTATGTCTTTATTCTCGAAGAATATCATAAAAAAAGAAATATGTAGTAAAAATAAATACTTGGTAGTATAAAGTAGTGTAACGTATTTTGGTAGCATTGCATTCTATGTGAAAACACTCAATATCCTTGTTTTATTTAAATGAAAAACATTGATATGTGCACATAAACATTTGTAAGATTGAAATATAAACAACTACACAACTCTCAATTGTATGATATAAATATTAGTAAACTATCTACTAATTAAAGGGAGTAAACTCATAATAATAATTAATAAGCTATACTTACTATTTTTTTTATTATTGTTAAGTTATAAAGGTTATTAAATTAAATTTCACAACAACCTTAAGAACTGCAGCTTTGACCTGTAATTTAGTCTATTGTTGAGGAAGATATTATATTATCGGTGCAGTCTACGGTCAGACTTACTTTTAACATTCAAGAGAAATTGTGTTAGAAACAATTTCTACTTTAGACGATTTGATCACAGGGCAAAGGCAACAACAGTAAATAAGATATAGCAAAGTCAACAATATTTATTTATATTTGATATAGTAATTATAAGAATAAACATATTAAATGTCTAAATTTGTTATAAAAATTTTCAAGTAAGTACTCAAACAAAATTTATTATTTATGTTAAAATGTTGCCGAGATAGTAATGTCCTGTCGATTACTCACTATCAGTGTTTGCAAAAGTTTCATTATTCTTTTATTAGTGCTATGCAGTTTTTTATCTTATACATACATATGTACAATGCAAGTAAGTTGTTGCATTACATAAGTTTAACAAAGGAGGTTGTATTTATTGAATAATTTTTTTATCTGCATCTTTTCAATTGTTTTGTTTTGAGATATCTAAGTTTTATGTCATTTTTCCCTGTCAGTCTTGGCAGGTACAGTGGGTCACAACAAAATTATTATCAGTACATAATATCATGTTAAGTATATTCATAAAAATCTTAACACTATGCCTAGCAGGGTGGTCAGAGAGATTGGACCACCAAAAGCTGTGGTCCCTGCATACCTCTTCTGCCTCATCCACTGTCATTAGCCTCTTTATACATGCTCTCCGTGGAGTTACATGATCTTCCACTAGTAACTTTTGAGTCTGTATATTTAAACCTGTATTTCCTGAAAACACATTCAAATGAACTCTTCAGCATCAGTTACCAGTGATTAATATAGTTATGTTAATAAAACACTTACTATCTTATGTATATTTAATATTATGTCTTTGTGAGTTTGTGACGCTATATCTTTTTAACGGTTAGATCTCCATTGGTAGCAGTTACTTATTCTTCTTTACCCTCCTCTTCCTCCTGTAGTGTATAACTCAACACGCCATCCTGAGGTTTGGGGGAAAAAGTGGGGATGGGGAGTGGAGTCCATCTGTTCCAAAGCAAGTAAAAGTCTAATGATGAAATCTTTTACTCGGGATTTTATAATAATTACGTAGTTTAGAATATCGTTAGTTATGTCAGTAAGCAAAAGGTTATTACGTTTTAAACATTTAGCGTGTGCTATATCAACAGAATATTATTTGCGGAACGAGTAATGTATCGCGTAATAGGTTAGGATTGGTTCATATAGAAATGTAAGCGATTTTTTTTGTTGAGTTTCTTATATTTATTTATTTTTACTCTCGGTTTCTTATATTTTTGCACATTAACTGACTTTACACATGAGGAATTTAATTCCGTTTTCAAACGTTTGTTAAGATTTTGGTTTTACAATGTTAAAATAGAAGAAACAAAAACTTTTCTTAACATAATTCGAAACAAAAAGAGCAATGCAAAGCAAGCAACAGTAAAAAGTAAATATATACGACAACTCTAGATGAACATATCGAATTTGTAACGACTTATCTAACTATGCTTAAATTGTAAAAGAAAGACAAGTTTTTTTATTTATAAAAATAAAATCGACATAATTATTGCTGCTTTACCCGAAAGGCTAAAGAATTTATAGGTATGACTAGTAAACTTGTATGTTAGGTAATGTGACATAATTGACATAATAGCCTGAATTTATATATACATACACACATATATATGTATATGTGTATTTTGAGAGGTGACAGTGACAACCCAGTAAGAGGAAACTGACAAATGTTTTCCTTCATATTACTTCTTTGGTCCTGTTAAAGAAGCCTTTTAGAAACCATTAGTTCGGGATATCGTTGCCTCGTAGCCTGCACTGTGCCTTCAGAGTAACTTCAGACACTTGTCAGTATAACACGCAACTCCTTGCTATTTATTTTTATTCCACAAGATCGGATTCACGGCTGAAATATAATTAAATTTATAATAAAAATAATCCTTATGCCATTACAAGCACTTTTGAATCGACAATTTACATTGTAGTGTCAGTAATGTCAGTAGTGTCAGTCCTACAGGAAGCCACTACCAGCTCGGAAGGCGGATTCTGTTGAGAACAGTCAGCGGAGCTTCAATTATAACACGGTGTGCTTTAAAGCTCGGCTATTTCATAATATATAGCGTAAAACTTTAAGTGGATGAGAGATTGTTGTTCGCACATATATAGCGGTCCCAAAATAACGATATTTATGATTAGGTGGGTTGTATTTCTTATTTAACTTTCCTTGACTTTTATATTTTTGTTAGATGGCGTCATTCAGACGTACAGACAGACACTCAGAATCTGATGTAAATAGCTTTGGAATATTTTATAGTGGAAAGAAAATCAATTGATGAATTTTCCGTTTTAAATTAAAAAAAAAATGAGTTAATTTTTAAAGTAGTATATAGTTTAATGATTAACTATTGAAGGTTATGTTGGTTCGATTCTCGTTCCGGAGAAAGAATATTGATACAAATTGATTTCTTTGTTCTGAACTCTGGTAACAAGATAAAGAGCGGCTTTTAGTTCTGTTTAACGAGTGGTAATGGTTAGTGCTAGGCTCTTTTTTAATCTATCTATGACCTAAAAATATATAATTGCATTTAAGAAAAATAATTAACAACGTAAATATCAGGGATTTTCCATTGTGCACCTAAAAAGGAACATAGTGTTTTGTCACTGGCACACTGGCATATGTCGTCATCTTATATATTGTTAAATAAAGCTGTGGTACCTTACGTGCAGGAAGTACGCGCACGTGTCGCGCCATTCTTGAGATTAATGACAATTATGTATATGTATTATGTTATATGTTGCATATATATGTTGATATATAAATATTATGTATGTATGTACGTACCTATATAGATAATGTTCTGTGAAGGTATTTATTTATTGATAGACGGATTACTCATGGCTTTGTAATGTAGACTTAATTTATAAGCACCGATAGGTAGAAAAAAATTCTTTGTTACTTCTTAGGGGCAGTTTAGATATTGTGTAGTGGGGTATAATTGGGGGGTAGTGGTAGGAGATAGAGGGGGGGGGGGGTGTATTATGTTCGTACACTATATTGTTGCCAATTTCTAAGCAATTTTTCAAAACACTTAAAATTATGGAGTTTCCTTCCTCCAATCAACACTCAGTGTATCATAAATTAAGGGAAATAGATAACGGAGTGACCTGTTACTAGATACCGGTGTCTTTGTCGATCTGAGGAAAATCTAGTAATCTACAGCTACAGCTTACCATAAAACTACTAAACTAGACTAGCTGACTAACTAGAAAACAGGGAGCACTTTGAACAATATCAATATTTATAAGTTAATTTAAAACTAATTAAATATTTGTATACATATATAAATTGTAATGTAAACGTACGTTTTCTACAAACAAATCGAAGCCCCATAGCGAAATCAATGAGAGGTGAGGCAAAGGGAAGGAATGCGACAAAGCATTGGAAACGAAAGCGTGTCAGACGTGTGCGTTTCGCTTACACCAACAGTCTACGCACTGTTGTACAAGAAAGTTGAAGTTGAGTTTGATTTGTACACTTTTTTTATTTATTTGTGTTTACTTACTGAGGAAATGGCGGAATATTGTGGAGCTTTTTTTATTATTTATGATATTTTATTTCTTTTGAGACCGTCGTAAAGCAGCAGCTCATCGTCTGACTGTAAACGATAAGAATTGGTTGAGTTGTGGGTTCGATTCCCGTTCGTGGAAAATGAAATTTTATATCTTCTACCTTTGATTATAAGACAAAGCGCGACGTCAAGTGCCGCCGCTCCGCTCCGATGTGGGGAACGGAGTGTCTTAACACTAGGTTGCCATTATGCTATTTGCAAAAAGAGCGTGAAGATATATTGATTTCTGTTTTTTTTATAAAACTTTTGAGTAACTTACATATTTATGTGTTCTATTAATTGGAAACGGACTCCCGCATAGTATTTTAAAAGTAACATTCATGGGTTGTCTTAATGTACCACGAAGTTATTTCATATTTGTATAGATTATGTAGTATATATGTAAAATACATTATTTTTTGTTTAATTAATCCTTGTCTTTTTGACAAATGAATTTTATCTCATTTAAATGAATATAAAAAAAAGTTCCTTAAGTAAGCGAATATGTAATCCTAAAAAATTAACTTTATTTTGAACTTCAAATCCATGCTTTTATAATTTGGAATGGTAAAATAAGTTAAATTATAAATTCGAAACTAATAGCTTGTAAATTGGTTATATTTTTCTAACTCGTTCCGTATGAATTATTTTTACGTCTGTATTCTTCACATAGTACTACCTCACAGACGAGAGGGCTTCTCTACAACACGTAATTTCTTTATCATGGTCACAGTTTTCACGCAATTTCTTGTATCACGCATCTCACAACTAAGGCAAGTATTCGGAGAAGATAAAACCAACGAGGATATGTCTAAAATATACCGAATTCATCGTTATCACCGTCGCATAATGTCTAATTGTATAGCAGAGGTTGTGCGTTTGATTCCCGCGAATCGGAATGAAATATTTTCATTTTCTCACCCTAGTGACGTTAACTTTAATCTCTCGACAAGCAAAATCCAGAATGTTGAAAGCGAGGAATTGAGTGTCTCAACACTAGGTATCCTATGCCAGGGATCCGCCACCTTGAGGGAATCTAGTAAGCAAGCTGGTCTGTGTAGCTTTAACCGATGAAAAAAAACTAAGCTAACCTTTCTTCAACGTTTTAACTTTTTAAGGATAGTACAGTTAAAAATCAAAGAGCATTTTAGTAGAATTTGCTTATTTCTAGGTTGTAAGTATTTCTATTAACTGTAGGTTAAAAAAAATTATATTATACTACTTAGAGATGCATTAATATGCAATAACAAGAATTTCATATAAAATATTATTATAATGTATACGGTTACAAAGTTCTTCATGCGGTGCACTTGCACCTGGTAGGGGAGTTTTTCATTACTTTATTTTTATTCACTTTCCATATCGTACCGTCTTGTGTTGTGCAACGATTTAATGCTTCATAATGTTAATATAGTTTTATAGAGATTCTGTTTAATATATATATATATATATATATATATATATATATATATATATATATATATATATATATATATATATATATATATATATATATATATATATATATATATATATATATATATATATATATATATATATATATATATATGTATATATATATATATATATATATATATATATATATATATATATATATATATATATATATATGTATATATATATGTATATATATATATATATATATATATATATATATATATATATATATATATATATATATATATATATATATAAACAAAAATATTTTTTATTGAAAAAGAAATACAAAAGAAACAAAAAAATTAATTACACCTTGGTTAATACAAAAGTATATTTTAAACTAAAAACCCACCGAATCAACGTAAATTAAAACAAAAATTCTATTTTTATTAATTAAGTTAAATGACCCTAAAGATGACACATTCATAAATCAAAACACTTATTTGTACCAATAGTTGACATGCAAGCCTGAATATAATATATATAATAATCATCAAATATATTATAAAATAAGCTTAAAATGACATAACTGAATATTATAAAGTTCTTTTTATTAGCATTAACTGAAATTCTTGACTAAGTATCAAAAGTTTTATAAGAATAAAATTTTAGTCATGTTCTAGTTCCTTTGATTTTGAACTTCTGGCCTTTTATAGGTGGCATCTTGAAAAATCCGACCACCAAAAAACATACCCCAAAAGTTGACACCCTGTTTACTATTGGAGTGTTTTATTATTGTCACAATTTTAACAGTAGGTACTTATATTGTTGAAAATAGTGTTGATAATTGCATAAACCTACGCTTAGGAGAATAGGTTACGTTACTGCACCAAAAGTAGACCTGCATGTCATCTTTAGGGTATTCTGACTATTTTCGGCACCAATAGTAGACACTTATGATTTTTTAGAAAAATAATGTCGGAACAAATAATGAATTGTTCTAATGTTTAGAAAATATAAATATCAATACAAAATATAACAAATAACAAAGCAATATCTTTATAAAATTTATTAAAATCACTTGTACCGCTGCGGCGTCCTTAGCTAAACTCATAAGAAATGGCTAAAAACGTGTGACTTCGTCACATTGCTCGTAATAATTGATGCTATTTTAACTTTTTAAGCAAAAGACCGTTGTTATGGTTTGTGCTATTTGATTAACAGGTGAAGCAACCACTTTCTGGTACTAATAATTGTGACATACAAGTAAAAATATTCTTAATATTGAACTTAATTGTTGAAAGTGTCATCTTTTGGTACACTGTCCACTATTGGTGCTTATATATATATATATATATATATATATATATATATATATATATATATATATATATATATATATATATATATATATATATATATATATATATATATATATATATATATATATATATATATATATATATATATATATATAATATATATATATATATATATATATATATATATATATATATATATATATATATATATATATATATATCTTCATAATTTAATTATCGTTAAGTTTATTGAGTAAATTAAAGGCTCATTTTACCATGGTAGCTAATAAACATACCTCTCACCCACTCAATTAAAGGTCGAAGAACCTTCTTCGGATTGGATATGACACTATGTTTTGGCTTCACCAGACAAATACATTTTACTTAAATGGGATTAAAACATTGTGTTATCAGAACGTCTTAAGACCACTGCTATGGCTTCCTTGTAGACCATCAATAAAAATAAAATAATTATTATGTACATTTAAATGGTTTCTTTAAAAGCTCTAAATATTTTACGCCTTTTTTGACATTCTATACTTCAAAAAGACCGCATCCTTAAAGATGTCATTATTATTCGCTTTCCATCTGTCAAGGTGACTTTTTTTGAGGTTTTCGTCCTTCTCAAGAACTCGTTAAGGTAACGAAGTAAATTTAATATTTTTATAGTGTTAATCCTCACTGAGGGCGCGGGTTCAAATGTCGCTGCGTTAAAATTTTTACATGTTTTCTTTAAGTAAGTAAATTTAATATGAGATTTTAGTCCCGCAAAGAATGCCCTCGCCGCTGACTGAGAAAGCAGGGACTAAGCAACGGAGTGTCTTAACACTAGGTTCATGTGGATCCTGCAGTTCCCTCTGCCTACCCTGCAATTTGCTGGATAAAGCGTGAATTTAAAAAAAAAGACCATGTACTTTGTCAAAGTTTCTATCTATCAGCCTTTAAGGGTCCACTGCTGGACATAAGCCTTCCTTAACGTTCGTCATTATATCCGGACCTGTTTCGTATGAAACTTCCTATTACCTTCTTCAGGTCATTAGTCCACCTTGTATGTCTAAGTATGAAGTCCAAAATTTTCCTTCACGTTTTAATATGTAAATAAATTATAACTTAAAATATGTATACAAATTATCCTCAAATCTATCGCTAATTAGCGCGTTTATTATGCCACATTGTTATTTAATTCATCTATAAATAGAAACTAAGTCATTGTGTCATTAAGTCACTGCATTATTTTAGTGCGTGAGTAATGGTTTTGTTTTAATTTTACAATATACTAATCTTTATTTATATATATATATATATATATATATATATATATATATATATATATATATATATATATATATATATATATATATATATATATATATATATATATATATATATATATATATATATATATATATATATATATATATATATATATATATATATATATATATATATATATATATATATATATATATATATATATATATATTGTGTATTTTTGCTTCACGCTATATCCCGCACATAGCAGGATAGGCAGAGGGAACCGCAAGAACCTAGCAGGAGGATAGGATACAACTAGGTTCATTTGGTTCAACGCGTTAACTTCAGGCATTTCTTTAATGGATGGCCCAAATGGCTAAATATTTATTGTGTCATACAGGACTCTTAATTATTATTAGTTATCCTATTAAGTATGAAAATTAAGTTTTGTTCATAATTGTAATAATACTTAATAATATAATTTATTTAAATGGTGACAAAAACTGATCGATGGTTAAGCCATTTTATTTATCATCGCCGTCGTGGCGCAGAGGCGTAAGTGTCTGCCTGTAAACGCGACAGTTTGAGGGTTCGATTTCCACTCGGGGAAGATGGATTTTTCTATTTCCATTTTCTTCGCTCTGGCAACTAGGCAATAGCGGCGTTGAGTTTCGCCACTCAACACGCAATGCCTCGAAAAAGGCGGAAAGTGGGGACGGAGAAAGCAGGAACTAAGCAACGGAGTGTCTTAACACTAGGTTCAAATGGTTCCTGCAGTTCCATCTGCCTACCCTGCAATATGCGGGATAAAGCGTAAAGCCGTGAAATGGCTTTATCAAAATCTTAATTTTATACTGATTATATTATGAATGCACGCCAAATATTTCTTACAAACACATTTTAGAACAAAACTTACAGTATTTAGGTTTTAAGATATGACACGGATAAAGTTTAAAACTGGCTTTTTTATACTTTACAAAGTAGAATACAATTTCCAAAGAAATATTTGACAGAAACCCATTATAAAACTGACGACACACCTAAATTCAAAGTCGGTCATATCTATAATCGAACGGTACACGCTGCTGTGTCACGAAACCTGTTCTAGAGTGTTTGATACCTCTCGTTTACACGCTATTATGAATTATAATGTCACTGTGGTTCGTGCGGTGGTAGTGGTATGTGGTTTAGGGTTCGAATCTACTAATGCATTAATAATATTGATCTGAAGGTTTTATTTGGTTTAGCGCGTTTTTCTGGGGAACTATTATGTTAAATTGTAAATTTTGGTCCAGTTATACTTGGGTTTGGTACCTTTGGGGTTATATACATATTAATTATATTAAAAAGTAAAATATAATTATCTTGTTTAGATGTAACTTATTGTACCTACGTAGTAATCTTAGAAGATGTCTCTGTCGCACGAAGTTTCCATTTGATAAAGTGGAAAAGTCGCATTTATTACATATTTTATCGACAAGTACTAGATATATCCTAGATGATGTTCTAATACTTAAAAATACTAAATGTTGTATGGCCATGGTAGCTTAGTGCCACAGATTCTGATTGTAAAAGCGATGGTTGTAGATTTTATGCTCACTCGAGTAAATTAAACATTTTGATCACATGACCTAGTGAAGAGTTCCGTCACTCAATAGTTTGTTGTTTTCTCTAAACTTTGAGCTTTAGATTGTAGCCAGACAGGTTTCTGTCAAAGTTTAAAAAAAACTAATTATTAATAATGTAGAAACGAGAAACATCTCATTGTTTACAAGTTTATTCTGTTTAATTCCTACAACATAATTATATATTATTAATACCATAATTTTTTATTTGTCAACGTATGCATATTTCTATAGTGGGTACTTCACACATCGATTCCTGCATATTATTATCATCATCGCAATATAAAGGCGTAGTAAGGTGAACGATCGCATAGCATGCATGAATCTGCACTGGGAAGGACCCTCGAAGCCTCGTCCTCGATAGCAAGTGCTCGCCAGAACTTTTTCATATATTTTTATCTTATATAAGTATGTTTTGGATTGTCTGGTAGTATGTAAGTAGTGGTGGAGTTCCTTGTTATTTCCCGCGCTACTTGTCATATTGATGGGATAATTTTCACTTAAAACACGTATGTTTATATAAATATAAAGGAAAAGATGACCTATGCTTTGTACAATCTGTTATCTATGATGGGTGCGATGCTTATCAATTAACTTAACAGTTTCATAGTATCAACTATATAGCTCTATCTATGATTACTTATGTTATCCAAGTCATCAAATAACTTCAAACTTTTTTTTAATTTCATGCTTGATCCCGATATAGCAGGATAGGTAGAGAGAACCGCAAGAACAGTGGGAACCTCTGTTAAAGTGTTAAGGCACTGCGTTCTTCGCTTTGCGCCTTTTTCAGGCATTGCGTGTTGCGTGTTGAGTGGCGGAACTCAACGCTACGCTTTGCCTAGTTACCAGAGCGAAGAAAATGGAAATGAAATTTCTCCTCGTACGGGAATTGAACCGACAAACAACTTATAATTCATAGTATAAAGAGTAACATATTACATATAAAATCAAGAGACGATCCATTCAAGACGCGCGCCGACCTTGTCACGCGCCGTGCGAGGAAAACACCGTAAAGAAACCTGCATGGACCGAGTGTTATTTGTAAGGTGCACGTAACAAGTGTTTGCGGCCAAAGAGGTCACATTTTAATGGCAGTTTTTAATGCAATGTACATTTGCATTTACTTGTAGCAAGATGCAGTGATTTTAATTAAGCAAAGCGTTTTTTTTTCAGTTTGAACGTTAATGTGTATGTATATTTTATATATGCTGTAATTATGTATGATAAGGTATATTCCTATTCTATTAAATAAAGTTTTAAATTGTTTTTTTATTAAAGTTCTTTTAAGTGGTTCTATAGATAATTATAGAGGCATAAAGGATTTTTTTTTAATTTTTTAATTATAGATATAAAATCGGCATATATTACGTTAAAACCTACATAATATCTATGGTATCAAATTAGCAGCATCTGCCTGTAAACGCGACGATTTGTAGGTTTGATTCCCATGAGAGGAGGATGGATAATTAGTAAAAGTAAGCGCGGTCTAGAATTCCGCCATTCAACATGTGATATTTCAAAGAGGCGGAAAGTAGGGAACGAACGGAGTGTCTTAACACTAGGTTCTCACGGTTGCTGTGGTTCCCTCTGCCTACCCGGCTGTGTGCGGCACTAACCGTTTTACAGTAAACAAAAATAAGGTGTTTATCCTCTAAGCCGGTTAACAACTTGATCAGTAAATAATTTTATACTGCAATTAATAGGATCTTGTACAAAGAAATATGTTTATATTCATCGTCCCCTCTCATTTAGTAATTTATCTAAGGTATAGGTAGGTGGTAATGGTAGGTAGTAGGTATGTGTATTATAAAGGTATCTGCTAGCCATGTTGTCCACACCGTATCCGGCGATTCCTGTCTACCGTTGTTTAGTCCGGGCCACTTGTTATACAATAGCGTTGACATAACTCAGGAATGTGTTAATCTTACAAATAAATACAATACGTGTTTAATTAAACACAGTGGAATTTATAGGTTTTCCTCGTTGTGGCTTCTGTTCTTTGTACAATGGCTGCTTTATATTTATATATTTTGAGAAGCGTGCGGTTTGTGTCTGTTTCTTTAATGGAATTGTGGATTTAACAACGTGCTTTAAACTTAGCACCGTTTAGCCATATTTGAGATATAGGATATGTTTTTAAGTAGTTGCACTGAAGTTTTTTTTCATGTCTTCACCCGTTATCCCGCACATGGCATGGTAGGTAGGGGGAACTGCAGGAACCATAGGAACCTAGTGTTAAGACACTCCGTTGCGTAGTCCCTGCTTTCCGCCTTTTCCGAGGCATTGCTTACTTTACTTTGCTAAGAAAATAAAAATAGAAAAATCTATCTTCCCCAAGTGGAAATCAGACCCACAAACCGTCGCGCTTATAGGTAGACTACACCTCTGCGCTACGACTGAAGTTAAGGTTAATCAAATATATATTATATATATATTATATATATTATATATTATATATATATATATTATAAGTTCTACTTGCATACAGGTCATTTGTATCCCAATGGCGTCAGGAACATTGGGTACAGGGTGAATTTGAAATATACAGTGTGGTTCAATTTATCGATCTGTTAGCATAAATTGTAACTTTTGCTTCTGTAACTCAAAATACATACGAATTCTAACATTGGCAAATAATAGGTGAATTTTTAGGTATTGTATTTTTATTAGGTATAGTAGTTAAGGAGATTAGTCATGAGCCTAACATACTCATACACACGATACACGTTATTTAACCTTAGATGGTGATGTCATACGCGCGGTCTAATTATAAAAATGTGATCGGTTTAAATAAATATTTGCTTAGTTTGAAGAAACATTTTATGGTAATTCTTTTTGCTAAATCCATCACTTCGTAGTGGGATTGCGTCAGACTGTGGGTTAGAACTCACGTGGCTTAAATCAAACGCCTGAAAGGCTTTAAGGAGAAGAAGAGGAAGATTCACGTAAGGTGGAGAAATTCTCTAAAATATTTCATATGCAATGTCTTCCATTTGAACAAAGATGTGGAGAACATAGAGTTTGGACATTTACTTTGATAAAGACTTGTTTTTTTTTATTTTGTCACTTATCTTTATTTAAGCACTTTTTTAAATTTGATTTATTTAAATTGCCTCTGTAATCCTGCTGTGCGGTACAAATATTGAAGGTGGAAGAATAAACTGAAGTAATATCGAAAGGTTGGCTGTTAATTATTAATTTTCTACACTAATGTTTGTTGAAAGTGAAACATTGAAGGCTCAATAGAAAGCTGATTTATTTAAACTAGTTTTGTGGTGGACGAAATCTAGTTTTCTATGTAACATTTCTTAATACTTAGGTAATTAATTTTTTTAATATTTTACATAATTATATAGGAATTAAGCATTTTTTATATAACATGAAATTTTTTCACACAGTAGCTGTTAGTAGTCAGCCAGTAGACGCGACTGGCTTGTGAATTCGATTCCCACTCGAGGATGAAGAGGATAGGTTATTTAATTTGTATTATCTTGGCTCTAGTCACTAGGCAAGCGCGTCGTTGAGCTCCGCCATCTAAGACGCAAAACCTCAAAAAGAGAGCAGGGAACGGAGTGTCTTAACACTAGGTTCCCTCTACCCTGCCGACCATGCTATGTGTGAAAAAGTGAAACTATATAAAAATTCAATGTGACATTCTCGCTGTTGTTTAAAACTATATAAATTTTGTTTGATTATTATTAAGCAGTAGTTTCTGAGATAATTACGCTTAACCATATTAACATTTTAACATTATAATGTTAGGATTACATTAAGATCACTAGGTTGTAAAATTAGTTATATGTACATACCTTGTAGTAGCAATTTTTTTACTAAACTTACATTGTAAGAATGTCTAGAGGAAGAATTTTAGAAGACGTAATCACGCCGAGATAACAACGAATTATCTTATCTCAATATTCTACGAGAGAGGATGAGATTTACTTAACAATTTTATGACACATTTTTGATACGCATATTATAATAAAAATCATATAATAATGTAACGAATAGTTAGTTTTAGTTTAATTTAAATTTAATTTATATTTTATTTATATAGGGAGCTATAGCCTCCGATATACCTATAAATTTATATAGCCTTTAAGTAGACTATGTGTCTTTTTAATAATTGTAAGGTTCCCAATATTTAAAATATTACAGTCAAATCCATTGCCCCATTGCCATGAAGGTGGTAATTTATTTATATATTTCTAGGCATTGCGTGTCGAGTGGCAGAATCAACGCCGCACTTTGCCTAGTTTTCAGAGCGAAGAAAATGGAAATAGAAAATTCCATCTTCCCTGAATGGGAATCGAACCCTCAAACCATCGTGTTTATACGCAGACGCGTTTACACGCCTCTGCACCACGACGGCCTTCCTTTATATATTTCGTTTTATCTATATATTTATATAGCTTTTCCGCTTTGCTCAAATTCTTGGACCACACAGCGTAACAATTGAGACGCCCGTTGAATACCCAAGCTGTACTAATTGGAATATCTTAGCGTTTAATTATAAGCCACGGTCAAGAGAAAAGGTTATAGACACGGTTGAACGGTATCGTGTAAATGTGTCATACATACCTATATATGTATATATGTCGAAAGGTATGTCATAGTAAAATTTGCTTAGATTTTTTTTTGTTTTTCCCACATGTAGCAGTGTAGAGTGTACCCAGAGTAAAGATCCACTGTTTCAAAAAGCTTGAATTAATGAGCACATCACTATTATTATGATCGATGACAAGACAATTTGTTATGTAGTAGAGTGCTTGGGGAGTTTGACCTCGGACTCCAATTACTGTCAATGTATTAATGTGAGACCTTCTGCATTATGTTTTATACATAAATTACTAAAAAGTTTACCAATTTTTTTCCTTGCTTTTTTGTTTTTCTTAATTTGAAACTAATTTCAAGAAATTGTCAATTTTTCCATTTTAAATCAAAATATTTTTATAAAATATTCATAATTTAAGTAAAATACATTTTAGCAAACATCTTTCATAGATACCAGATAGTCAAAAAGGGCCGTAAAAGAAAGGAGCAGGTAGAAAAAAGGTGAAGGGGAAAGGGAAATGGATGAAATATGCAATCACTATGTTCAATATTTAAATAATAATTACGGCAGAAACGTATACGTAGTATTTTATGGTTATAAAAAAATGTATAAAATTAATGGAAAGAGACCGTCGTGCACTCAAAAATACATATGCAGATGTCGAATTTAATGAAAATACGCCCCTCAAAATTGGCCAAGAGAAATTTCTTTCAAATAGTAAAAATAGAAGCAGACTCATAGACATGCTGAGGAAGAAACTATCTAACAATAATATTTTTACATGTCAAGTGGAAAGTGATGCGGACAGATTGATTGTTGAAACAGCAATTAATTTACAGTCAACAAATGTTACTGTAGTTTCTGAAGATATTGATGTACTAGTTCTATTAACTGCACTAACTCCAAACGACCGTGAAATTTATTTTCAAAAGTCACCTCGAGGAAAGGTTATACAGAATTTTTTTCATCAAAAGGCTTAGAAAATATATTACTGAAATGTAAAGAGCATATTCTTTTCGTACACGCTTTCACTGGTTGCGATACAACGTCTGCTTTTTCAACGGGGGCAAAAACAAGTTCGCTAAAAATTTCGAAAAATGCAAGAATTTACATGGCGCTGCCAAAGTATTTAAAAATATTGATGCAGATCCTGACAGAATTGTTGAAGCTGGCGTTGAATGTATTTTGGAATTATACAGTGCTCCCAAAAAAGTTAAAGATTTGAATATATTGAGGTTTAATTCTTTTCTAAAGGGCACAGCCAAAAAAACGGGTGTTCAATTGGCATCTCTACCACCTACGTCTGATGCAGCGTTTGAACATTTGAAAAGAGTATATTTACAAGTACATATGGTTAGGTAATAATATTTCTGTTGAAAATTGGGGTTGGAGGTACGTTTCTGATAAACTTGAACCAATACTGATGAAACAATCGCCAGCTCCAGATAATTTACTTAAAATGCTACTTTGTAATTGTAAAAAAGGATGTGGTAATGCTTGCGGATGTCGAAAAAGTGGCTTATACTGCACTTTAGCGTGTTCACAGTGCAATGGTGATAGTTGTTTTAATGCATCTCCTGTCTTAAAAATAAGCGAAGTAGAAGAAAGTGACGAAAACGGAATAATTGAAGTTTAATCATTTTTAAGCAAGTATGAGAGGCGAACTGAATAAATATTTTTATAAACTTTTTTTTGTTACACTTATTGTTACACTATTACTTTTTAATATTATACGATAGAAATGTATTTATAACACTATTTTGTCACTACTTTACTTAGTTAAGCTCGTAATGTCTTATATTATATGCCTTAATTTATTTATTGTATTATTAAATAAAAAGCAACGATTTTTAATTGGTAAACATTTTAATATACCTTATCAACAATACAATCCAACAGGTCTCATAATAATTCGTTGACAGTAATTGGATTCCGAGCTTTTTCAATTCTAGATGCTTAAGGCACTCTACTAATGTGTTATATGAACTATAATATATAATAACATATTATGCCAGTACACAACATATTACAGTAATACAACATATTATATGTTGTTGCATTTAAATATTACATATTGAAGTATTTATCGTGGCTTGTTAATGTTATGGTCGCTCATTAGTTACGTGACGCTTTTTTTTGCATTTTTAATCCCTGCCTCCCATTTGCAAGCTAATAGCTTTAAACCTCACAATGTGTCACACATTGTGAGGTTTAAAGCTATTAGCTACCTCCTCTTATATCCAGTGTATTTTTCCGTACTTACAAAGAATCTTACTAATTTTACGATTTTCTACGCATTTGCCAAAAAAATTTTTGTTATTATATGATTTTTGAAGAATCTGGCCTTTATAGTTTTAAATTTTTGTCATATGTAGGTATATAATAAACATTTTTTGCCCTAAAACATGGGTATATGTATGGAAACTATTTCAAAATTCAGTAACAGATAAGGTTCTAACAAAGGGACAGTGATAAGATTAAGAGAAATGTATAATAATAAAGATAACAGCTGGTATAACATGTTTTGTGATAAGATCTGATTTTGAACACGTTGTACGAGTTGTATTTATTTTACAAGCATTTTGTTTGATAATTTCATAAATATTAATTAAATAATAAGTAACTTCATACAAATGTGTGTGTGTGTGTCGTGGCTCAGAGGCGCGCAGAGGTTTGTGGGTTTGGTTCCCGCTTGGAGAGGATAGGTTATTACGTTTCCGTTTTCTTCGCTCTGGCAACTATGCAAGCGCGGGTCTGAGTTCCGCCATTCAACACGGAATTCCATTGAAAGGCGGAAAGTCAGTAACAGAGTGTCTAAACACTAGTTTCCTACGGTTCCCTCTGTCTACCCTGCTATAATTCTGATATTGCGTAGGGCTCATAAAAATATAAATTGTAATAAAAAGAATACTTTTACTATTTTGCATTTTTTATTTGTATTTAAAACACTTGTATTACAAAATATTTATATCTTTAGCATTTAACTTCCTGAGGACGTATGATCGAGCAAAACCAGAAGTTTTTAGGAAATTCTCATGGGAATGATATTTAGTAGTTTTTTTACCTTTTGTCGCAAGCAAAGGCAATTACAATACTGTATACATGACTGTCTCAATAAAGTTAATTTGACATACAGAACGCACACAATACCTGTCACCTGTCAACTATGACAGTTAACTGTTAATGATACCTATATATGTAGGTATATGTATATGGTAGCAACACCTGCAGTGTCTAGTGCAGTCTACATATGCAGAGAGAGGTGCATGTGGTAACGGACCGTCATAGTTGATTGGTTGGCAGCCACGCGTGCGGTGTGACCCCCACTGGGCTAAGTGTTGGATTACTTTCCACCTGTTATTTAGTACTTTGGTTTTATTCTACTAGAGAAAACTCTGAACGATGATACAGTGATTAAATCGATTTCCGAATTCGAATCGGTTTAGTACAGTCGCATAGTTACAGACATATGTACAGATGAATTATATTATGTATAATTATTAGATATTTATAAAAGTTTATTTTTGTGGAGAGTACACGCACTATATTTTTTATTATTATTTTTTTTAATTTACAAAATACATATCATACACAAAAAAAATATTTTCGTTCCCGCTTTATACGTATTCCCGCATAAGACACATTTATGACCGATTGTACATGTATATAGGCTTAAGTGAATATAATAAATAATAATCAATCTTGAAATGTTGAAGTAAGCGCTAGGCGTAGTGTTGTAACGGACCGTCACAGCTGGACGGAGGTATCGGTGACCCGTACCGCGCTCTATTGCTGAAATACTCACATCCTTAGATGACTGCTATATACTACGTACTTTTGTACGTACACGTATACGTATACGTATACGTGTTTTTAAAGTGTTACTCAAAAGTAATAGGAAATGCTTTGTAGAAACAGTGAATTTGAACCCGTGCGTCTTGGAAACAGTCAAAACGCTTTGACCAATAATCCATACGTTCTCGATTTTTATTAAAAATATTCCTTTTTTAAATGTTGTTAACGTTAATAACTATATGGTACGTTTGACGTAGTGTGGGCACGTTGGTGATCGGTTCAATACACTTTGATTAGATTAATTTAGAGCAAGAGTGTGTCGCTGGGTTCCGTGACACATATATATATATATAGAAATAGCTTAAATAGCATAGAGTAAACGTATTATTAAGTTGTTAAGTTAGACAAACTTAACATGATGACCGGCTTCACGCTTTATCCTGCAAATTTTACATAGTGGGTACGGTGGACAATCCTGCATACTCTTATCATGGTAATCGAACCCACTATCGTCGCAATCAGATGGTGTGCCGTTGTCATGACGACTTCAAATAGCATATATGCCAGTATTGTCATATCAACGGAAACGTTGATAAACTACTTGGTATTAAATGATGGCTGATGACTAATAGTGCGGTGAGAAACGGAAATGTTTCAAATTATGTATACATATTGTAATTGTTATTCAAATAGCATAGTGTATGTGTGTGTGTGTGTGTGTGTGTGTTTGTTTGTTACGTCTTAACCTCTAAAGTGCTAAACTACTTTGATGAAGCTCCTTCGAATTGAATTTATGTAGATTATGTTTTATGGACATTTTGTAATTATTAACTTCTTTTATATATTAGATAATGTTGAAAGGTATGATTTGATAATGTATGGCGCCCATGGGTGAGCATGGAAGTGGAAAGTGAATTTTCCCTTTATTATTCTACGTAGATAGATTTTTTCACGCTTTATCCCCCCGTACAGTAGGGTAGGCAGAGAAAAATTTACTATCCGCACAAATTCTAAACATTACGTGTTGAATGTTGGGACATATTAGAACAGTTATGTTATATTTAATTTAGTTGTTTAATTTAAAATGGGGGTCTGTAAATATTGTCAATTCTTCTTTTTTTTTTTCAAAAGTAAATCTTTGATATTGTGAAGATCACCTGGACTATACACGCGATGCAAGTTGGTTCGATATTTGTTCGAGGAAATTCTTTGTATAATTTTTTCCCACTCATCAAGCTATCAATTTTTCTCCAATTCGGGCAGAGATGGAATGGAATCACCATTTTTTTTTTACTTTAACGCTTCATCCCTTAAAGCAAGGTGTTAAGACACTACGTTCCTTGCTTTCCGCCTTTCGAGGCATTACTTTTTGAGTAACGCAGCTCAACGCCCCTTGGCTAGTACCAGACCGAAGAAAATAAAAGAAGTAATCCATCCTTCCTTCATGGGAATTGAACCCACAAACGGTCGCGTTTACATCCAGGCTGGCGTCATCATCAATTTGTATGAAAAATTACTTTATCTGGTAAATTAGTTGTTAAAGTCGTAATGTGTGTCATCATGTGTGCTATCAGAGGAGCAAGGACGAGGCTAAGGCTTGTTAAGAGGTCACCACTTACCAGTAAGCGGGTGATATGTGTGTAACTTATTTATAGCGTGTTATCAGAAACAGAGACTGTTTGTGATATATTTAGATCGAAATGTAATATGTAGGTTAAGTTTATAATTTTATTCGCTTGCTACGCCGTTATAGCTTAGTGGTATGGCGTCTGCGGCAATTGTAGGATCAATTGCTTCTCGAGGCAATTTTTTAATAACATTTGCTTATTCTGGTACCAAGACAAAGTTACGAGTTTAAAATGATACCACTTAGTTTGCATGATTTCAGTTAAGCATCTTACTATTACCTCTGCCAGTATTTTTCTTATTCTTTTTAATAGTTAGTTTAGTTTAACTTAAATTTTTTAAGGAATATGTTACAGCTGTTTTTTATAATTTTATAAAGATATGCTTTGTTTCGTTGATATTTTTCTCAAAAGCCAAAAACTCTCCGAATTTTTCTTTCATGCCCATCAAGGTCATCTCATGAATTTTACATGACCTTTGAGAGTTATCAACACTATCTCGTGGGTCACACGAGGTCTTCTACCCCATCTCTCTTGCTAAATTTATAAAACGTGAATTTGAAAAATAGTATTCAAAAAGTGTTCAAAATTAGTCACTTTAATCTCAATTATTTTCCCGTTTCCTTGCAACTCGTGCCTGAGTTAAATTTTAATTTAGATTCAATGAAAGATGTCAGCGCTGTTCATTTCCGTCTTCGCTTTGAAGAGGACTGATTTCACTTCCTACCCGGTCTTTACTATCTGCTTTTGTAACACTGTATAGCGTTTTCTATTTGGATGGAAACGTTTTGCGTCGACGGCGGATATTGAATAATTTCCCATCTTTTTTCTCAATTTACAAATTATAAGAATAATTGAAGACATGAGTGGATGAAGGGGATATGATCCAGTTAGAAAATGTGGAGATAATGGACATTTTATTGTTAAATATGTACATAACTATTTGCGTCAAATTGTAGTTAATATATTGAACTACTAATATATAGTCTAAAAATAAGATAAAGATATACAAATTAGTATTTATTAAATAAAATATGTACATAACTCCTCCATTCAGCATGAAAATCGGTTTTTACAAAAAATGTTACATAACCTCTTCATCCACTCATGTCTTCAATTGTTTGTTTTAGTTTAAATAAATAATGTTATATTAAAGTTAAATTGCTTATATTTTTTTAAGTCAAATCAGAATTATTTTTTTATGAATCTAGGCTATTAGGTCGAGTGCGACAGTTCTTTGACACTGAAACTTGTTCTACTAATTAAAAAACATATCAAACTGAAAATATCTATATTTTTTGTTAATTTCTAATCTTCCATTAATCACCAAAACCAGCAAGTTAATACTGAACTCGCAATGTCTTCATTTTGGGCGGAGTGTCTTGACACTAGATTTGTTTAAAACAATATTACTACCACGACCTACATTTGTGTCATAGTTTTAAGTAAATTTATTTTAAAGTGCATATTATAAGTTGGTATAGTTTATAGGTTCTATAATTGGAAAAATTTAGTTATACCTTTATTGTTTTTCTTTCTCTTTCAGAAATAGCAGAGGTGCGGCGTCAAGATGAGTAAAGACGGTTGAGGGCCCTGCGCGTCGGCGACGACGCGCTCACTGACGACATGTCTTTCTTTAATAATCTTAAAAAGGTCAGTACAGCTTTATTATATTAAATTAAAGCGAGCTGAGCATGCCACCGCAAGCGGGTAAGCGAGATGTTTGACTCGACTTTTGGGAGCTTGAAATATTTTGTTGCCAATCCCGGCCTAAATTTTTAAAAACATAAATCAAAGGAAAGTTACTTAAACACTGACGTTCTGTACTTGTACAAATGAGTGCATGGCATTTGAACCTTTGTAAAGGCTTGTGATGGCTTGGCTAGCCTTGTATTGCATATAAATGCGTCGTTTACATAAAGTCAGAACAATATCATAAAATGATACTCGATGTCTAAAAATGGTCTGAAAGTGGCTACATTTTACTATATGCGGAAAATATAATATATAATAACTACCAAAATTATTGCAGTAGCAAATAGCATAAATGGTTAATTAAGACTGTCCTTACCCGTTCAGTTTCGTGATTAGTTCATTTCCTTGAGGACATTGTGGCAATGCAAAGTCCGCATATAAACGTGACGGTTTTGAGTTTGATTCCTGCTGAACGGAATGAATTATATTTATTTTTTCATTCTGTTAAGAAGACAAAACAGCGTTGAGTTCCGCCGCCCAATACGCAGTTTCTAGTTAATTGAAGCCTTTCTGACCACCCTGCTATGTGTAATTTAATTTAAGAACAAAGCTATATAGTAATGTTAGTTGTCATCTTAAATAATTATTTATTTTCTCTAAAGACAAATCTTTGCGTAGAATTGCCTTTCACTCCTTATCCTAATGTAGAATTCTTGTTCTGCTTCCTGCTTTTGTACAACAAATCATCCAAGTTGCTTAATATATAGTTAGTCATAGTTAGGTTGGTAAGCTCAAAGGAGGACTGTGGAGGGCCGTCGTGGCGCAGAGGCACACCGTGAACTTGTATATGCGGCAGTTTGCCAGTTCGATTCTAATGTGGACAAAATTAAAAGTTTTCATTTCTTTGCTCTGGCAACAAGGTAAAACCGCGCCGGTGACTTTCGCCGTTCAATACGCAATGCCTTGCAAAAAGTTGTGAATAGCGACTTGACACTAAGTTACTACAGTCTACACACCCCTATAGATCCAGATCGAGATCGTAAGCAGAATGATTGTGGCTTCGATTTCCATTTAGAGTTAATGATTTATTTTCTTTTTCCATCCGTTAAAACATACTGTGTTGTTGAGTTTCACAGTGAAATGACTTCAAATAAAATAATATGTACCTACAACTCTTAATCTAACTTTCATTGTTTTAAAAAATGGATAACGGTGATGATTGTAGTAAAACGATAAACAGAAAATAAAAAATAATTTATTGATCTATCCTTCTTAGGTGCTGCACCTGGGCAGCGGCAATGATGCCAAAAAGAAAAAAGTATTTAGCAATATACGGGACAACTTCGACCCAAATGAGAACTGGGACATGGTGGGCGAGCTCGGCGACGGCGCTTTTGGAAAGGTAAACACTTTGCTCTATTATACATTTTTGCTCCATAAAATGTAGTAGTTGAAAAAAAAATAATAAATAAATTAGTAGAGGTACCTAAAAAATGAGAAAAAGGCTTGGTTTTAGGTTTATTTTGTTTCTCGTGTATATCAAGTGTCGGTCTGTCAAGACTATTTTCTGTATGTGCTGGAAAAGATAACTCTGCCTCAATTATAAGACCATAGACATGAACATTTGAAAATTAAACTACAATTCAATCATAAATATACCAGCGTTTATACTATATATTTGTTTCTTTAAAACTTGCCTATAGGAAACTTACTGTATAAAGATATGAAGTTTATTACAGTAATGAGAACTGAATTGTGAACTTACAGTACAAAAAACGTTTAATAGTTTTAAGTCTATGCAATATATTACAGAAATACCTATAGTTCACATTTTCTTGTAGTAGTTACGTTATGACTTAAACTTATCAACTATTATAATTCGTGGTTCTCGTTGAATTACAACAAAAATTGATACGGAACCAACTGTGCACAATTTTAACTCGCACTGTACGCTCTTGTGGACCGTCGTGGCGCCGAGGCGTTACGTCTACCTGTAAACGCGACAGTTTGTGAATTCGATTCTTACTCGGAGAAGATGGATTTCTCTGTTTCCATTTTTCTTCGCTCTGGAAAATAGGCAAAGCGTGGCGTTAAGTTCCGCTACTCAACACGCAATACCTCGAAAAAGGCGGTAAGCAGGGACGGAGAAACCGGGACTAAGCAACGGAGTGTCTTAACACTAGGTTGCATTCACATTCCAGGTGTATAAAGCGCAACACAAAACGACCGGCCAGCTCGCCGCCGCCAAGATGTGCGTGCTCGACAACGAGGACGACCTCGCGGACTTCACAGTCGAGATAGACATACTGTCGGAGTGTAGGCATCCCAACGTGGTGGAACTCCACGAAGCGTACTTCATTGATAATAAGTTATGGGTAAGTTTGATATACAGCTGGTTAATTAATATGTTATAAAGAAGGAAAAGCTATATATTATAATTACACAGTTGAAGATTCTATTCTTTTTGGAGAAAATTAGTTTTTATTTTTATTTTCTTTGCTCTGGCAACACAGCAAACTTGTAATTCTCATAATGCGGAGGGTGTTTTGTCTTCTCGGGCTATGTGTGGGGTACAGAAAATAAAAATTAATCGTTTTCCTGAATCTGAATTGGTCATTGCTTTTAGAAATATACTGTTAGCTCCAAATATTCAACGTTAAAAATATATTAAATTTGAACATATATAATAACAAATATATGTACAATTTATGGTAACACTGAAATGTGGAAATTCTCTCAAAGTAAATAACGGAATTATTGGATTTATACGCAAATTAGCCCGATAATTGTTAATTGTAATTCTTCAAATTATATGATTTTTTTTTACTTTAAACTTGCATGTATATTAAAAAAAACTAGATTTCCACTTCCGGTTCAGTAAATATTGTCACACAATGACACCTATCAACAAATATTCTAGATTCCGTTTTTCCTATCTAAAATTCATAGTTTAACTGTTTTTTTGTCCAGTACTTTATATATGTATGTGAGGACCGTCGTGGCGCAGAGGCGCAACGTCTGCCTGTAACGCGACGGTTACTGGGTTCGATCCCCAGTCGGAGAAGATGGATTTTTCTATTTCCATTTTCTTCTATTTCCATCTTCTTCGCTCTGGTATTTAAGGCAAAGCACGGCGTTGAGTTCCGCCACTCAACACGCAATGCCTCGAAAACGGCGGAAAGTGGGGACGGAGTAAAGCTGGGACTAAGTAACGGAGTGTCTTAACACTAGGTTCTTATGGTTCCTGCAGTTCCCTCTGCCTACCCTGCCTTGTGCCGGGATAAAGCGTGAAGCTAAAAAAAAAAAAACTTTATATATGTATATTTAATATACGTGTTTTATATTCTTGTTAAAATTATTTTTTATTTGCAGATGCTCCTGGAGTACTGCGACGGTGGCGCCCTGGATTCGGTGATGTCCGAGCTAGAGAAGGGTCTCAACGAGTCCCAAATAGCCTACGTGTGTCGTGAGATGTGCAGAGGACTGCAGTTCCTACACTCGAGACGGGTCATACATAGAGATTTAAAGGCTGGCAACGTTCTAGCTACTATGACTGGTGGTGTTAAATTGGGTGAGATTATTGATCTTTTTTTTTTTGGAAAAGGTAGTTTTGGAATTGTTTTTTTTTTAGTTTTATATTTATGCTTTTGGGCCTTAGGGGTTCTTTTTTTATTTCTCTGGTCTGGCAACACTGATTATGTTTGCTCATCTTGTTATATATGAAATATAGTATGAAGTTGTATAAATAATATGTTTTTCTGTGAAATTGATTGGTTTGGTTAATACTTGACCGGGTTATTAAGAATCCAAAGCAATATTATATAAATGTTTTTAAACTTAACTTAACTTAAAATGGCTAGATTATTAATAATAAGAACTTATTTATTTAACAAAAAGACATATTGAAAAATATTAATTGTTTACATTACCTCTATATATTCTATTATGTTTTTGTACTAATATTTATATTTAGTCTGTAGTTTATATAGATAATATTCTCATAATAAACTTCCAGCTGACTTCGGTGTGTCCGCCAAGAACAAGTCGACGCTGCAGAAGCATGACACTTTCATCGGCACCCCCTACTGGATGGCCCCTGAAGTGGTGTTGTGTGAAACATTCAGAGATCATCCATATGATTTTAAGGTGTATATTACGTTTTTTTTATTATATAAATAGTCTTAAATTTTGAATTAGTTTTTATTTATTAATCTTTTGCAACACAATTGTGGGTTCAGTTTTTCCTTGGGGAGAATTAATTTTCTGTGATTTTAATTTTCTTTCTTATAATATAGAGGAGGTAGAGTGTCTTAACACTGGGTTTCCTCTGCTTTCTCTGGCTATGTGTAGGGTATGTGAAATAAGAAATGATTTTTTTTTTAATCTGAATTGATTGTAACTTTTAGAAATATATTGTATATTATATATTAATATTATATATTTGTAATAATATTAATTAAAATAAATGTTTATTTTATTTATTTAATATATTTTTTACTAGTATTAATTTATTAAATAACTAACTTCCATTTAACGTTGGGAACAGGTCGACATCTGGTCCCTCGGCATAACCCTGATCGAGTTCGCCCAGATGGAGCCGCCCAACCACGAGATGACCCCCATGCGCGTCCTCCTTAAGATACAGAAGAGCGACCCCCCGACCCTGGACGCGCCCTCGCGCTGGTCCAAGTCCTTCAACGACTTCATTGCCAGAGCTCTGGTCAAGGTAAGTTTCTTTTTTTTTATGTCTTAACGCTTTACGCTGCTCATGGCAGGGTAGGCAGAGGGAACTGCAGGAACCATAGCAACCTTTTGTTAAGACACTCCATTGTTTAGTCCCTGCTTGCTCCGTCCCTGCTTTCCGACTTTTTTCGGAGCGTTGTTTGTTGAGTGGCAGAAATCAAAGCCGCGCTGTGCCTAGTTTCCAGAGCAAAAAAATGGGATAGAAAAATCCATGTTCCTCAAGTGGGAATCGAACCCAGAAACCGTCGCATTACAAGCAGACTCTGCGCCACGACTGCCCTTAGTATGAAATACAAAATGGTGGAAAGCAGGATACGGAGTGTCTTTACATATTAGGTTGCTGTGCGGTTCCTCCTGCCATTTTGCGTGATAAAAGCGTGATGTAATAAAATAAATGTGCATACTCTATCTATATAAGGGATAGTAAAGCTTGAAGCTGTTTAAAAATTATCATTGTCTACTGAGCTTACGATCCAGTTGAACATAAGTTTTGTTTGTTGTCAACTACTTGAGCTTTGTGTTCTTCTTTATATTGATAAAGTTTTATGTATATTAACATTAAGGAGAAAAATATAAGATTTCTTTATTTATATATTTACAGTAGGACCTATCCTTTATTATATAGATTATTTTTAATCTGTCAGTCTATTTTGTAATAATTGATGTCAATATGACTACATTAAAAATTTGAATTTGAATTTATAATAAAAATAAAAAAAAATACCAAATGCATTAAAAATGAAATTAAATAAAATAATAATAAAAACATATTTTGTTTCTATGTAGGATCCAGAAAAGAGGCCCACCTCAACAGATCTTCTCAAACATGAATTTGTCTCCGGAGACCTCAATTCCAAATCCCTCAGGGATCTCCTCCTGGAGTACAGGGCTGAAGTTGTTGAAGAGGAACTACTTGATGATGATTCTGAGGTATAATATAAAAGCCACTTTTATTTAATTTTTTAAACAATGCAAAAAAAATATTTCAATTTTTAGCAACAAAATATATATTTATAATATTAGCATTAGGGTCATCTATAACAAGCGAAGCGGCGAACTGAGCACTAGCTAGTAAAAAGGTCATTTTAATTTTACCTTTGTAGATATCGCTAGTTTTTAGTATTAATTTTAATTTATAAGTATTACAAGTGGTGTAATGAAAAAGGATAGTATATATTACCAGGACATTTGTTTATCAAACTGAAGCTAATTTAAATTATGTAATAAACAATGAAATATTTACTTTTTGTAACACTCTGTATATATAGAAGCTTTTACTAACAAATCACGTTTTTATTTAATAATTTTAACATATTTTAACATATTATATATGTATATATACATATATTTATATAATACTAACCGTCACATAAATGCCACACGCTTACAAACGGACAGACGCGCGCGCGTCGCAGTCGTCTGCGCAACAAGGAGCAATATCAGAGGGTTGGTTAGTATATATATAGAGAGAGCTTTTTGCACTGTTTATATATATATATATATATATATATATATATATATATATATATATATATATATATATATATATATATATATATATATATATATATATATATATATATATATATATATATATATATATATATATATATATATATATATATATATATATATATATATATATATATATATATATATATATATATATATATATATATATATATATATATATATATATATATAAATATTATATGTATGTATAAATGGATGTATGGTTTTATATTGTTATTTTATGAGTCTGGTGTAGCAGGATACCCTGTTTTTTAAATAATATTATTTTTATGGGAAATTAAATATGCAACCTATGAGACAGTACAAATTATTTATGCAATGGTAATACAATAATGTAACTCTTAAAATAGAATATGATTTTTAAAAACTAATTTGTACCAATATTTCATCTTAAGATAATTAAATTTATGAGTTTGTGATTTTTTTTATTACAATTAAACACCATTTATGTAGGGTGGCTTCACAAAAGTCAAGAAATGTAATTTAATTTATTTTTGACATTTACATTTGACATAGTTTCTTTTATTTTCTTATTAATTTATACACCAAAAAATATAGGTGGTTGTACATATTATATTTATACTTTTTCCATACTTAAACATAATTATAATTTATTTATATATGTGTGTGTGTGCGTGTGTATATATATATACAATATAACAATACGTTAATGTGACGTATGTGTGTGGTTACATTGCTTGCGAACCGAACCAGCCGCGAGAGCCTCCGCCGTCGTCGAAGGTACCAGAGCATACCAGCTTATTTATATTATTTTACTAATCTAACTTAATTTGTAGACGTTTTCTATGGCTGCCCCGTACGGCTTTTTTAGTATATTATGCTATATATTAGTGTTTATTTAGGGAATGATGTGACTTTTTTTATTGATTTCTTTGACATTAAGCAATATGAGTTATTAGTAATATTTATGTTTTGTTTTATTATAGGATTTAATATTTTTTTTGTTTGCCTCCCCAGGAGCACCGCAGCTCTCAGATGCATGTGGACATGGAAGATGACTCGACGTCGGTGAGGTCGGGCGAGACGCCGGACATCAAGAGTGAGTACACTACAACTTGTGTGATTAGTTGCGAGTTTGCTTGTTCAAACATATCTTAAGTAACACTGACTGTAGTGAAGAGTTTTTTAAAATGTAATTAACTCTACAGATACTTGGTCCTTTTTAACTTATATTATATGTTCTCATCTATACATTTTTTTTAATATTTATTGTTACTTAAAGCTAAGACTATGGCTGATAAGTGAATTAAATAACTGTACGTACTCTCTTTCTAGCGTTATATATTGATAGTATTCAGATGTACTGTTCTATTTTTAATGTCATATAAAAATAATAAACTGATAATGAAATGCTAATTTATTGTTAATACTAATTTATTTTTGTTATATTTCCACCCCTCAGTGTCAGAGGCGGAGCCCACCCCGGGCGCGACGCCCGCCCCCGCCGCCGCAGCGCCGCGCGCGCCGCCCTCGCCCCGCGCCGCCTCGCCCGCGCCCGCCGCCCCCGCGCCGCCCGCCCCCGCCGCCCCCGCCGCCCCCGCCAAGCGGGCCATGCCCGACGACGCGGCCGCTGACAGGAGGCCGCCGGTGTGTATAAGCTATACATTCATACATTAAAAAAATGCTTTGATGTAGTTGCTTTTTATATAAATCTTAGTTTGAAACCCATATATTGCTCTTGACCACATCATTGAAATGTTTATGATATTGATATAATAATGTTTTTCATTAACACAATCTGTTTTCCCTAGGCACCAAAGAAAGAGAAAGGCCCCGCGCCTCCCCCTCCGGGCGCAGTGTCGCCGCCCCCGCCCTCGCCGCCCTCCCCGCCCACGCCGCCCTCGCCATCGTCGGCCGCGCCGCTCGCGCGCGCCGCCCGCAAGCAGCCCGCGCCGCCGCCGCCCGCTCCCGCGCCCGCCCCCGCTTCCGCGCCCGCCTCCGCGCCCGCCACGCCGCACGTCACCGTCGCTGGAGACATCGTGGAACAGGTACCGCGAATCTTACCATGGAGCTATATATATATTTACAAACTATTACAGTTCTTTCGTCAGTGTGTTCAGACACTTACGGCCTTATTCATAAAAAGCTATAGCACGCTTAAAGGCTCGTTATAGTACAGTTGTCAAAAAACGTTATTCATAACAGCATTTTAGTGCTAATCAGTTCTATAAACCTATCATAAAGTTATAGAACCGAGAACCCTACTATAAGTGTTTTAACGTCCAAAGATGGCCGGTTCATATAACAGCTGATTATAGCTCGTACTAATATGAGCATTGATATGACGTCGTCGAGTCGCTTGTGTCATCAAGAGTATCAATTTCAGTTTCGTAAACAAAACAATATAACAATTGACATTTTGTTCGATATTTATTAACTATATTTAGTTATTAACAAGTTTATTAATAATAAATTCTACATAAGAAAAGTGCACAGAACATAGGTAATGCTTGTCCACGACTAAACAAATTTCAATTTTTTGACGTTTTACTTCTTTTGACTTAATTTTTTAAAAATTAAGTAAGTTTATAAACTAAAATAAAAAAAACATTCGTGTTTTGTGATAATAATGACTTAAATCAAGCCGGTACATGTCAAGCCAGATCGAAAAATATGTTTTTGTACGTAATATTATCTGTGGTCATACTATGTCGATGCGTTTGTCACTTATCATCTGTGGATTTACTAATATTTTCGGCAACTAGTCGATCGACTTCAGTTTAGTGGCAACATTGTAAACTTATAACTCATATTAGTGACACTTTAGTTATAGAAGGTTTATAGAGCGTAAGCGCTCTATACATACACACATTCATCGAACGTTCTATAAGCTTATAGAGCGTTTTAACTAAAATATACTTAAAACGTTCTATAAGACTTTTTTATGAATAAGGCCGTTAATATACTAAATAAAGTCGAAGATTATTTTATTACTATACTGTTATTTATAATATTCATTTTGCAGGTATGCCGCGAAGCAGAGAAGGCTGTAGAAGATAAATCAGATAAAAAAGAAATAAAACATATTAATGATAAGGATGTTAAACCAAAGCCTGATGATAGAATAAATACTCCCGAACCGATGCACGACAACCGAGCTGTCAATGGTACCTCAGATGAGAAACTGAGCGAAACCATCAAAACTAGTCCCACAGATAATAAAAAGAGCTCAGATGTCAAAAAAGACAACTCGGAAGCAAACTTGGCAAACAAAGTCGTACAAGTCAAACGTTCCAGCTTAGAAATTAATGTCACCACAGATTCAAAATCTAATTTAGACGTTAGTAAAGATAGTAAATCAAGTAAAGATAAGGATGATAAAGATGTTAAAAAGATTGTTGATGTTTCACCTGTCAAAAAGACAAGCACAGATAATATTAACAAAGTGACAACAGATAATAAATCTAAGGTTGAAGTGAGAAAGAGTGCTGATGACGTCAGACTGAGTGAAGTCAAAGAGAGGAGAAGCACGGAAATGAGTAAATCTAGTATAGAAATAAACAACGAAATGAAACCGGAAGTGCGCGCCATTACGGAAATAATTAAAAATGATAAAAAGGAACGTTCCAGATCAAGTTCTACGGAAATATGTGAGAATAAAAGAGTTAGTGCTGAGGTGAGTCGCATTGAGTCCAGGTCCAGATCTGTGGACGACAAGGACAGGTATAGTGTGGAAGTGAAGAGAGAGCGAGATAGAGTGAGCAAGGACTATTCAAGGTCGAGCTCCATAGAGGAGAGTGATGTGAGACAAGTGGAGATACGACCTGTTACGGTGAGTGCTACTTTTACAATTTAGTTTTTAATAATTTTATAGTGAAATAAATATAATAAAATTTGTTAGAAAAATAAATATTTTAAATTAAATTAAAATGGTCATATACATATTGAATAATTATCTAAGGAAGCTAATAATACTTTGAAAGCGTCGGTATTTGAACTCGCACCTCATGAAAGCCGTCCAAGCCGACTAATAAGCAATTCATAACATGCAGGTTCAAAACCCACTGAGCCCACTTTTACATGAATTTTAAATGTTTTTGTGTGTCACTTTAAAAATAATAAAAGAACAGCGTTATTTTTTAACTTTAAAATTGGAAGTGAGCTCAAGTCCTACTTAATCTGTATTGTAACTAATAACGATAGTGTTTGTTCTGCAGCCGCCGCAGCAGCAGGTGCCGCAGCAGCAGCAGGCGGTGACGGTGGTGGCGGTGAGCGCGGAGCCCAACTCGCTGGCGGCGGCGCCCGTCGGCCTCGTCACCGTCACCACCACGCACCCGCCGGTGCTCAACACCGCAGCGCCGGTAAGCTATACTAGCGGTCCTTGTACACATATAGTTTTTTTGAGATTTAACTTTGACTTTTTTTCCCTGTCTCTGCTTTCTCCGCCTCCGCTTTCCGCCTTTTTCGAGGCATTGCGTGTTAAATGGCAGAACTCAACGCCGCGCTTTACCTTGGAATTTGATGGAAGTTTATATGTTGAGGACATTGTTGTGATGGTTTCTACATTTAAGATACGTTCACATCAATCAAAAATATCATGTTTCTCATTGAAGAAAAAAAGAAACAATTTCTTTATCATACAAAACTTCAGAATCCGTTTTATCCCCTTCTTCTCTTATAGTATCAGTAAGAAAAAGTTGTTTCTCCTTAATTCTTGGGGCTAAAGACCTCTCCGTTTCAAATTTCGTCAATATCGGCTTAGTACTTTTTAAGTTGGTTAAAAGAAAAATCAAACCAATTTGCAAATTTTTTTAATACTTTAAATTCCAGAAGTTCATAAACTCTAAAGCTCTATCATATCCAGCTGTATGCTATAAGTATTTATAAAAACTTATCTATACGTACTTCCAGCTGCCCCACAACGCGGTGACGATATCCACCACGCCGCCCATGGACGAGGTGGTGGTGGTGCGCGCGGCCTCCTCCGACGACGACGACGCCTTCGCGCCCTCCTCCCTGGACTCGCTGGACTGCACCAGCTGCTATAACGGTGAGCGCTGCGGGAATATAGACTATATTGCTGGATTAATAAGCTATAATATCATAAATAAAGAAAAAATCGTTTTTTTGTAAAATCACGTTGCTATGGCAACGCGTCTTACATGCTTCAATGCCTCGGATACAGATTATAAATTCGTTTCTTTTAACGGTTTATGTCATTTTTTTTACAGAAAAGAGTCGCGGAAGAAGACTGGATAGCAGCGAAGTGTTGATACTGAGTCCCGGCGCCGGCGACTCTGGTGTCTTCGACGACAGTCAACACAACCACCTCAATTTGGTACTTTTTGTTGATTCTTTCTATGCACATAAAATTTAAATATAGTGGGAAATAGCATAACCCCAATCAAGGCTTGTTACTAATATTGTCCAAGTCAAGTATAACTTTAAAAAAAACCGGTCAAGTGCGAGTTGAACTCGCGTGGAAAGGGCTCCGTACACAATATAGTGAAATATTTCCCCTGAAAACGTTTTTTCCCTAAAAACATTTTTTATCGAATTTACCATTTTATTTTCAATTTATAAAATCCTTATAGGTTTTCCTGTAATCTGCAAACCATAAACTATATTCAGTAATTTTCAAATTTTTTGGCCCAGTAGTTTTGGAGATTAGGGAAGAAACTATTTATTTTAAAAAATTAAAAAAAATATATTCAAAATCCTGATAACAAGCCCTTTCATTTGATATATGACTCAGTAAGGTTCGCAATTTTTTTTTAATTACCTAATTTATCCCCCGAAAATTACCCTTATTCCAAAAAAATATTTTTTACGTAACACTTCTGTGTTCGGGTCAGGGCATTACACCACCCTGCCAAATTTCACCTGATTCGGTCTAGTAGATTCAGAGAAAATTGGCTGCGACAGACGGACGGACACACGAGTGATTCTATAAGGGTTCGGTTTTTTTATTTTTGTACGGAACCCTAAAAAGAAGAAACAGCTACCTTGTCTGATTGTTAACGCAATGACTTTAGATACGATTCCCACTCCCCCGTCTATAGCATATTGCAGTATATACGAAGATACTATATAAGGCTTTTTTATATAAAATTAATTGAATATGTATTTAGTATATTAATTTAATTTACTTATAAATAATGTATTCCACCAGGACACGTCCCACGTGTCGGTGGTGACGGTGGGCGAGGAGGTGCGCGTGCGCGACTCGGGCTCGGCGCACGCGCACGCGCAGGCGCCGCCCCGGCTCAGCCCCGACAGCTTCGAGAGGTGAGTGGTCTTACGCTTGTACACGAAGGTAGTGGGTTCGATTTGGGTTCTTGTTTATGTAATTATACATATACTTAGTGAAGTTGGCGTGAATAATAGATATTGAGAAGTAGTATATTGCGTCCATTTGTGGAAAATATTTCTTGAAATAAATAAAAATATCATTTTGACAAATATTTTATTTAAAATCGCAATGAGTTCAATTATATGGCACTAAGGAAAAATAATAGGAAGGAAGAATAGCAAAAACTACGAATAACGACAGAGAAGTTTTGATACAACAAAATGCGGCGTTGGTTTCTGCCACTTAGTTCACAGTTTCGAATTTGTAGTAGTGTCTTTACAATATTAAATAGTGTAGCTAAAATATGTATATATGTGTTCCAGCGGCAGATCCCAATCGGACAGTGGTTCCGTGGCGTCGGAGAGGTCGCGGCGCGGCGACGCGGACTCGCTCGCCACCAGCACCAGCGCCACCACCGCCTCGCACGACTCCCACCACCTGGTCAACGGGGCTGCCAGGTGGGTTACTCTAGCTTGATTTTTATAATCTAATAATTAAATTAAAAAAATACTCAAAATATAAAGATTTCTCACTTATAATCAATTTAACGATTAAGCTTAACGACGATTAAAAAATATATATATATATATATATATATATATATATATATATATATATATATATATATATATATATATATATATATATATATATATATATATATATATATATATATATATATATATATATATATATATATATATATATATATATATATATATATATATATATATATATTTTAGCTTCACGCTTTTATCCCGCACATGACAGGGTAGGCAGAGGGAACTGCAGGAACCATACGAACCTAGTGTTAAGACACTCCGTTACTTAGTCCCTGCTTACTCTGTCCCCACACATTAAAATAATAAAAACAAAATTATTAACTCTCTCATTAGAATATCTTTAAATAAACAAACAAAACCTTACTGAAATGTTCTAGCAATTATATTCTAATAAACACACAAAAATATAGATCAAAGATTAGAACTACAAAAAAAAGGGTTTCGTCCACGTCTGCACGCTCCGAGTGCTCAAGAAAAAGTGTCCGATCCTTCCCATGTCATGCTCTTTTATAGCTTTACGACAGTAGGACACGTGACCACAACACCGGTGATATTTTTGTCGCTAACAATACTGTCATGATATATTATTAGTGTATGCGTTTTTATTGCGCACACTTAGAGAGGCAAGATTTTTCCTTGGAATTTTACTTTTGGTACAATTTTAAGGATATCGAAAAGGTGAATTGGTGAAAAATATAGTGGATATTCAAACTTGAAGAGTTCAATTGATAATTGATTAAACAATTTCTACACGTTAGGGCGCATTTTCATTGGTCGATAAGTCGGTAGTTAGCCCGAATTCGCGGAGTACCCGCATGCGAGCTAACAACCAATGAAATCCACTGGTCGATAACTCGGTCGATTAAACGTGTGCGGGTGATATCCACATTCGGAATAACGACCTTATCGCATGCATTATAGGAATCACCCGCACCCCGTATGCGGGCCCTGACGACCAGTGAAAACGATAAACACTTTGCGGGCCCTATGGCATGCGTTACAGAAAGAGCCCTATCGACCAATGAAAATGCGCCCTTAGTCAATTGGATTTTCTTGAACAATATATATCAATCTCAAAAATTCTGTCTTTTAACAAAAATATATTTTTTAACTTTAAAAAATGTTAAGCTAGTAAAACGAAATGCACTAGAGTAATTGATACGGGGACGGGGACGGAGAAAACAGGGACTAAGCAACGGAGTGTCTTCACACTACCCTCTGCCTACCCTGCCATGTACGGGATAAAGCGTGAAGCTAAAAAAAAATATACAGAGAAATATTAGAAAGAATTAATATTTTTTAGTAATTTTTATTAATGTCTAAGTTCTATATAAGTATGGGCCATCGAAATTGTCAAAAAATGATTCCATAGTATTTTTTGTTTCAATTATTGGTACATACGGAAATTATTATATGTAATGACTTTTTTAAATTTACTTCAGAGTGAACTCGGAAAATCAAAACATTGATACAGAAGAAGTTGTGCTCAGGAGGAAGCCACAAGATGGACAGCCTAATAGGATACAACGGTTTGTGTATATTTTTTATATATACTATCTTCATATCACACTTGAAGATTAATATAGCTAAAAGTTATTTAAATTTTAAAATAAATCTTGCTGCGTGGTGGCGAGTTGTGACTGTAAATGCAATAGTAGTGAGTTCGATGCTCACTCCAAGAGTTGCATTATATTGTATTTTTTCATTTTTGTGAGATTAAATTCTTTATTGAGATCAACCACTAAATATACAGTCTCTCGATATCGAGCATATTTTCCTAATATGTATATGTTTTTTAACAAGTAAATATTATTGCGGGATAATATAATGTATATTTACGAATAATTTGTTTAGTTATAGTCCTAAGCGACAATTAATAGTAATATAGTATCGTATGATCTGTGTAAATTAAATGTTTTATAATATATTAGAATATAAAATTATTGTGAGTAAAAAAGAGAGAAAGAATTTAAAAAAGCTGATAAAAAGCTAATCCATGAGTTCCACCATGAATGGTGAAAGGAGTGTCTTAACACTAGGTTCCCTCTGGACCTTGTCACGTGCGTAGAGCCATTAAAATTTAATATGTATATTAAATATTATAACAGATCCAAAGAAGATATCCACATAGCCAATCTGAAAAAGAAGACGCGGAAACGTACGAGAAAATTCGAGATCGATGGCGTCATTGTCACCACAACTACTTCAAAGGTAATTAGGGAGTAAAAAATAATATATTTTATATAGAATTTTTGAATTTTCTCTCTACAATTCTGGATTTGGATGTTAATAAAACAAAAAAAAAAAAAGAAAAATTTGGAAGTAATATAGCGGCAAAACTTAAATTTCTAAAATTTAATAATAAACCAAACATACTCTATAGTAATTTTTTTAAAATTATTAAAAATGAATTTAATGCTATATTCACTTCCAAAACAATTGATTCCAGGGGTTTCTTGTCATTTAAGGATTGGGCGACTGTGGGAATTCATAAGAGTAGACAAAGGTTATATGAACTTTATAGTGAAAAAACATATAACCACAGTAAAGCATTTATAAATCATGTTAAGACCTATTCCAAATTGTTTAAAAAAGTGTGTTCCATGGCAAAATCTTTACATATTAAAAATAAAATTAAAAATTCCAATGATAAAATTAAAATGACATGGAACATAATAAATAGTGAGGCTGGAGGAGCTAGGGATCACATCTATGAGTTTAAATTAAAAGTTGGTAATAATGTAACTAGATCTGATCTAGATGTTGCATGCACCTTTGAAAAATCCTTCGCTGACATTCCAGTCTCCACAACCAAAACTCTTATATCTTCCACAACCGTCGCTGAATCACTGCTCAAGGAGAGCGTACCAGAATGTCATGTAGAATTTAAATTTGAATTAGTTACTTCTAGAGATATTGTTAAAACATTTAAATCCCTAAATATGAAGAAAACAACCGACTTATGGGGCATTTCTGTAAAACTAATTAGTCATATAATAGACGCTGTTGCTCCTTACCTCGCTACTATATTTAATAATTGTATAGAACATGGTGTGTTTCCTGATTTAATGAAATTTAGTAAAGTCATACCTATATTTAAATCTGGTAGTACAGCAGATCCCAACAACTTTAGACCAGTATCTGTACTACCCTCATTTAGTAAAATTTTTGAAAAAATAATATTAAATCAAATATTAGTTCATTTTAATGTGCTCAATCTTATGCATGAAAAACAGTATGGCTTTACTAAGGGTCGTTCTACTACGGATGCTGGAATAGGACTAATAAAAAGTATCTACGAGGCTTGGGAGGAGTCACAGGACGCTCTTGGTATGTTCTGTGACTTGTCCAAAGCATTTGATTGCGTCCAGCACTCCACATTGGTCATGAAACTACACCATTACGGCATAAGAGGACGTGCACTCGATCTTCTGACCTCTTATTTAGCTGACAGAGTTCAGAGGGTTGAGGTGAGAAATCTCCTGGCTCATTAATCAGTATGGGGGTCCCACAAGGGTCTATTCTTGGTCCTTTCCTATTTCTAATCTATATAAATGATCTGCCTCATTTAGTTGGAAGGGACCATGAGATAGTATTGTCTGCTGATGATACTTCATTGATTTTTAAAATGAAAAGACAACTAAACGTCTATGACGATGTAAACAATGCTCTCTCAAAAATAGTACATTGGTTTAGTGTTAATAACTTACTACTGAATAGTAAAAAAACTAAATGTGTATTATTCAGAACGCCAAACACAAAATCTGTTAAAGCCGATGTACTTTTGAGTGGTGAAACTGTGGAACCCGTCGATTCTACGGTATTTCTAGGTATCACCATTGACTCTAAATTACAGTGGGGACCTCATATTGATGGATTGGCGAATAGGCTCAGCTCAGCAGCGTTTGCTGTCAAAAAAATTAGATTGTTAACTGATGTGGATACGGCTCGCCTTGTTTACTTTAGTTACTTTCATAGCATTATGTCATATGGCATTTTGCTTTGGGGTAATGCAGCCTCTATTAATTCCATCTTTGTTCTGCAGAAGCGGGCTATTCGCGCAATCTATAACTTAAATCCAAAAGATTCCTTAAGACAAAAATTTAAGGAAATAAATATAATGACCGTTGCGTCACAGTATATCTTTGATAATTTAATGTATGTAAAAAAAATATTAACGATTTTACTAAAATTGGTGATGTACACAATATTAATACAAGAAACAGGCATAAACTTACCGCGCCTGTAACTAGACTAAATCGCATCCGCAATTCTTTTATGGGACAGTCTGTATGCTTTTACAATAGGATCCCAGAAAACGTGCGAGATTGTTCTATATCACAATTTAAAAAAGTTGTGAAACAACGTTTGTGTGTTAAAGGTTATTACCATATTAATGATTTCGTAAATTATAACACACCTTGGGAATGAAATGCTCGCTCCAGTCTAGTTCAAGAGTATCGTTGTCAATAATAGGAATTGTGAAATTGTAAACATCTGGAAAATTAAAAAAAAAAAAATAAAGCAGATCAAGTCCCGCTGAGTTTCTTACGCCGGTTCTTCTCAGGTCTGAGGCATTAACTTTAGCGAACCGGTGGTAAATTAAATTAATATTTGACGTTCAAAAAATGAAGCTTGTACTTCTTATTTTGAATAAAATTGTTTTGACTTTGACTTTGACAAATATTAGAGAATTTAAATGAAATCTATAAATTATTTTAAATTAGCCAAATTAAAATGACCATCATTTAATGAACTAATAATTCATATTTATAAAATTATAATTAATTTTATAAATATATTTATTTAAAACATAAAATATAACATAACATTATGCTATATAGGTAATATGGGGAGACGAAGAGAGCGGCCGCACGTGGGACGATCACGCGCTCCGCAAGCAGGAGCTGCGCGAGATCAAGATGCTGCAGAAGCAGGAGCAGAAGCAGTTCCAGGACCTCAACGCCAAGGAGACCCAGCTCAAGGAGCAGCAGGACAAGAGGTACATGTTGTGAATTATTAACATTATTTTAAATGTTTCATGTATTTGTAGTAAATCAATGTATTATTTTTATATATATTATTATTATTTTAATGGTTATCTTTTGTATGTATATATTTGTAAGGATTATCATACTTTGTTTGAGTGTAGTATATCATGATTATGTTTATTTATGTGTATATATATTTTCTATTTACTTGTATGTCTTCGAAAATGTTTTAATTATATGTTGTTGCTTTTTGTACACCTTCACATTTATTTCTCACCCACCAAGGTCTGCTGATAAAAAATGCTTTTTAGCATTAAGCTCGCCTATCGTGCATTTAATTTTTTTATATAAAAAAAAGTATAATATATAAAACGTCTCAATTTACCCGAATTTTGACAAATACTTTATTAATGATCCTATACAATACTCGGTAATAAAACAATTTTCTTTATATACAAAAACTAAGAACTAATTTTACCACTGTTAACAGGTTCGACGCGGAGCTGGCGTCGCTGTCGCGCGCGCACGAGTCCGACCTGGAGACGCTGGCGCGGGCGCAGCGCGCGGCCGCCGAGCGCGCCGACCAGCAGCTGGACGCCGAGCTGCGCCAGCACGCCAAGCGCCTGCGCGCCGACCACGAGCGCGACCTGCGCCACTTCCGCGACACGCTCAAGCAGGAGCTGAGGCTCTTGAAGCAGGTATGGACCTCCCATATACAAACAAAGTATTGAATAGTGGGCCTTTGATTATCGGAAAAACATTATGAAGGGTCGGACTATTGTATTATAGAGCTGATAGTCTACATCAACACAAGTAGCTCAAAAGGCTCGAACCGCGTAATTAGAACGCAATTACAATATAATTAATTGTAGCACTTAAATATGAAATAAAAACATGTATATTTTTTTAAATATGAAATGAACCAAATAAATAAATTTAATAGATTAATCGCCCATATTAACTAATTTTAAAAAAATGCTAAAATCATAGACCTTATTAATACATATACATATATATTTATTTCCGCCCCGCGCCGTGCGGTGTCCAGGAGGTGGAGCTGGTGAGCAAGGAGCGCCGCAAGGAGGCGTACCGCGCGGGGCGCGCGCGCCTGGACGCCGAGCACGCGGCGCGCGAGCGCGCCTTCGTGGCGGCGCTGGCCGACGCCGGCGACGCCGTGCTGCGCCGCGTGCACGACAAGCACCGCGAGCGGCAGGCGCTGGCCGACCGCCAGTACCTGCAGCAGCGCCACCAGGTGCGGACTATGTGTTTTTTTTTTTTTGATGGGAAGAACAAGGTAAATGAGCGTTCGGTGTTCGGATCGGCTTACGACTCCCACGGCCCTGTGTAACAACAGAGGCCTTTAAGTTGGAGGTAGAAGTAGTAAGCGCTCTTTGAAGGTAGGTAGGTACATGTTGTATCGATCCGAAAACCCTGCCGCAGGTTTTGAAGATTTAAAACCGACGTGAAGTAGTGGCTTTTCTATCACTGTATTTTGCATTAGGTAATGCCAAGATCTGGAGCCCAACACCAAACCTTTCCTATATGGTTGTGAGGTCGATTCCAATTAGGGTAAGATGGGTTATTTCATTTTCAGTATCTTTGCTCTGGCAACTAAGTAAACGCGGCGTCGAGTTCCGCCACTCAACGCGCAATGCCTCTGAAGTCGGAAAGCGAAAAACGGAGTGTCTTAACACTAGGTTCTAGCAGTTCCCTCTGCCTACATTGCTATAAAAAAAAACGAAACGGGACACTGAACAAAATACTTATAATTATAGCAGTGAATAATTAACAAAATTATGACAAAAACAACAAAAAAAGAATTAGACATTCAATTTATTCATATTACATATTGATTAACATAATATATGTTATTTTCTATTAGATAATGCGCACCCGTGAAGCCGCACTATGGGAGCTGGAGGAGAAGCAGATCCACGAGCGCCACCAGCTCGCCAAGCGGCAGCTCAAGGAGGAGTTCCTGCTGCGCCGCCACCAGATGCTGGTGCGGCACGACAAGGAGCTGGAGCAGATCAAACGGTGGGTTGTCTGCCATGGTACATGTCGACGACTTGAAATGGCGTATCTGTATGGTTTTGTGTTTTATTGTGCTTGTTACTTTTTGTTATTTCTTATGTTTGATATGTTCGATATGTGTATATGTTGATTTTTTTTTTAGAAAAATGGTAATATTGCAAGGATAATGATCATTTATGTAATGCCTAATATCTTCACATATATAGATATAAAAGTTGTATTGAATACTAAGATAAAACCTTTTCTATAGGTTTTATCTTATATATAAATGAACATACAGAGCGTGCGTAGGCGGTTTTATTGCTAATACTCTTAATTTTGCCGTTATTTAGAGACATTGCATGTTCAGTAGCGGAATTTAACGCCGTTATTTATCGTAATACTTATATACTGGTAAAGAAACAAAATATTTTATTCTCAGCTCACAGAAATCGAACCTAAAACCCTCCTGTTGTTACAACGACCTCTTATTAAGTGATTTCAAATTAATTTCAACAACATTTTCCCTTAACAGAAAAAACAGCCGCAAAGAAGAAGAACTAGCGAAATGCCAAGCCCTAGAGAAGAGATCGCTGCCCAAGCGCATCCGGGCCGAGCAGAAGGCGAGAGAGATGATGTTCAGAGAGTCTCTCCGCATCGGCGCCACGCCCACGCTCTCCGCCACGCTCTCCGCGCACGAGGACGACCGGGATAGACTGAAGAAGGTATGCGGTTCGAATTTATTTGCTTTATTGCCTATACTAGTACTATAAAGAGATAATATTTATATGTCTGTTTGTTTGTTTTGGCTTAATAACTGCTGGACCGATTTTGTCTAAAGTTGGTATATTGATCTAAGTCTAAGGTCGATAAATTTTGTATGTAAATACATTAAAAAAATAAATAAATTTTGTATGTAGAAAAGTTTCTGTTATTTTTCAAGTGAGAGACATGAACTCTAATGATGTTTTATGTTGAGTTGCGGAATTCGACACCGAGTTTTTTGAGCTGGGAGATAAAAATTTATATAATTCAATGTACGGAGTATCGAATCTACTTTTTAGGGAATCTATTTCCGAAGTCCTAGTAATAATTTCAAACATACATATGTTAATATATTTTTTTATGATATACAATATCACGATAGTAATGACCGTCGTGGCGCAGAGGTGCAACGTCTGCCTGTAACGCGACGGTTACTGGGTTCGATCCCCAGTCGGAGAAGATGGATTTTTCTATTTCCATTTTCTTCGCTCTGGCAAACTAGGCAAAGCGCGGCGTTGAGCTCCGCCACTCAACAAGCGATGCCTCGAAAACGGCGGAAAGTGGGGACGGAGAAAGCAGGAACTAAGCAACGGAGTGTCTTAACACTAGGTTCCCACGGTCCCTGCAGTTTCCTTTGCCTACCCTGCCTGGTGCGGGATAAAGCGTGAAGTTAAAAAAAACACAATAGTAATTTATATTTTATTGTACTTTTAAAAATACCTACTTCTTAAGCACACATTACTCAGTTAATTTATTTTGTGTAGAGATTTAGATGTATGTGAATGTATGTTTAGTCATTGTTTATTATACACTTGAATTTTGCATTGTCCCTAGCTTTACTCCACATTATGGCTTAATTCAACGCCATTTGTAATGTTTTTACTTATTGATTAGGTTTCTGTCTCTCTTATATTCAATTTTAAAATAAAAAACATAATTGATAATCTTAATGTAAATTTTTGTTCCAGTTCCAAGAGAACGAGAAGCGTCGCTACCGCGCGGAGCAACAGCGCCTCGCGACCAAACACGCCAAGGCCAGGGAGGAGCTCAAGGCGGCCGGGGAGGTGCGTGTGTGTGTGTGTCTGGACGAGAGAGAGAGAGAGATAGTGTGTGTGAGAGTGGGACAGAGAGATAGTGGGGGTTTGAGAGAGGAGGAGATGGTGAATCTGTGTGAGAGAGAGGGAGAAAGTGATAGTGTATACGTGAGAGAGAGGGATGGAGAGTGTCTGGGTGTGCGTGTGCAATTTTATATTTTTGTGAACTAATACAATATAAACGAGTACACGCACACCTTCCTTACTATTTAGGAAGGCTGCCCAACGAAGTATTTTACTAAATGTAATATATAATGTAATGGATTTTATAAGCCAAATTAAACGTTTTATTTAATATTTTTAAAATTAAAAATTATAAAAATATTTATTAAAAATAGCGTTCTCTCTCGCCACACGATTGTTCTTTGTAATGGTCTTTGGGTAGCGGAAATTAAGTTGTATAAAAGCATGTAAGAATTTGGACGCGGCGTGATGAAGATCGCATGGCTCAGTGAAGAGAGCGCTTGCACGGTTCGCAAGAGGGCGCGGGTTGGAGTCCCGCTGCGTTCAAATTTTTACACGTTTTCTTTAAGTACGTTTTATTTAATTTATTACTTATTAGGTATAGTTAACGTGAATGTTCATTCCTCGCGGTTTTATTAGCTGACTAAAGGTAACATATTATTTTTTTCTTAACTAGGCTCTGTTAAGAGAACTGGAGCAGTACCAGAACGAGAAGCGCAAAGCGCTGATGAACCACGAGAGCAGCAAGATGAAGGCCATCGAGGAGAAGTACGCGCACGAGCTCAAGCAGTGGCGCGCCACGCTCGCTGACAGGAAGACGGTGAGGGACCGCTTGTGTATATACACACACACACATACACACACATATACATACACA
>JAZFAU010000318.1:1905000-2072500 GCA_037178615.1 Dione vanillae | reverse complement strand
CTGATGTCCTTTTTATAATAAAAACGTCCACTGCCTTTCATTAGTTTGGTTTATCAATAAAGTCAAGCTGGCCAATTAAACCGAAGACTATAAGATATTTAAATAAATTTACAATTGCTTTTCTGTAATGTTTTATTAATTGTTTAGCGTTGTCTTAACAATAACTTATAAGAAAATTGAATATATATATATATATATATATATATATATATATATATATATATATATATATATATATATATATATATATATATATATATATATATATATATATAAAGGTTTTTTTTACATTATTACTATTCATTTAATTTTTTTTTTGTAAACGTCATCCAAATGTAAATCAAAAGTTCAAACGTTACATATCCATAGTTGTTAGATATATATACGTCCATTTTTTAAAAAAAGCCATTTCACACTGACCTAAGTCGTAAAGTGTTCGGCCTAACGTTTCTATGAATCGTGATTTTCGAGCTGTTTGGATATTCGAATTGTAGGAGTATGCTTTAAGAACAAAGACTTTATTTTAGATAACGCGCCTAGACGTTTGTTTTTTTATTTTGAAATAGTCATTCTAATAACTAATTGTATAATATGTACAGTTGTGTCAGTCAGAGCGAGCGGCGACTGATGTGTATAGATAGAGATATTCTTTTTCATGTACAGTATTCGTGTAATATTAATTAAATGTGCCTACTTAATTTATAAAAGACTTGTGTGGGTTCCCACAACGCGACAAAGTAGGTTTTATTATTTTGTAAAAACTAACATTTTTTTTTCTTTTTAGGAAAATGGCTAAGTATAAGTCTATATAGTTTATGGTCATACTTGTATCCCGTCATATTTATGTATAGACCAAAGATACTACCGATTCATATTGAAGAAAATCTTTTATTTTATTGATTTGAATTATACTTACTGATATACATTTTAAATAATTTTAAAAGAGGAAATTTTTAAAATATGGCGGGAATATTATACAGTGTTGCCCCTTTCCGCAGTCCGATACGCTTAAACGGTCTTATGTACAAAAATGTAGAAATATTCGCTCGATCCCATTTATTTATATATGGCGGTATTGTAATTGCATATTTTCACTTATTTTGTATGAGTGATATAAAAATGATAATCGTTATTTCTTTTTTTTTTCTATATATAACTCGTATGACAAATGTCCACACATTTTATGTTATCTGTGCTTTTGATAAAAAAATTACATAAGTTATTTGTTTTTAACTAAAACACAGATAATAACTACATTTTGTTACTTCCGTTTATCGTGAGATTACCGCAGTATTGCAAGTTTTTAACTGTAGCCATTTGTAATGTTATTATTATTTTTATTATAATTTTTTTTGTCTATGAAGTAAAGTAAATTATTGTTACATTACAAGATATAAAGATCTTACTTTGTAACGATGTGTTTTATTTAACACTTTTTTTTTTAAAACTTAAATATAATTATAGGTCATCGTGGCGTGAGATAATGTCGACGGTATTTGTGAAATCCCCACTTGACAGTCACTTTTATTTTTCTGTTCTGGTATACAGGGCGCGGCGTTGAGTTCCACCACCTCAAAACTGTATTTTACAATTTTTATATGATATCCCTCAAATTAACAATAAGTATGGGATAACTAGCCTATACCATCATATACATAATAGGTTATAATAGATGATTTCGGCGCCCATAACTCTACGTTGTTTGGAACATATAATGTTTTTCCGTACATATTTTGATATATATATCTAAAAAAAAATATATATATATATATATATATATATATATATATATATATATATATATATATATATATATATATATATATATATATATATATATATATATATATATATATATATATATATATATATATATATATATATATATATATATATATACATATTTTGATATATATATCTAAAAAAAATTAGTTAAACAATTGCCTAAAAAGCCAATAACTATGTTAAAAATTAAAAACTTGTCTATTTTCTGATAGCATTTGTCTAACAGTTGAAGCTTTATCTAACTTGTTGGAGGGTCTTCTACCTTGTAAAAATTCTCCACGTGGAGAATTGCATGGCGAAACACAACGCTGCGCTTTGTCTAACAGAATTGAAGTATCAAATGATTCACCATCTACAGACACCGTTTTCAGTCAGATGCTGTCCTATAGGGACAATACTTCAAATACTTAGTCAACAATTTGGATTTCAACAAACATTTATAAAAAAAATTAATTTCATAAGAAAAAAAGTATAGTTTAGACAATTAGGTATTATTTTCAGGACTTCAACTAATTGATTTTTGATCCGACAGATCTAATTATTTTTTGTGACGATGTGAAAGCCTGAATATGTCTAATACAGATATATGTGATAGTATGGAGTCCAGACATTGAACAAAAGCATGTATCTACGTCTGTTTCTCAATTATAAGTGTTAAAACCTCGCTTTTGTGGAGAAGTAAACATATTATTATTTTATTCAAAACTTTTTAATAACTTCGTATGTGGAAATTTATGACTAAGCTGTTCAGGGCAGGGCTTCTCAAAGTTCTTATTACTATGACACCCTAGTGTTGCTTCACGCTTTTATCCCGCACATGGCAGGGTAGGCAGAGGGAACTGCAGGAACCATACGAACCTAGTGTAAAGACACTCCGTTACTTAGTCCCTGCTTACTTCGTCCCCGCTTTCCGCCGTTTTCGAGGCATTGCGTATTGAGTGGCGGAACTCAACGCCGCGCTTTGCCTTAGTTGCCAGAGCGATGGAAATAGAAATTCATCTTCCCCGACTGGGGATCGAACCCAGAAACCGTCGCGTTACAGGCAGACGTTGCGCCTCTGCGCCACGACGGTCCTAGTGTTGCGATGTACAATTAGGTTAATCTGTAGTAAGAGTCGCCGTAACTTTTGTTATTTAAAAGTGGCAGAAGCCGCAGTTCAGAGCTGGTTATTTAAAAAATAAAAACGCAATTACTTATAAAACATTTATTTCTATGACTAGATATTTAACAGTACATATTTACTATTCTAGTTAGTATAATCTATGGCAGTACAACAATAACATAAATTTTATTATATTAATAATTGTTATTATATTAATAATTGTTAATAATTTAAATTCCCTTAATAAAGACTAGAACAAATTGACTTCATTTAATATTTATACATATAAAAAACACTGATTAATGCTTAATTATAATTAATAAAAATTAAATTAAATTGTTTCTAACAAAAGTTAATTGTAATTAAAATGTAAATTATTTCTAGTATCTACATTCTTCATTCATTCATTAGTATAGTATCTGCATAGACACAGTGACGTAATACAGACGTAATGACGTCATACATTAGTATTTGTAACTAAAGGCTCAGTGAGAGAGACTAAATAAATGATTTACTTCAGTAAATGCCTTCTTAAACTAATTTTAAAATATATTAATTGAAAAAAATCGATTTAAATTACACTATATTGTGTCCAATTAATTTATTTAATTGCACGAACGATATGAAGCTCTTATTATTTTTTTATTTGTATATAAATCATTAAAACAACAAAATCTTAAGGTATTAGGACTCTGGAACTCTCATGTTAACACTCATAGCTATGTGACATTTATTTTTGTCAGGGTCAGTTTGAAACTACTAAAAAGATCAACAACTTTGCAATAATATAGCTTTTAAAGTGGAATACCATATGGGATACCATTTATAATTATATACTACTAAATATATAGTGTACTTTAAATGGCACTTCATTAGAACATAATACAAATGAATTCTTTTTGATTATTACCAAGTTTTATTTCAAATAATAAATATTTCAAATGGTTTTTTATCCTATAGCTCAATTTTCACTTCATCCAGAGTCCCACCTTCAAATCTGACCCAAAATAATAAACTAAGCGCAAGGATTTAGATCCCCTGTCATATTAACATGAGAACAAGTTACTCTCTGCCCATTAGGTACAGCTATTCTGAACAATTTACCTTGTGGCATACAAACACATACTTTAAATTGGCCAGTGCCATAGAACCTCTCCTTGTTCAAGGGCAAAGCTATGGGAAGATATCTCACATCAATATAAACTCCTTCTTTGCCACTCAAAACTATTGATCCATTGATGGATTTGAGGTATATATCCTGGTCAGCGCTCCAGAACAATTCTTTGGATTCCATCCTAGTGCCTTCTGAGCCTCGGAGGTAAGCTGAGGTTTCTGAACGGAAAGTCAGGTCCTCATCTACTGGTGATGATACACGTTTTGTGGACACTTGCTGAAATGACCAAATTAATTATAAGTGAGGCAGGCCGTGGTACAATGAAAGAGTGCCGAATGTAAACCTATAGCTGTGACTTAATTACAACTCTGTGAAAAGACAGAAATGTACAGAGTGCGGATGTAATCGTTAACTTAATTTAAAGCACAATATTAACTAGACTTTGTAAATATGGCAAAAATTTAAAAATATAAAAATATATTTTTTTTTTCAAACAAAGTAAACAATTAAATTATAGTCCCAAAATAAAACGCCGTTTGTCAAGTATGTCGCAAAAGTACACTATACACACTGTACACTGTCAGAGCGGGAAAGAGATATATTTCTTTCTCTTTCGGTAATTGTTTTAAATAAAAGGTGGCAGATTGACAGTGTTTAATAGTAGGTATTTTTTTATCATATAAATATCGTGAACTGGGAAAAATGATACTGTGTCTAAACTATTGATAATTGTTAACTAGCTTTGTACATAGCTTCGAAATATTTTACCCTATAGGAAGTTCTGACAAAGGCTATGTTGTCAGATACACCTGTATAATATAGTGTTAAGTATATTTTATTCTATGTGTTCCTTACTCAATCATAACTTGTAAACTTGGTATGGTTTCAAGCAGTAAGATCAGGTTTCTCTGTCATCCCCACTCTATTTGGAGTAAAAGTTAAAAGTATTTAACTTTTACTCCAAACAGAGTGGGGATGACAGAGAAACCTATCATTAAGAAACTCTATTCTCTTTTTTAAATTAAGTATAAAAAAAATACATTTTTTACATTACAACTAACATAAGTAAGTTGTTAGAATCTTATTTGGAATAATTTAGACATTGCTTAGTGCAAATCCTTAGTAAATTTGATGCCTGGTTAGTTCTAGTTAGAGGAGAAAGTTCAAATCCTGCTGTGTTTAAATATTTTATGGTATTTTTTGTGAAAATATCTTGACATAACAATTTTAAAATATCGTTAATATTTTTCATTATAATAGCAAACCAAATCACCTTAGCATTCAAATTCTTCAAAGCATCAGTGACACTCATCTCCGGGTTGGATGTGCTGAACACTTGTTCCCCCGTCTCTGGGTCCTTCAGCTCCAAGGAGTTGACTCCTCTGATGAAAACTCCCGATGTGTTCACCACTAGTTTTGTATCCGAGCGAGATAGCCTTGTAATAAATGATGATAATATATTATTATACAAGCAGCTTATTAGATAGTAACTATATAAACAATTTATTTTCTTCTTTTATAGTTGTATTTTTTTTTTCGTATACTCTGGTTATTAAGAATTTTAATATAATATCAACTTTATTTTCTTTATTTATGGTCAAGCAACTATGTTTATTGTTTATATATTTTTCAAGATTTCAATGTTTGAGGTTTAGATTTTATATCTAAGATTAAAGTTAAGGTTGTGCATTTAATTCACATTTCAAAATGAAGTATAAGTAAATATACATTTTTGGTAAAAAGACTTAGAAAATAAAACTTAAAATATGTCATTCCTAACACTACATTCTATTCGTCTACCTGGAAATGTTATACAGCTTGCTATGTATATATTTGGACATAAAAAAAATTATATAATACACAAATAACTATTAACAACTTACCGAGTCAACAAGTTAAAAAGCACAGATCCATTCTCGCTAGTAATACTCATTGGTACATCTTGGAAACTCTCAATCAATCCATCTCTCTTATATACATGGTCCAAATTGGCATCACCAAAGAATTTTATAGCATTATGTTCTGGTAGGAACTCCATGCTTTCCAAGCCTTAAAAATTATTTAATTTTGAGTTCTCTTTGGTATATCATTATGACTTTATTAAAACAATCACTTTTGTAAGAACATAAAGTGAACCAAAAGTAGGTATGAAGTGTCTTAACATAAGTTTCCAAGCACTGCTATATAGGAGCAATGTTGTAGAGATATAAAAAAATCAAGTCAAACATTAGAAAAAATGTTTACTACTTAAATAAAACATTTAAATGATATAGTAAAATTAAAAAACTATATAATAATAAATATAGATAAAATAGAAAAAAAATATCTATATATTTTTTTTAATTTAGAAAAACATAAACAAATTACCATGCCCAAGTCTCAAAATAGCCAAAATTGTAAACGCTAAAATTAAATTCCCAACAGTCAGCACAAATAATAGGCACACTAGAGTCCAGAACGCGAATGTTTTCCGCCCTTTGTGCAATGATTTCGTTACATCGTTGCCATTTTTATCCGAATAGTTCTTTATAATACTAGCATTTGTTTTATTAAGAAACATTTGACTGTGTGAAGGCGTTTTAGTTAGCTGCGCCTTTTCACCGCGATTTCTTTCCAGTGTGTCCGACATTGCGTCTGATAAGGGCGAAGCTCCGCGAAAATTCGACATTTCTATAGAAATATATTAAGAAAGTCACGTTTTCTATTAAGAAATTAATTTAAAAAGAGCATTTATTTTATAGTTGGTCTGCCAAAAGTTAAATTATTGAGCGAAAATGTACATCTGACAGTTGTCGTTTGGCATCTTACGTTTTTGCTACTCAGAGTAATATTAATTAATATTATAACCTTATATCGTATATTATTTATGCAAAGAATATGATATACGTATAAGTTTATAAATTTAAAATATATAATTGTTAGACAAATAAAAAATATATATAATTATTAAAAAATGCTGACGGTTAAAGATAATAATTTTAAAATTATTAATTTCTATAACTTAGAAGAATTTATTATTATTTTATAATATTAAAATATATAATAATCAGGCCATTAAAAAAGAAAACATGTATATAGCTTTTTAAAAAAAAGTGATGGTTGTAGTTTATAATTTAAAAATGATTATTTCCTATAACTTAGAAGACAAATTTTAAGTGAATACTAATAATATATAAATTGATTATTTATAATGGTACTATAAATATACACAAGGTGAAAAATAAACATTATAATTTTAAGGTGTTCTTCTCACTAGAAAAAAAAGTAGGCGAATTGCATAAACATAATAAAAAGTATTTTTCCGAACGAATTGTAAATGACAACCAAAGCTGGCAGCATTAGAGAGTGAGTTTGACTAATTGTGTGTTTTTGACAATTTGCTTTGTAATCATGGCGTCTGAACGCTATAGTTTTTCTCTAACAACTTTTAGGTAAATATTAGTATTAATTTCAAAAGAATACTTTCAAAATAATGATTTTAGGCGTTAAATCATTCTATAATACATATTATATCTTAATTTTCTATATTTACTTTGTGTCGGTGTTTGAACATTCGTAACTGAAAGTGTTTGATATTTTAAAAAGTTAACAATTTACTAATTAATTTCAGCCCATCAGGTAAATTGGTGCAAATTGAATATGCCTTAGCTGCTGTAGCTGCCGGAGGAACCTCCGTGGGGATTAAAGGTACGATTCCAATTTACAGGTTACTTCTGCTTACTCATTGTTTTAAACAACATATTTACTAAAAAATATACTATAATAAATACTATATTAAACAGTAGCAGTAACAGACAATAACTGAACTCTTTAGCAGAGAAATTTTATCAAATTTTAAGTATTAAAGTCTAAAGTAATATTTCCATGAATTATTAAAAAACAAGTGAATTGTTTAAAAAAATAACTCGATCATGTGTCCTTTATGCATAGCGAAGAATATAATAATAAAAGAAAAAAACTTTATTCTTCTCATTTTCAGCTTCCAATGGTGTTGTAATAGCAACTGAAAATAAGCACAAGAGTATTCTTTATGATGAACACAGTGTCAATAAAGTGGAGATGATCACTGGTCATATTGGTAAGTTGAATTCATTGACATATCTGTAATCTCTTTAAAGGAAGCTTTTAATCTAATTGTATTTTTGATATGTAATGTATAAATAAAGTCGATGAACATTTATAGCTTGTGACAATTGATGTTTCCTCTGGTTTTATGCAAAATCTACTTAACATATTTAGATAAAACTTTACAGAATGACATATGAACTAGAATTTGTTGAATCAATGCAATTTACAAATAAATATATAATAGTTAATTCAAGCCGACAAAGATGTGTAGATATTTAGTTATTGTACTTAAGCAATGTCTTATTGTACTAAAACTTCACATATCATTTGTTTTATTTTAAAATATATATTTATTATATGGATAGTTTACTATTATAATCGAGGAGAGATTTTTTCAAATGTATGTACTTTATTTATATGCTATCAATGCATTCTTAATATATTATATTTAAACTATAGTCCAGGCAAAGCGCGGCGTTGAGTTCCGCCACTCAACACGCAATGCCTCGAAAACGGCGGAAAGTGGGGACGGAGTAAGCAGGGGCTAAGCAACGGAGTGTCTTAACACTAGGTTCCCACAGTCCCTGCAGTTCCCTCTGCCTACCCTGCCTTGTGCGGGATAAAGCGTGAAGCTAAAAAAAATCTACAGTCTATTATATTTTTTATATATATATTACTTCATTTGATTTCAGGCATGGTGTACTCGGGTATGGGACCAGACTACCGTCTACTCGTAACCCAAGCTAGGAAAATGGCACAACAGTACTATTTAATGTATAAGGAGCCGATACCCACAGCGCAGTTGGTGCAGAGAGTGGCCACTGTGATGCAGGAGTACACTCAGTCTGGGTGAGATGCTTAGATTATATGCTTAATGTGTTGCACACTATTAATTTAATTTTATTTTTTGATTGTTTATGAATGTCAGATGAATTTGAATGCAAGTTGTATGTTTGGGTTCTGTACCTAAAAGGTAAAGACTAGGCTTTATTACTAAGCCTCTACTGTCTATTTGCCTATCAGCAGGCCGTATCGTAAATTGCTTGAAAGCTGAATTTTTCACAGAATATGTATATATTTAACTGCTACAACGGCAAATACTAAAAATAAAATTAAAATATTTAGAGGAGTCGGAGGAGTAATAGGTGCATGCTTAAAAGTTACATAGAATATTTATTTGTATATTACCTTTTAAAATAGGTAATGAAATTGTTATATATATGATTTGATCATTTGTTTACCTTTTTATGTAAAAAGATAAATCAAGTGGGTAATCGAATAATAAAAGGTTGTGTCACCATGTCTTGTCTTGCTACCAAGCTCAATAAAAGTATGTAATTAAAATATTGTATTATTTAAACATAATAGTGGCGACGAGGATAAACTTGTAAAAAATGGATCACAAAGCTGTGAAATTTGGTGAATTTAATCCAAAAACGGACATCTGGGATAATTACATAGATAGACTAAAATTTTGTTTTGAGGCTAATGGAATCATATTGGATGGAGCGAAAAGAGCTAATTTCTTTACTGTGTGTGGTGCTGAAGTGTTTGAGACCTTTTTAGCATTAATTACACCAAGAAGAGCTAGTGATGTGACTTTCGATGAAATTGAGGTTATTCTGACAAAACATTATAGCCCAAAACCAAATGAAATTTCTATGTCGTACAAATTTTACACGCGCAATCAAGATGTTAACGAAAATGCATCACAGTATATAGCTCAAATGAGGAAAATTAGTTCATCTTGTAATTTTATGGACTTGGAGCGTATGTTACGAGACCGACTCGTGTGCGGCATGAAAGATCATCGATTGCAATATGAGCTGTTGAAGAGAGATCATTTATGTTATCAGGACGTCGTAGATGCAATGCTGTCGTCGGAGAGTGCGGGAAAAGATTGTCGTATGATACAAAATATGGCCGTTGCAGATAAAACATGTACAAACATCAATGAAGAGTCACCTCATACTTCTAAAGCTGAGCCCATGGATATTAATTCATTGCAACAAAAAAAGAGTGCACGACTATGTTACAGATGTGGTGATCGTCATGGTGGGGAATGTCGTTTTATTAATGCAATATGTCGATATTGTAAAAAAAAAGGTCATATAGAGAAAATTTGCACACTTAAGAAGAAATCATATAAACACAATATTAACTTTACTGAAAATGAAGCTGATACTTATTTAAATGGTATTTACAGTGTAGAAATTATAAATAATACACCATGCTTTGTCGTAGAAATATTATTAGAGGGGGTGCCTGTAATGTTTCAAGTGGACACAGGAGCAAGTTTTTCATTAATAAATGAACACACTTGGCGTAAAATACAACGAGTTCATCAGCATCTGGTTGTCGAACCGTCACCTTTAACTCTTCGTACGTGGACTGATGCTCCAGTTGTGTTACTGGGCCAGGTACAGATAGAGGTCAAATATAAGAATATAATTTGCAATTTAAGTATAATTATTGCAAAAGGAAATGGACCAAATCTAATAGGACGTAATTGGTTGAATCCATTAAATATAAAACTGAATATTAATTCCATATCTGACTTTGAACATGAAATTTATATGGAAAAAATTATAGCAAAATATAGTCACATTTTTAAAGAAGATCTTGGTACATATAATGGCAGTCCAGTCAGTATTCATCTTAAGAATGGAGCTACGCCCAGATTTTTGAAGGCCCGCCCTGTACCTTATGCTATTAAAGGAGCTGTAGAGAAGGAAATTGACAGATTAGTAGCAGAAGGTGTATTGCAACCAATATCATATTCTGAATGGGCTACGCCTGTAGTGCCTATTATCAAAAAGTCAGGGGAAATCAGATTATGTGGAGACTATCGTAGTACGGTGAATCAGGCTACTGAATCTGATACATATCCTATGCCTACAGTCAACGAAGTTTTTGCCATAGTAGCAGGTGCGCAATACTTTTCGACTTTAGACCTCGATCGAGCGTATACTCAAGTAAAAGTAAATGAAAATACTGCTAAACTACTAACTTTAAATACGTGCAAAGGATTATATACGGTTCATAGACTACCATTTGGCGTTAAAGCTTGTCCAGGGATATTCCAACGTCTTATGACATCACTTTTAGCAGGGATCCCAGGAGTGGCAGTTCTTATAGACGACATTATCATTAGTGGTCCTTCATTATTTACGATGAAGCAACGACTTGAAACTGTTTTGGAGCGAATACAAAAATCTGGTTTACGACTCAATAAAAATAAATGCAAATTTGTACAAGAAGAAGTAGAATTTTTAGGATTCGTCATTGACAAAGAAGGGGTGCATCCTGCTCCAAGCAAAATAGAAGCAATTGTTAAGACTCCAGAACCAAGAAATGTGCAAGAACTACAAGCTTTTCTAGGATTATATAATTTTTACGAAAGATTTATTCCTCACAAGGCTACTGTGCTAGAACCGTTACACAGACTGCTAAATAAGACACAAAAGTGGCAATGGACAAAGAATGAACAAAATTCGTTTGATATGGCAAAGCGCTTATTAACTTATGATACAACATTGGTACATTATGACTTAAACAAACCATTGGTGTTAATTTGCGACAGTTCCGAGTATGTTGGAGCAGTGTTATCACATGTGATGGATGATGGACAGGAGAGGCCCGTTGCAATGAGTTCGAGAACACTACATACACATGAGCGTCGATATTCTCAATTGGACAAGGAAGCAGCAGCAATTATGTTTGGAGTTCAAAAATTTCATAATTATTTGGCAGGAAGAAGATTCACTGTAGTCACTGATCATAAACCGCTACTTGGAATATTTAATCCAAAAAAACCGTTACCAATCATGTTGTCTCCTCGTTTAACAAGAATAGCTATAGCACTAACATCACATGATTACGACATAATTTACAGACCGGGATCACAGATTGGAAATGCAGATAGTTTAAGCAGATGGCCACAACCTGTACCTGATCAAGAAGAGAATTTCTTGGGGGAAATATTATTAATTGCAGAGAAAATGGAAGATTTTCCGTACACGGCGAGAGAAATTGCAATAGAAACTGATAAAGATGTAGTGCTTTCTAGAATTAGTCACTTTTTAAGGAGTGGGTGGCCGCACAAAGTGGCTGATAGTGAGTTACATAAGTATTGGTTACATCGATCTGAGCTGTCATTGCAAGATGGTTGTGTACTTTTAGGTTGTCGGGTAATAATACCACGACGTCTACGATCAGTTGTATTAAAAATGTTACACAGCACACACAATGGAATTGTTCACACAAAAGCACTGGCTAGAAGTTATGTATGGTGGCCACATTTGGATGATGACATTGACGAATTAGTGTCTAATTGCAGAAACTGTCTTGAAAACAGAAATATGCCTTCAAAGTCCACGCATGAATGGATAATGCCGTCAAGACCATGGTCTAGAATACATGTGGATTTTGCGGGACCATTTTTAAATAAAATGTTTCTCATTATTGTCGATGCTTTCTTCAGATGGCCAGAAGTGATATCAGTTCATAATATATCGTCAGCAACAGTAATACGTCATTTGAGAATGTTATTCGCCACACACGGCCTATGTGAAACATTAGTATCTGATAATGGAACCGCGTTTGTTTCCAATGAGATGGAAACATTCTTAAACTCGAATAAAATAAAACATATAACCACAGCACCATACCACCCCTCCACTAACGGACTTGCGGAACGTATGGTGCAGACAATAAAAAATAAGTTACGAAAATTAGACGGATCGTGGGATATCAAAATTCCAAACATGTTGTTGGGACTAAGAGTTACTCCATGTACCAGTACAAATAGAAGCCCTTCTGAACTTTTGATGAATAGGCGTCTTCGCACCGTAATGGATATTATTCACCCTGATCATTGGTTACATAGAAAGATAGAAAACCAATTGCAAAATGCTAAACACAAAACTCATAGAGAGACAAACATAGGGCAAAAAGTAATGTACAGGAACTATAATAATGGTTCAAAGTGGCTGCCTGGTCAAATAGTGAATAAAGATGGTCCATCAAGTTACAGAGTAAAGACTGATGATGGTGTTATAGTACGACGTCATATAGATCAAATTATTAAATTAAAAAATAACAAAGAAAACAATGATATTACTGATAATAATATTCAGAGTGAGGATGTAATACATTTGGAAGATGAAGTAACAATTCCAAATCAAAGTCAAAATAGTTGTGATAGTAATGAGGAAGAAACAAATGATAATGTTATAGAAATCCCAAGCTCAGAGCAATGGGAAGAAATTCTAGGAATACCTAGCTCCTCTGAAGTGACTTTAGCAGGGGGAAAGATTAAGAATAAGTTAAATTTGCATTCTAAAGTTCCATATTCTCGGCCTTCCAGTGCCTCTAAACTTAATAATAATGATATGTGCTAGTGATTTCATGATTTATGTGCTGCGTTTATCTTTATCATAATTATATAATTGATTTGTATGTAATAGAGAAAAACTTATAATTACTTAGGGGGGAGATATGTTATATATATGATTTGATCATTTGTTTACCTTTTTATGTAAAAAGATAAATCAAGTGGGTAATCGAATAATAAAAGGTTGTGTCACCATGTCTTGTCTTGCTACCAAGCTCAATAAAAGTATGTAATTAAAATATTGTATTATTTAAACATAATAGAAATAAAAATGAAGTAAATATTAAGCACAAGTCTACTAAAATAGAGAATTGTCAACTAAAAGAAAATTTACTCATCTATATAAACATTTCAGTGGTGTCCGTCCGTTTGGTGTGTCTCTCCTGATCTGTGGATGGGACGGTGACCGGCCCTACCTGTTCCAGTGCGACCCCTCCGGAGCCTACTTTGCATGGAAAGCCACTGCCATGGGCAAGAACTTCAATAACGGCAAGACTTTCTTGGAGAAAAGGTTGTTATATATCTTCTGTATATTGTGTTGTTGATAAAACATCTAAATTTATTATGAATATTGCATATTGAATATTTGTGCATATATATTGTTACCATACTAAGAAAATAATGATTTATTCCCCATTATGGGAGTCAAACCTACTGCACATTCAGGCAATGCCCAATGTCTTATTAATAGAAGTGACTCAACATTAATTACAAAATTAACCTAAATTTAACAGCTAGTAAAATTTTATTTTATTTTTTTCCTATAATAGGAATTTATTTAATAGTTGATGAGGCAAAAGAGGTATGCATGGACTGCATCATATGGCTAGGGATTAAGCATTTGTGTGTGTTTGTGTTATTTATTAGATGTGTGTCTGAATGTATATTATCTGTATGTACATGTTTTTTTAGCTTCACGCTTTATCCCACATATTGCAGGGTAGGCAGAGGGAACTGCAGGAACCATGTGAACCTAGTGTTAAGACACTATCGCTTAGTTCTTTTTTTTTTTATATCAATAATTATTATATATTTCCAGATATACGGAAGAGCTAGAGCTAGATGATGCAGTGCACACAGCAATACTCACCCTCAAAGAGGGATTTGAGGGTCAAATGACGGCGGACAACATAGAAGTGGGCATCTGCGACGCGAGCGGCTTCCGCAGGCTGGAGCCGGCCCACGTGAAGGACTACCTCGCCAATATACCATAATTGTGATCTTGTTTTTGTATATGTACTGTGGATATAAAGGAAATTTTGTTTGTATTGTGGTTTTTTTGTTTAATTACCTTTGAATATTTAAAATGTATATATGTGTGTATGTATATGTACTATATCTGTATGTTGAGGACCGTCGTGACGGAGAGGCGGAACGTCTGCCTGTAATGCGACGGTTTCTGGGTTCGATCCCCAGTCGAGGAAGATGGATTTCTGTATTTCCATTTTCTTCGCTCTGGTAACTAAGGCAAAGCGCGGCGTTGAGTTCCGCCACTCAACACGCAATGCCTCGGAACCGGAGGAAAGCGGGTACGAAGGTTTAGGTTCGTATGATTACTGCAGTTCTCTCTGCCTACCCTGCCATGTGCAGGATAAAGCGTGAAGCAAAAAAAAAATATGTATATATGTATGTAATGAAAAGGGGTACATATGACTAAGTGAAAATGAAACAAAACTTCGGCTTCTTCAAACATATCATATTATATAAAAGTTTTACAAGTACTAGCATTATAATTAAATTGACCAAAATTTATTTTGGTTTATTTCGAGATCCCCGAGATTTGACAAAAAAATAGGAGTTCTCACATTTATATCTACTTAAATAGCAAAAAGCGCTTAATATTTTTGCACATTGCACATTTTTCATTCATTTATAAACTCCCGCCATTACGTTCGACATGTTGGTCGATGAAGCACAGATTAAACAATATAATTAGCGTTGCTTTAATAGCTGTCAAATTCAACATTTTTTATTCTGTACTCATGTTTTGTTACGCATAAGGCAAGATAGTATAGAAAACATAGGTTAAAACACCTTTTTCAATTCAAGCGTGTTTGTTCAAGCTTTCTCTATTGTGTATCCGTAGAGACTGAGTGAGAAAATTATAAGTTACTATAATTCTCTAGTGCGAATTGAACCCACCATTATAGTGTTCCAGACCAAATGCAGTTCCACTACGCCATGACGTCTTCTTAAAAAGTCTTCGATAAATTTGATAGTTAATAATAAAGTATACCGTTGGGACGCAGAGGCGTAGCGTCTGCGTGTAAACGCGACGGTTTTTGACTTCGATTCCCACTCAGGGAAGATAGATTTTTCTATTTCTATTTTCTTCGCTACGGCAACTAGGCAAGCAGTGTCTAGTTCCGCCACTCAACACGCAATGCTCGAAAAAGTCAGAAAGCAGGGATGAAGCAACGGAGTGTCTACATTAGGTTCCTACGCAGGGCCGTAGCTGAGGGGGGCATTGTGGGGCAATGCCCTACCTTAAAATCACAATGCCCTAGCTTAAAAATACCAAAACTAAGATGAAATGCATTATTTATCTACGCAAAGCTCGATCGAGAGATCGATTTAGGGGCCCGTGCATCGAGGGCAGACCAATTATAATATTTTTTTTACTTCCCCCCTACCTGTAACCAATGCTGCCCTACTTCAAATTCGACTTTAGCCACAGCCCTGTTCCTGCGATTCCCGCATGCGGCATCCCTCACTGCGCATACCCTACCTTGTACAGGATAAAGCATGAACCTAATAAATACTAACTGGATTATAATTATTTTCTTCTATTTAAATGTTTTCAAAGTATAACTTATTTTTAATTCTCATAAATTGATGTTTACTTACGAAGTGCGTGACTGTATATTAAATTGTAATATTTATGTCGATTATGTTCTATTTACGGTAATTTTAATTGAATTTGTAATATCTATGCTTAGGCGAAAAGTAAAGAGTACATATTGCAGGAAAATAGTTAATAATAAACGAATTTTATAGAATACTACCGTTTTGCCGCAGCTTCGCGGTCCTTTCTTGATAAATGAACTGTCAAACAATTTTTTTTTAAATTCGTGGCAATAAGTAGTTTCTGAGATCCAAAAAAAAATGTCCAGATTAAATATATTCATATAATTAAAAAAAAGCTAATAGGCATATATATAATAAAAAATTAGTAGGCATATATATAGAGATATACCTATAAAACATTAACTTCTGAACCGATCTCGGTGGTAATGTTCAAAGTTAGTTATTGGAGTCGAACCCACTGCAGATTTGTTCAAACTTACTTTATTAATATAGAAGCGACATTTCATATATCCACTTCTAAAACAATTAAAAATCCTTATAAATAACGATTGCGTATAATTTTTGGACACCATACTATTGCAAAATGGGCAAAGCAGTGAACCTTTTTTCTTGTATTTTAAGAAAACGTCAAACCAAATTAGATAACCCTTAAATTTGAAGCTTTATACGTAATTATAGATAAAAAATATATTAATTTAACTTTTTTACTCATTTGAAATACAATTAACGGAATAACAGTATTATATACTCACCAATGACTACGGACTGAAGGCTAATGGCTTTTTTAGCTTCATATTTAATTCTGCTTATAGCAGGGTAGGCAGAGGGAACAGGGCTGTAGCTAGAGTCAAATTTGAAGTAAGGCAGCATTGATTACACGTAGGGCGGAAGTAAAAAAAATATTATAATTGATCTGCTCTCGAAGCACGGGCCCCTAAATCTATCACCTAAAGTGATATAGGTACATTCAATAGCTATGCGTAGACAAATATTGTATTTTATCTTAGTTTTGATATTTTTAAGATAGGGCATTGTGATTTTAAGGTAGAGCATTGCCTGACAATGACCCCCCCCTTAGCTAAGGCCCTGAGAGAAACCGCAAAAGCTTTGAAAATTTAATATTTAGACACTCTGTTCCACACGCACTGCCTATAAAGGCATTGCGTGTTGAGCGACGGAACTCAACGCGGCGGATTTTTTTTTTATTTTTAACATATTTTCTACTATATTGACATTATTGAATATAGGACCGTCGTGGCGCAGAGGCGTAGCGGCTACGTGTAAACGCGACGGCTTGTGTGTTCGATTCCCACTGAGGGAGGATGGATTTTTCTATTTCCATTTTCTTGGCTCTGGAAACTAGACAAAGCAATGCCTCGAAAAAGGCGGAAAGCGGGGACAGAGAAAGCAGAGGCAAAGCAACGTAGTGTCTTAACACTAGGTTCATATAGTTTCCTGCAGTTCCCTCTGCCTACCCTGCAATATGCGGGATAAGGCGTGATCTTAGTCTAACATATATAATAGAATGATTAAAAAAATAAAAAGTATATTTCACTAAAAATATTATTAGTGGCTCTATTATTAGCCATCTTAGAATTTTACATCCCATTTAAGTCCGTTGTGATGAAGAACAAACAGATTATTTTATTTTTTTGTCATAAAACATTGTTTATTTTTATACACGTATATATGGACATTTATTTGGTATGTTGACAATTGATAAGAGATGCTATGATATTTTATCGATATTTTACAAAAATGAAAATTATTACTGAAGGCGTAAACGTCTGCCTGTAAACGCGACGGTTTGAGGGTTCGATTCCCACTCGGGAAGATGGATTTTTCAATTTCCATTTTCTTTGCTCTGGAAACTAGGCAAGCGCGGCGTTGAGTTTCGCCGCTCAACACGCAATGCTTCGAAAGAGGCGAAAAGCGGGGACGAAGAAAGCAGGGACTAAGCAATAGAGTATCTTAGCACTAGGTTCGTATGGTCCCTGCAGTTTCCTCTGCCTACCCTGCCATGTGCGGGATACAGCGTGAAGCTATAAAAAAAGAAAATTATTATAATACAGTTAGGAATCTCTTGTAAAAAAAGGGTAGGCTGTAGATGACCATTGAAATTTGTCAATCGTAGCTGTTGCGTTACGAAAACGGTTTACCGTACATTCTCCTTTGTGTGTTCTCCATTCAACGTGACATTGGCGAAGTGAATTGTGCTCAACTGGCACGCTCGAAACGCCATTAGTAAAAAGAAGAAGAAGAAGACGAAAACGGTCCGTATTAAAAGTAAACTACACGGAAGCATTGTTTGCAAGTTATTTATATCATTTACTACAATTATGTAGAATCTCTGTCAGGATAAATTCGAAATGTATTATGTATATGTATTTCAATGGTTTTCCTTAATAATTAACTTTAACCACCTTCTGTTTTCTTAGTAAATATTGTATATTGAAATATTTTTCAATTTATTTTAACACTTTGAACATCTACTTCAAAATTATTGCAGACAGATGTTGTTATTTACTGACACTCAAAAACAGTAATACAGAAACCGCTGACTGTAATAAAATTAAAACACATAATATTAATACAAATAAATCAATGAAACTGTCCACTTGTATATCAAATTATTATAAACTAGTAACAGCCTGTATAGCACGGTAGAGGGAACTTAGTGTTAAGACACTCTGTTCCATATTTTGCCAAAAATTTTCAAGACAAAATCTAAATAAGACTCATATTAAGTTGCGCAACTTCAACGCCACGGCTGTCTTATACTAAAGGAATAAAACAAATATCGACCTCTTGACACGTGTACATTCATACTGCACTAGAACAGCCTAGAGATAACAAAATAACGAAAATAAGTAAATGATATTATCCTTTACTTATTTTCATTATTTTGTTATCTTATATAAATAGTAAAGGCGAGGACCGTCGTGGCACAGAGGCACAACGTCTGCCTGTAACGCGACAGTTTCTGGGTTCGATCCCCAGTCGGTGAAAATGGATTTCTCTATTTCCATTTTCTTCGCTCTGGCAAACTAGGCAAAGCGCGGCGTTAAGTTCCGCCACTTAACACGTAATGCCTCGAAAAAGGCGGAAATCGGGGACGGAGAAAGCAGGGACTAAACAACGGAGTGTCTTAACACTAGGTACCCACGGTCCCTGCAGTTCCCTCTGCCTACCCTGCTATGTGCGGGATAAAGCTGTGAAGCTAAAAAAAAATTAAATTCATAATAGGAAATACTTAAACATTTTTCAGATCTATATCTAATCTGACTAAAGTAGACACGTTGTATTTTTTTATTTGATTTTTATCAACTAAAGCCTGTTTACGTCAATTGAATGTCGGTCTTATTTACTATCGAAGTGAATATTTTTAATTTAATAATTTTCATTGAAAAATTGTTTTTTTTCCTGTATTATATATTCTATTTATATTATATTTTTTTAGCTACACGCTTTATCCCGCATATTGCAGAGAAGGCAGAGGGAACTGTAGGAACGGTAGAACCTAGTGTTAAGACACTCCGTTGCTCAGTCCCTGCTTTCTCCATTTTATATTATATATACTACATAAACAATACTCTACCCGAATATATGTTTTTTAAGCTAAATGTTTTATCGCATATAAAATAGGCTAATTAAAGTGAACTGCAAGAACCGGAGGAACCTATTATTAAAACGTACCTATATAACAGTGCGCCATAAATACTAAACCCAAGATGGAAGAAGGTATTAGAGTGAGTCAGTTTTTTTCAAAACTAGTGTCGATAATACTTAATACTAGAAACTCATGAAAAGCAAAAGGAACTTCCAAAGATTTATGAATAATAATATGCTGGATGAAAATTTTTAACTCCAACGTTAAATCGGTCCTCCTATACGAGTGCGAGACACAATAAGACCTGGCCGTCCTTGCCTTACTTGGAGGCGTTCAGTTGAGAAAGAAGTTGCGTCAATTGGCCACGATTGGAGCTAGCTTCAGATTGCCGCACAAGATCGCCGGAAATGGAAATCCCTTCTGCGAGCCCTATGTCCCTGATGAGGGTAACAGGGTCACATCATCATCATGACTGAAGAAGAATTTAAATTTTCCTTCCACCACATAACGTAAATGTCCCTAAATTGAGTTTAAAAAGAGAAAATAATAACTCATACTACTGACTGGAAATCAACCCGTCCGCCGTCTTCACAATAGAATAGTGCAAATATATCACGACCTCTTCTGTTTTATTATAGTTATGCCAAAAATAATAACAGTAGCTTCACTATCCCGCATATTGCAGGGTAGGCAGAGAGAACTGCAGGAACCATTTGAGCCTAGTGTTAAGGCACTCCGTTGCTTAGTTCCTGCTTTCTCCGTCCCCATATAATAACAGTAATATTTAGAGAATATTTCAGTGATTGTAAAGAAAAAACAAATTACGTAACTTGTTTGGTTTCTGTTTATCGTTTTTAAATCAACTGTTATCGTGAAATCTGTGCTTCATAGTCTACATGTCAATGTGTCATAATTTAATAAAACTGATTAGCTATTATCTATGTATTTTACACGTGAATAGCATTGACATATTGTTTTCTTTTTAAATTTTTTTTAGCTCTACGCTTTATCCCGCATATTGCAGGGTAGGCAAAAGGAACTGCAGGAACCATACGAACCTATTGTTAAGACACTCCGTTACTTAGTCTCCGTTTTCTCCGTCCTCGCTTTTTTTATATATTTTTTAATAGGTTAATTACACATTGTTAAAATGTCATCATCATTACCATCACCTTTAGTTTGTCCTCGTCCAATACTGGTCACTTCAACGTCAAATAAAAGAAGATAAATAAGAAGTTATAAATGTATCAATATATGTACATATATGAAGATCGTCGTGGCACAGTGTCGTAGCGTTAGTATGTGAACGCGACTATTTGTAGGGTTCAATTCCTTTTGTTATATTGTTCAGTTCCGCCGAAATGGAGTGTCTTATACTAGGTTACCATGATTTCTTCGGTTCCTGCGGTTCCCTGCAATGAGACACATAATGGGATAAAGCGTGAATATCTTAATAATAAATAAACTAGATTATATAAATAATTATAATAATCTAAATAATACTTGGGGCAACTAAATGTATGCTTTATGTATAGGTTTAACTACTATATAGATATTTTTTTCCATTTTTTTTGTGACAAAATTAAAATCAAAACACAGTGTTTATGTGTTTTCTTTAAAAAGTTTTCCATAAAAAGGTGTTAGAAGTGCATAATGTGAACATATTAAAATCCGTTGGTACACTCATTGTACCACAAAATGTAGCTGAAAATCGTGAAATTGATATTAATTTGTACAGCTGGGACTGCAAATGTGACGGTTGCAGGCGATTTTGGATTTTTGGCCAGATTAATATTTTTAAGGAACGTCGAGACTTAGGAGGCGAGGTTTCTTGTAAACGCAATAGCTTATGGAATCGATCCCCATTCGAGGAAAAAGGGTTGTTTTAATTTTATTCGTTTTGGTAATAAGACAAAGCGCAGTTTCACCATATATATATATATATATATATATATATATATATATATATATATATATATATATATATATATATATATATATATATATATGTATATATATATATATATATATATATGTATATATATATATATGTATATATATGTATATATATATATATATATATATATATATATATATATATATATATATATATATATATATATATATATATATATATCTTACCTGATTTTTATGCATAAATTATTTGTAAATAATTAGTCATTGTTAAATGCTTAAATGAATGATTCACGAAGCTGTCATTTTATACAGAACAATCTCTCAAACCAAATATAGAGAATCTCTACTGTTTTCAATTTTTTATGATAATAATAATATTAATGAGGACCGTCGTGGCGCAGAGGCGCAACGTCTGCCTGTAACGCGACGGTTTCTGGGTTCGATCCCTAGTCGGAGAAGATGGATTTTTCTATTTCCATTTTCTTCGCTCTGGCAAACTAGGCAAAGCGCGGCGTTGAGTTCCGCCACTCAACACGCAAGGCCTCGAAAACGGCGGAAAGCGGGGACGGAGAAAGCAGGGACTAAACAACGGAGTGTCTCAACACTAGGTTCATATAGTTCCTGCAGTTCCCTCTGCCTACCCTGCAATATGCGGGATAAAAGCGTGAAGCTAGAAAAAAAATAATATTAATATTACAAAAGAATGGAACAAAAACAATAAATAAAAAGTAAGTAAAAGAAGAAATAAAAACTATAAAAGGGAATTAATTCTTCCATGCAACATTGAGGCGTTAGAAATTGCATACTGTGTAAACGTTTATATATAACTTCTATGACTTTACCGAATCATATTTAAATGATAAGCTTAAAATATTTAATGTTAAGATCTTTCTAGGTATCTCTCTGAAGAGATTGTAATATTACAGGTTTATCTTAATTAAAATCTATATAAATAGTATTCTTCATTAAAAAGGATATTGAATTATAATGTATATTCAAAATATACTGGAAATCCAATAATTAAAAAAATGTAAAAATTTGATCGCAGCGAAATTTGAACCTGTGGCCCCTTGCGAACCGTGCAAACGCTCTGACCACTGAGCCTGTATAATTTTTTTTTAAATATTTTTCTATCCTCAGTGTAGACTAACACTTTAACTATCTTAAATATAATACTGGATATCTTCAGAAGAGACGATAAATTTACAGAAAAGAACTTCAACTAAAAGAAAACGTTCATACACTCATGTAAGTGTAAGTTACAAGAGGGATCAAGTTCGTGATGACAGTCGAAGTGGCTTTACAACTGTTATGCACTAATGGTCCATCTGAAGTCAAAACACTTGCGAAGCGTAAACAAACGATTACCCCACACGCGAATGTAACTTACGACTTCCGTCGCAATAGATTGTGATAGTCATGTGCGGGCACTGCGCCATAATCATATAAGAATCTTATTGTTTATTTTTTATATCTCCACTCTTAAACGCTACCAGCACATGGCAAGGTCGGCAGAAGGAACTGCAGGAACCATACGAACTATTGTTAAAACAGTGACGTTGCGTAGTCCCTGCTTTCTATGTCCATGCTTTCAACCTTTTTAAATTCATTGCGTATGGTTTTTCTTTTTTAATTTAAAATTATCGTCATTATTATTAGTAGTATTTCACATCTGTAGCCGGCCACGCTGATGTTTTATATAAATATATATACAATAAATAATCTACACGTGAACTGTTTAAGGTATCTATTTTATTATTTTTTAATTTTGGTAACTATTATCCTTACCTCCTCTTTCAGAACGCACACTTTTAAGTTCTCTGTAAAAGAGAAAGAATTGAGAATGTTTTTGTTATGACAAAAAGCAACGAAATATAGAAATTTAAAAATTTGCCTTAAAATAATTATCATGATTCAAGAACGAATAAAGATAATAATTTAAATATGAGCTTATTATGAGTGATAAAATCTTAAATATATATTTAGAGTTATATAATCTCTTTAACTACTAAAACGGTAAGGTTTATCTTTATCAAATCTTATCTTTATTCGTCCTTGTCTACTTTATGTCGCAAATATGATAAATAATGTTTATGTAAGCTGGTAATGCTGTAAACTACAATATATATAATTATTACATAAATTTTCAACATCTTTTTAACGTAGATTAATATCGATATTCGATAAAATATATTGAGTACATCCCTAACCTAATTAATTTAGTGTTGCAATTTAAATGTCTCCTTGATTTAAGGGAACGTAAATGGACCATTGTATAATATAAAAATACATAAACGTAAGGCTTGGCCTAACGTAATAATTTATATTAATATCTATGAAAAAAAAAAACAAATGAAAATTTAATAAACAAAAAGTAACACTAATAAATTAAAAGAGCGAATTATGAAAGCAACATCCACCTTATACAAATCAAAAGCTTTACAAATCAAGAGATAAAAATAAGAAAAGATAATGTAGTAAAACTTTAGCAGATATCCCTTTGCTTAAAAATATAAAAAAATAAATCAGTTGGCAACACTGTCGACTGACAGCCGCGCGCCTCGCGTCCAGTCAACAGAGCATCACAGCAACATTCTCATTTCACAAACCAAACGCTCGCGGCAACAATGGCTCGTGTTCGCGGCTTACGGACTAGTGGTATAATTCTTTTATTATACCTAACGTTTATTAAATCAACGCCATTGTTTTCTGTTAGTGTGATCAACAAAAAATGTGATATAAATAAATGTGTTTACGTTTTGAACGTTGACGGCGATTTTGAACAGTGGTCGTTGACATCGGTACCGGGCGTGTGTAATTTAGAACATTTACAATATAATTCCTTGGGAAAAGATGTTGAAATTATTGTCGATAGATCGGAAATATTGTATTTGTGTGCTGAAACCGCTGATAAAGTTTGGTTCCCGCTGGATTATTATTTGGACGGTGACGTCATCGCTGCACAGCGGTGAGTTCGCCTGTTGATTTCAATTGCTTTTACATATATGTAATATGTATACATTTAATTGATTTATTTAATTATGTGATTCAGTTTGTTGTAGAAGCATGTGTCCTATCATTTTGTAGGTAATTTAGAAATTTTCATATTAACTTTCTCCAAATTCATCCCCTTGAAGAAATTTTGCGTGTTGGGTGTTGGATTCCAAAGCTGCTGCAAGGGTAACGTAATTCTAATGGGGTAGAAATTGAACCCATAACCTTCGTTGCAATGGTGCTACGATGGTGTTAATTCTTGTATATTGATAAGTAATTGGTATTTTTTCTAAATATTAATTTTGTATATGAATATATATTTTGTACAAAACTAAATTTACCATAATAAATATATAATTTAGATTTAAATAAATCTTAATAGTAAATAAGTAAGTTATCGGAAGTGAATTTCTTTTTTCTTTTAATTTAAGTTTATTAATCATAACAGATTATTAATAGTATTACGTAATGCGTTAATATTTGTTTTGATGTTTACCCTAAATATAATGACGTAAGATAAATTTTACTCCAAGAATTAATTATAACATTAATAATAATATAAAACAATAATATATTTGACCTAAAAATTAATTTATCGTCATACTTTAAGTCACATGTTGCGATGATCGTGAGTCATTATGCCAAATGGAGAAGCGGTAATTACGTTTTTTTTTATCTGTGCTCTTCGCTTTCGTATTTTTTTTTAATGCTGGCAGAGAATCTAGTGTCTTATTACTCTGTTCGTCATTGTTGGCGTAATCTGTATATTACATCGATATTTACAATTTTTCGTTATATACCGCGTTCTTTGATTATGCGATTTGATATTCTAATTTTAGCTATTAAGACAATATAACTTCTTATTTATCTTTATAACTTCTTATTTATCTTCTTTTATTTGACGTTGAAGTGACCAGTATTGGACGAGGACAAACTAAAGGTGATGGTAATGATGATGACATTTTAACAATGTGTAATTAACCTATTAAAAAATATATAAAAAAAGCGAGGACGGAGAAAACGGAGACTAAGTAACGGAGTGTCTTAACAATAGGTTCGTATGGTTCCTGCAGTTCTATTCCTGCAGTTCTAATAATATATATATATATATATATATATATATATATATATATATATATATATATATATATATATATATATATATATATATATATATATATATATATATATATATATATATATATATATATATATATATATATATATATATAGTATATATATATATATATATATATATATATATATATATATATATATATATATATATATATATATATATATATATATATATATATATATATATATATATATATATATATATATATATATATATATATATATATTATTTGTAAATTATTATTAAAATTATTTGTAAATAATTAGTCATTGTGAAATGCTTAAATGTATGATTCACGAAGCTGTCATTTTAGACAGAACAATCTCTCAAACCAATTATAGAGAAACTCTAATGTTTTCAATTTTTTATGATAATAATAATATTAATATTACAAAAGAATGGAACAAAATCGATAAATAAAAAGTAAGTAAAAGAAGAAATAAAAACTATAAAAGGTAATTAATTCTTCCAGGCAACCTTGAGGCGTTAGAAATTGCATACTGTGTAAACGTTTATATATAACTTCTATGACTTTACCGAATCATATTTAAATGATGAAGCTTAAAATATTTAATGTTTAAGATCTTTCTAGGTATCTCTCTGAAGAGATTGTAATATTACAGGTTTATCTTAATTAAAATCTATATAAATAGTATTCTATATTAAAAAGGATATCGAATTATAATGTATATTCAAAATATACTGTAAATCCAATAATTAAAAAAATTTAAAAATTTGATCGCAGCGAAATTTGAACCTGTGGCCCCTTGCGAACCGTGCAAACGCTCTGACCACTGAGCCTGTATAATTTTTTTTAAAATATTTTTCTATCCTCAGTGTAGACTAACACTTTAACTATCTTAAATATAATACTGGATATCTTCAGAAGAGACGATAAATTTACAGAAAAGAACTTCAACTTACAAGAAAACGTTCATACACTCATGTAAGTGTAAGTTACAAGAGGGATCAAGTTCGTGATGACAGTCGAAGTGGCTTTACAACTGTTATGCACTAATGGTCCATCTGAAGTCAAAACACTTGCGAAGCGTAAACAAACGATTACCCCACACGCGAATGTAACTTACGACTTCCGTCGCAATAGATTGTGATAGTCATGTGCGGGCACTGCGCCATATATCATATAAGAATCTTATTGTTATTTTATATTTCCACGCTTTACGCTACCAGCACATGGCAGGGTAGGCAGAAGGAACTGCAGGAACCATAAGACCTATTGTTAAAACAGTGACGTTGCTTAGTCCCTGCTTTCTATGTCCATGCTTTCAACCTTTTTAAATTCATTGCGTGTGTTTTTTTTTTTTTTCAATTTAAAATTATCGTCATTATTATTATTAGTATTTCACATCTGTAGCCGGCCACTTTGATGTTATATATAAATATATACACAATAAATAATCTACACGTGATCTGTTTAAGGTATCTATTTTGTTATTTTTTACTCTCTCTCTCTCTCTCTCTCTTGTTATTTTCGACTCTTTCAGAACGCACACTTTTAAGTTCTCTGTAAAAGAGAAAGAATTGAGAATGTTTTTGTTATGACAAAAAGCAACGAAATATAGAAATTTAAAAATTTGCCTTAAAATAATTAACATGATTCAAGAACGAATAAAGATATTAATTTAAATATAAGCTTATTATGAATGATAAAATCTTAAATATATATTTAGAGTTATATAATCTCTTTAACTACTAAAACGATAAGGTTTATCTTTATCAAATCTTATCTTTATTCGTCCTTGTCGACTTTATGTCGCAAATATGATAAATAATGTTTATGTAAGCTGGTAATGCTGTAAACTACAATATATATAATTATTACATAAATTTTCAACATCTTTTTAACGTAGATTAATATCGATATTCGATAAAATATATTGAGTACATCCCTAACCTAATTAATTTAGTGTTGCAATTTAAATGTCTCCTTGATTTAAGGGAACGTAAATGGACCATTGTATAATATAAAAATACATAAACGTAAGGCTTGGCCTAACGTAATAATTTATATTAATATAAATTATTACGTTAGGCCAAGCCTATCTATGAAAAAACAAATGAAAATTTAATAAACAAAAAGCAACACTAATAAATTAAAAGAGTGAATTATGAAAGCAACATCCACCTTATACAAATCAAAAGCTTTACAAATCAAGAGATAAAAATAAGAAAAGATAACGTAGTAAAACTTTAACAGATATCCCTTTGCTTAAAAATATAAAAAAATAAATCAGTTGGCAACACTGTCGACTGACAGCCGCGCGCCTCGCGTCCAGTCAACAGAGCATCACAGCAACATTCTCATTTCACAAACCAAACGCTCGCGGCAACAATGGCTCGTGTTCGCGGCTTACGGACTAGTGGTATAATTCTTTTATTATACCTAACGTTTATTAAATCAACGCCATTGTTTTCTGTTAGTGTGATCAACAAAAAATGTGATATAAATAAATGTGTTTACGTTTTGAACGTTGACGGCGATTTTGAACAGTGGTCGTTGACATCGGTACCGGGCGTGTGTAATTTAGAACATTTACAATATAATTCCTTGGGAAAAGATGTTGAAATTATTGTCGATAGATCGGAAATATTGTATTTGTGTGCTGAAACCGCTGATAAAGTTTGGTTCCCGCTGGATTATTATTTGGACGGTGACGTCATCGGTGCACAGCGGTGAGTTCGCCTGTTGAATTCGATTGCTTTTACATATATGTAATATGTATACATTTAATTAATTTATTTAATTATGTGATTCAGTTTGTTGTAGACGCATGTGTCGTATCATTTTGTAGGTAATTTAGAAATTTTCATATTAACTTTCTCCAAGTTCATCCCCTTGTAGAAATTTTGCGTGTTGGGTGTTGGATTCCAAAGCCGCTGCAAGGGTAACGTAATTCTAATGGGGTAGAAATTGAACCCATAACCGTCGTTGAAATGGTGCTACGATGGTGTTAATTCTTGTATTTTGATAAGTAATTGGTATTTTTCTAAATATTAATTTTATATATGAATATATATTTTGTACAAAACTAAATTTACCATAACAAATATATAATTTAGATTTAAATAAATCTTAATAATAAATAGGTAAATTATCCGAAGTGAATTTCTTTTTTCTTTTAATTTAAGTTTATTAAATCATAACAGATTATTAATAGTATTACGTAATGCGTTAATATTTGTTTTGATGTTTACCCTAAATATAATGACGTAAGATAAATTTTACTCCAAGAATTAATTATAACATTAATAATAATATAAAACAATAATATATTTGACCTAAAAATTATTTTATCGTCATACTTTAAGTCACATGTTGCGATGATCGTGAGTCATTATGTCAAATAGAGAAGCGGTAATTACGTTTTTTTTATCTGTGCTCTTCGCTTTCGTATTTTTTTTAATGCTGGCAGACAATCTAGTGTCTTATTACTCTGTTCGTCATTGTTGGCGTAATCTGTATATTACATCGATATTTACAATTTTTCGTTATATACCGCGTTCTTTGATTATGCGATTTGATATTCTAATTTTAGCTATTAAGACCTTAATAAAACCTAAAATCCTAATAGGTTAAAAGAAATTCTTTTATAATATCGTTTCCTACAAATTGCCAACTCACATTTTACTTCCCAAAACAGCCCTAGGTTCTTCGAAAATTTAATTTTAACGTTCACTTCCACCGTACAAAGAACCCCTATCTGAAAAAAAAATGATTTTTGTTCCAGCGGGTAGACCTTGATCTGTCGATATGTCGTCATTTGTTTTTTCCTTTTTTTTTAGCTTCACGCTTTATCCCGCACGTGGCAGGGTAGACAGAGGGAACTGCAGGGACCGTGGGAACCTAGTGTTAAGACACTCCGTTGCTTAGTCCTTGCTTGTCTCCGTCCCCGCTTTCCGCCTTTTTCGAAGTATTGCGTGTTGAGTGGCGGAACTCACCGCCGCGCTTTGCCTAGTTAGCCAGAGCGAAGAAAATGGAAATAGAAAAATCCATCTTCCCCGACTGGGGATCAAACCCAGAAACCGTCGCGTAACAGGGAGACGTTGCGCCTCTGCGCCACGACGGTCCTCAATATTTTTCATAAAGTAGCTTAAAATAAAAAATATCAATGATGAACCATTACAATAAAAATTACCCTCGTTTACGTCGTGAGTAAAGTAAAAAAAAGTCATAATGTTTCTTACTGAAACTTTTTTTTTAAATTATTGTTGCAAGCAAAGCGAACGGCGATTTTGCAAATGAAGCAAATACGGGGCAGAGACTATTTTTTTTTAATGTTATACAATATTTTATTATCTATAGTTTTTATAACGCCATAGCTAAATGAAATTTTTTTTTAACTGTCCGGATTATCAACGATCGCAAGATATACAGCCTTGTCTATGTTAATTTTGCTTAATATTAATATAATAACTTTGTATAGGAATAAAGTAATATTCTTTTAATATTTTCATGTTATAAGCGAGAAAATTATAACTTTTTTATATATATAATTAATAAAACAAATGCTATTTTTAAAATAAATAATGTTTATAGGTAACATATTATGTTGAACATTTAAACCCCAAGGAGAAGTATTAGCAGCATAAAATTAATCACATCACTATTTAAAATATAATGTAATGGTTATGGCGCAGAGGCGTAGCGTCTGCCTGTAAACGCGACGGTTTGTGGGTTCGATTCCTATGAAAAGAAGATGGATTCTTCTATTTCCATTTTCTTCACTCTGGCAACAAGCGTGGCGTTGAGTTCCGCCACTCAACGCTTCGAAAAAGGCGAAAAACAATGTGTTAACAGTAGGTTTCCACAGTGCCTTCGTTTTATTTGCCTACTCAGTTGCACGCGAGATGAAGTGGAAGCTATAAATGAATGAACAAAATAAACAGAAAAATTAAATCTAAATCTTATTTTCATTATACAAAATTTGATATTTTTTATTATTATTTACGATTAGGCCACTTTCACATAATTTGCTTTGTTTTCGCTTTTATATGTAAAAAAATATATATACTAAATGAAGGATAAACATATTTCTTATCTGTGACATGGTAACAATTTTTATCAAAATGGCGGCTTGCATAGCCTGTTATTTAAATGTATCACGCTCTAATTCACACCCTATTATATAATTTTATATCACTAGCTTATTTGCTATATATATTATTTATAGTGACCACACTCTCTTTCTCAAAGAGATTTTAGTGTCAAAACGTTCTTCTTGCAGCATAAACTAATTTTTATAATACATTTCTTTTCCAATTGAGTGCCATTAAAATAAAATATTGCCTCTGCTATGACATCACTTGGTCATGTAAATGAAAGCACTAATATTGAATGAGACTCCTTCTTGCTCCGTCATCAAGGAACTTCACTTTCTTTGCTAAAATCTCAAGATGGCAGCAACAACAGTGCCATATATTTTTTTTAGCTTCACGCTTTATCCGGCATATTGCAGGGTAGGATATGTTAAGCTTATTATAGCTATATAAGCTATTGCTTAGTCCCTGCTTTCTCCGTACCCGCTTTCCGCCTTTTTCAAGGTGTTGCATCTTAAATGGCGGAACACAAAGTTTAACTTTACCTAGTTTCTAGAGCGAAGAAAATGAAATTACAAAAATCAATCTTCTCCGAGTGGGAATCGGACCCCCAAACCGTCGCGTTTACAGGCAGATGCTTACGCCTCTGCGCCACGACGGTCCTCACCTATTTTAGTCTAAGTTAAAATCAAACAGTCAAGCTTATTACTTATATCAATTAAAACTTCTTTTTTATTGTGTTTTGATATTATCGGTCTCTCACCAGAGGTCTCCGTCAAGGGTCCGTAGAGGCTGTTGATAAGAATATTATTAGCAATCATTAAAGCCAGAATCATATTAAACCAGTTCTTGACTTTGACTTGTATAAAAGAAATATTTCAACAAAAAGTTATGATAACTTAATTAATTAATTTCATTCATGCGTCTCTTCTTATTCTTAGTAAGCTGAAACTGGCACTTTCCGTTCTCTGTCTACATTATTGTATGGGATTATGTAATATAAAAAGTAAAAGATGTCATAAGACATAGCGCGGCGTTGAGTTTCGCTAACACTGCAACACGCTAACACTGTAACAATGTCTCGAGCTCGAGTGAAGATTGCAATATTTTGACGTGAGATTCTCAATTGCAGTGGAGAATTAAAAATAAATATATGATTTTTTTTTAAATTGAGGAATGCAAGCGCCGTATATATATATATATATATATATATATATATATATATATATATATATATATATATATATATATATATATATATATATATATATATATATATATATATATATATATATATATATATATATATATATATATATATATATATATATATATATATATATATATATATATATATATATATATATATATATATATATATATATATATATATATATATATATATATATATATATATATATATATATATATATATATATATATATATATATATATATATATATATATATATATATATATATATATATATATATATATATATATATTCGCATTCATATTCGCACGTCTTTACACATTCGCGAAAATTCAATGTCTGAAAAAAAAATATTTGACGACGACAATACTAATAAATCTAAATTAGTTTATTTTTTTGTGATTTTTAATACAAAAAACAGTAACTTAACCTCCTAATCACATTATTAGTCTTCATTATATCTCATGAAACAATTTGTATTTTTTTTTAATTTAAGCAAACAAAAATCAATTCTCTGTCCCTTCTGAAAAAGTTTTATCTGCTAATACTCAGGTTTTTAATGTTATAATTTAAAAAGAATTACTGAAAATGACATTCGTTACATCACTAATACACATACATTGTATATGTACATACATATGCACGTACTCGTATATATTGATGTTGGCAACTAACCAGACGCTCGGCCAGACGCTACTCGAAATTAGGCTACGATAATTGTGTCCGAAGATAAGATGGGGCGATGGGTTTTATGATTTACACCTTAGATGTACGTAGATTGTGCTTTGGAGCAAGATTTTTAAAAACTTTTTTCCTCATTAAACAATCCGAAAGTGCTGTGATGCACAGTTTGGGAAGCCATGCCTTATTAGTGTTAGCTTTTTGATTTGACACGCGCGGCGTTGAGTTCCGCCACTCTAAATAGGCGTAAAGCATGGAACGGAGAGTTTCAAACGGTTCCTGCGGTTCCTTCTGCCTACCCTGCTATGAGCTGAATAAAGCGTGAAGCAAAAATAACAACACATAGTACCTACAACACCTAGAAGATTTATTTGTATTGTAAAGATTAAATCAATAATAAATGAAAACTTTGAGATTTTTTCAATAATAATTATTTATGAATATATAATTTTAATAAACAACTGCTTGTGATTTTGCCGCCATCGGACCGCGACAATGTCGGCGATGAAAATATACATTGTGTCAAAAGTTGGCGGGAAAGTGGAAAACGGAGTGTCTTAACACTAAATTTCCTTTCTATATTCAAATATTTGATTAATTATAATAATTATAAAGTATAACTTACACTACGTATGTACGTAAACTAACTTATTAAAAAATTAAAAAAAAAATAAAGCCCCACCTCCCAAGCTTTGAACCTATTACTGGTTTGCCTTCATAATCGTTTGACTTTAGGAATAGTAATTTAACTTTGCTCTACTTTTTAATTTTTAACTAAAAACACATTTATATTTATAAATCATCTCGCTCAGCGCTCTTTGTCTGTCATCAGGTGTAGGTGAAGGTTGCGATCATTGGACCGGCTTTTTGATTGGACCACTTATTTTTTTCAAAAACTATACATGTCACAACAAGTTTGATACATTGCTAGGCAACAGTACCGATCCCCATACCTACCCACCAAACCTCTGTGCGCTCGCAAAGCGAGGTAAGCAGTGAGGTGTATACTTGTGTTAGTGGTGACCGTGATGTAATAACCGAGTCATCAACAAACTTGTGTAAGTCACATTGTTTTAATTAATGTTTAATGATTGTGTTAGATCTGAATAGCAAATTTATCTGCGCTTACAAATACGACTAAGCTTTTTACTTAATTTTGCGCGTTCTTTAATAATTGCTTTCGTTCTGTTTATATGCCTAGTTGCCATCAATGGACCTGAATGGTGACGCTATCATTGGACCGGTCCAATCAAAGAAACTAATATCAACGTTAATAAATAATGAGTTTTATATTGTAATTTGAATATTTTAGTACCGCATTTAGATAGATACCTAACTTTTAGTTACAATTGGATTATTTTTATATATTCTTTCCCTATGCCGACAGCATAGGGAAAGAATATTAAATATTATTATTAAATTAGGAAACTGTTAAATTAGGAGTTACTAGTATGCAACTCACTATAGAATCTTTAAAAAATTGGATTATATGACGCAAGTCGAATGTATGGAGTTATAAAAGCCACATTTAAAAGACGATTAGGTGGGAAAAATAAAAATAAAACTGTTAAAGAAATTCAAATAGTGGAATCAAAAGTAGATCTTCCAGAGGCTTTGGAAACTGTATTTAGCAATCACATTGTTGAAATGGAGAATTCTTTTTTTGCTATTACTCCTAAAGATGTCAGAGAGCTTGCCTTCGAATTAGCTGAGAAAAATAAAATTAAACATCGTTTTAATAAAACCAAAGAAGTTCCTGGAAAAATAGTAATATGCATACATGAAACGCCATCCAGATATAAGTTTTCGTCAACTCTCTAAGTTGACATTTCGTCAACTCTCTTAGTCACATATGTATATGAGCAGTACAACAAAAAAGTAATTCTTATTTAGTGCTTTATTTGAGTCACCTTCATTGGACCATTAATACAGATGTTTCAAAGTCCAATGATAGCAACTTAGTGGTCCATTCAAGGTGACGGTGGTCCAAAGAAAGCAACTCGTCATTGAAAAGTTATATTAGTATAGCTCTAAAGCCTCTCAACTTTCATTGCCAATAATTTATATATCAATAATTTACATAAAAAAGCATCAAATTCCATTAATTGTGTTAATTTGTAGGTGATATTTTATGAGACATGATGTCACAAAGTTAAGTGGTCCAATGATAGCAACCTTCCCCTATATAAAATTATTATTTATAGTTTAATAATTCATTTATCTGACTCAAGTGGTCAGCCACATGCTTCCACTAGGGAGGGAAAAGTGGAGAACTGAGTGTCTTAACATAAGTGGAGTTCCACTACGGATTTTATGCCTAAAAAAAAGGTTGGAGGGAGGGGTTGTGGGGAATATCTTAATATTATTTGTTCCTCTAACACAGTTACTTCTGAATTTTGAATTAGTATCGTTTCACACATTACACTCTAATAGACTATGAATGTACCAGCTAAGCTTTTGCTTACTTAAATGTTAGTACTTACAAGCGATCCGCTCGCGGCTTCGCCCGCTAAGTAAACTGAATTATGTTAAAAGTTTTTTATAGAACGAGGCAGCATTTTAATCACTCAAAAGAGGGGGGGGGGGGGTTCTTAAAAAACATAATATCACTAGTGAGAAGTGGGGGAAGGGAGTGTAGTAGTACAACACGTGTATTTATTTTTTCGGTAAACGTTCACAAAATCATAAAGTAAATAATATTCTTGTAGGACGGAGAGGGGGTTGTAGTCTTAAACCTCCAGGGGGAGGGACAGATCAAAAATGTCAAAAATATCACATGATCAATGTACAGCCCCTTACGACATCATGTTATATAATGTTTCGTTTATTTTTGGGTAAAATTTTTGGGTTAAAAAACAAAAAATGCTATTGTTGTGTCACCCACGCGGATTCTTTTGTCTTTGATTATCAAAGAGGTACAACCCTATCATACATTATTTTTTTATAATTCATAACATATTGGCATCGGAATCTTTATTAGGAAAGCTACAGATCGGATTTTTTCGGACACGTTGAACTAATGCTGTGGTAATATCATCGATTTGAACAAAACTTAAACTTTCCATACACTAAAACCTTCCTCAGGGATATCTCTCTCTCTTCTCTCTCTCTCTCTCTCTCTCTCTGTGTTGGTTTAAATTAAATCAAAAGTAGTCCAGTATTTTTCGAGATTGTAGGGAAAAGGCTTTGTAACGAAAATGTTTATGTACTTGTTTTTATGATATAATAGTATATCCACAAAAATATTATAGAGAAGAAAACTTTGTTTGTTTTAATGCGCTTTTCTCAGGAACTGCTGGTTTATATTGAGTCGTTTTGTATCGAACACTTCAGTTATTAAGGAAGGCTATAATTAGGCTATATGTAATCATTTCAACATAACCGACTATATTTAAGTTGCGGTAAGATTTACTTTTCCTGTTTTTTTTTTTTAATTTCATATTTTATATATATGGCAGAATATACTTATATATACGTATACAATATGCTTTGAAGACTATGTAAATGTAATGTTGTTGTAAATCTTTGCTTTTTCATGGTTATTTTTTTTAATTTCTTTGCTCTAAATACACGTACACGGCGTTTAGTAGTATAGAACTAGTTAGTAAGTCGGTTCAAAACCCATTCTTAATTTGTATTCAATACTTTTATTAGGCGCCCACTCGTGTAAGTTTTTTCCACCTATCCATATCGGTACAGCGATATGTGTCAATGGATATATTTAGAACTACGTCACATTGAACGGCTCATTCGTAAACGTTTGTGTTCGCTGCGAATGATGCTATTGTTTAATTTGACAAGGTTCTAAGCATTGTCTGAATGTTTAGCGTGTCTCTATGGCACGTTTGTTGGTGTGTCTGGTGTAGTGGTGGTAGTAGGTTAAGATTTTTTGGTGGGGCTAAAATTTTTGTTTTTGATTTTGTCTTCGATTTTGTAATTTTTATCTTGTATCAGGTTTTGTTTTAAATTTAATTTATTAAAATATTTTTTTTATTAACAAAGCAGTAGTTAAGTAATGTTATGTGACAGGGAGTTTTGCGTTCACTACTTATAATAAAAAATATATTACGACATTATAAAGACAATATTTTAGGCTATATATTATATTATGATACTATAGAGACTACGCTTTGTTATGTGGCGGAACTCAACGCCGCGCTTTATACTTTTACTACTATAAGGGAAGAACAACAATTGAATTATTGTCATTCTACTGTGTTACGCACAATTGTATAGTCGCGCTTCCCAGTAATGTCCTAGGTTGCTTTCCCACGGTATTTTCCTTGAGTTCATGTATGATATGAATCTTAAATAGAATATATATATATATATATATATATATATATATATATATATATATATATATATATATATATATATATATATATATATATATATATATATATATATATATATATATATATATATATTATATATATATATATATATATATATATATATATATATATATATATATATATATATATATATATATATATATATATATATATATATATATATATATATATATATATATATATATATATATGTATATATGTAGGTTCTATTCTCGCTATAGGCTAGATGAAGTATATCTACAGTGTTTTTAATTTCCGTCCGTTGTAACTTGTAAAACTTTATTTCGGTCAGGTCTTAGTGCAAGAGGTTACGCGGAACTGGAGAACGGAGTGTTTTGACACCAAGTTTACTCGTCTACCCTTATTAAACAAAATATCGCGTATACAGATAGTCACTTCCTTAACTTGTGGCGATGACGTCACTATTATAAATAGAGTGATAGCGTTTTGATAGTTATTTGTATAGAAATAAGGTGCATTTTTCAACAAACAACGTTGTGGTAATGACCAAAATTTGACATGTGGGGCGTAATTGAGACTTATTTGGTAGATTATTTTGTTTGTTCATCAATTTGTAGTGACCAGTGACCAAACTTAGTAATGATAGTGTTTGTCCTAGTGATTTGAAAGACAGTGGGTTTGATTACCGGTTGAGGTAAATATTCTTCTATACTAAATAAGACTCAAGTTTAATTAAAGTAAGATGTACAATCCAGTATGCCACACTCAGAATAATGAAAACTTATACTTAAAGAAAAATATAAAAATTTGAATCTGTGCCCTCTTGCAAACCGTGCAAGCACTCAGACCACTAAGCCATGTCCCTCAGTTAGCGTTAGGCGTTCAAATTTTTATGTTTTCTTTAAGTATTTTTTCTATCGTCAGTGTGGATTGACTCTATAAAAATCATAAAAATAAGCTACACTATGTCAGTTTCGTATGGCAACTTAGATTGAGGGAACCTAGTGTTGAGACACTCCGCCCCTTGCTATTCCCCTTTCGATATGTTTTGTAACCAGAGCGAAAATCGAAGGAAGGTTTGAGCGTACGAGACGGACGTGTTGCAAAATATTTTTAATAAATACGAGTAGTGCAGTTAATCTAATTTCAACTTAATTTCCTTTCACTGTAAATATATATTCAATTGTTGGGTACTGTGTCAGTTACGACCAATACATTCTACATAATAATAAATCGGAATACCGTGCAAAAAACAACATGGATATACAACGCTCACCAACTGGAAGTGGCCAAAACATTGAAAGGAGCGGATCTCAACCAAACCTGTCGACCATAAGTGCGCAAGGTACAACATATACGGATCTATCACATATAACTATACGTAATAAACGCAAATATTGTTCAGACAATGATATGAATAATCAACTAGCAGATATCCAAAAACAAATGGCTGAAATGATGCTTCTCTTAACAACGTCTATAAATACACAAAACGAGAGCTCCGCGAAAATAGCGAGCGACATTACTGCAATAAAAAATGAAGTTTTAGAAATCAAAGCAACTATAGGCAAGACTGAACAAAAATTACTAACTATAAACATAGAACACGAAAAAATTAAAACAGAAATACAAAATATTACCTGTACAACCGGCAAAATGGAAACAAGAATTGCATCCTTGGAATGTAGTCTACAAAACTATAAGACGTCCCGGAATAGTTTGACTACATTGGATGAAAACTTATATGGGGATATGTTGGCGGAAATTACCGAACAAACTCTTAGAAAGAAAAACGTAATACTGTCTGGTATTCCGGAGCCAAAATCGAGTAATTTTAAGGAACGACAAACCCATGATAAAGAAGAGGTATTAAAAACTTTTAAAACACTTCTGAAAGACTGCCCTGAACCTACCAAAGTTATGAGAATCGGGAAATATAAACCAAACAATATTCGTGCTATTAAAGTACACTTTGAATTAGAACAATCGGCCAAGTTAATACTTCGAAACAAAAATAAGTTGAAGAGTGACCAAATAAAAATCTTCCCGGATCAAACACCTTTTCAGCAAGCGCAATTCAAAAATCTTAAAAATGAATTACACCGTCGGACTGCAAATGGTGAGGACAATCTGCAAATTAAATATATCAAAGGCACACCTAAAATTATAAGCTCTCTGCCAAAAAACTCTCTGCTTTAAACAAATATACAAAAAAAATCAACCACAACACCTACCAAGTTTCAAACAACTATGATGATATAATTACTACTAAGAAATCTTTAAAATGTTTATATGCTAATGCGCGAAGTATAGTCAAACCTGGAAAACTTGACGAGCTGACGTGCATAGTTAACTCTTTTAAATATGATTTACATGTGATAATACTATCAGAAACGTGGATTAAAACAGATGACGAGGGCAAAAGACTTCAGATACCAGGTTATTCTCACTATTATCACTACAGACAAAATACAATTGGTGGAGGAGTATCGATTTTCGTCAACAATAAGCTGAAACATAATTTTGTTGAAGAACTATCACAAGATGACAACCAATACTTATGGATACATTTGGAAAAGTTATCTTTAGATATTGGCGCGATATACAAACCTGGCCGAACAAACATCAAAAACTTTCTAGATACTTTCTCACTTCAACTCAATCGTAGGAAAAGAGCATTAATATGTGGAGACTTCAATTTGGATCTATTAGCCCCAGATTGTTCAGTGGAAGATTATATGGATACATTAAAAGAAAATGATTTTAAAATAATGAACAAAATCGACGTTCAACATTGTACTCGTGAAACATTTCAAAAGAAGACGTTAATTGATCACATTGCCACCAATCTGAAAGATAATTATTTTCACCTAGCTGTCATTGAGTCTTCCATATCAGACCATAAGCAAATATACTTTGAAGTAGACAAATATCAACCAGAACCTAAACAAAAAATTAATTATGAAACAATAGATTACATAAAACTACATGAATTATTAAAAGCTGGTACAAACAATGAAAATATTGACTACATCCAATTCGAAAACAGACTATTACAAATATTACAGCAATGCAAAATTAAGAAAACTAAAATACTTAATCTACCGAGACAAGACTGGGTAAATAAAAACATACTCAATAAAATTAATCGGAAAAATGTTCTCTGGAGCCAACACAAAAATAATCCCAAAGATGAAGACATAGAGAAAAAGTTTAAAAGGGAAAGAAATCTGGTTTCTGAAGAAATACAAACTATGAAAAATAAATACTACCATAAAAAATTCTCAGAATGTAAAGAAAAACCTAGGAAAATGTGGGACTTGATTGACAGTCTAACTAACAATAAAATAAAAGAAGTCTCTAAACCTAATAAATTGGTAAAAGAAAACAACGAATTAAAAGACGGAAAGGAAATTTGCCAATATTTTAACGATTTTTTCTCTACTGTGGGTTCAACGCTAGCGGAAGCAATTGATCCAAAGTATTATAATAACAAAATCTATACAAATGCGAAACCAAACGTTCTGAATGCTAATTTTGGTCTTAAGAAATTAAAGCCAGCCACAAAAAAAGAAATAATTACAATAATTGATAATTTAGATAGTAACACTAGTGCTGGTATTGACAAAATATACGCTAAGGTAATAAAATCCATTAAAAACGTAATAATCGATGAACTTACTCGGTGTGTAAATGCCTGTTTTGAAAATGGTATTTTTCCTGCGACTCTTAAAGTAGCTAAAGTGACACCTATATACAAATCCGGACTAAAAACAGATCCCGGCAACTATCGCCCCATTTCCGTGCTCCCAGTAATATCAAAAGTTTTTGAAAAAATTATCTACAATCGGTTAGACACTTATTTAAATTCTATCGACTATCTGTATCCTAAACAATATGGATTTAGAGCGAGATCAAACACATTATCTGCCACAGTTGATTTAGTAACCAAATTAAAAAATAGTATAGATGAAAAGAAAATTGCTCTTGGCGTTTTCATAGATCTAAGAAAAGCTTTTGATACGGTTAGCCATCCTATATTATTAAATAAATTAAAAGACATAGGCATTTCTGATAAGGCTCTTAGTATTTTTAAATCATACCTATCTGATCGAATTCAAATTGTTAAAATTGGAGAATATCAAAGTAGCAAAAATCTTATAACTTACGGAGTTCCTCAAGGCTCAATATTGGGATCCATATTATTTCTTATTTACATAAACAATATAAGTAAACTTGAGCTTAAAGGAGAACTGTCACTTTACGCTGACGATACTACTTTATTCTATTATGGCAATAAAATAGAAAATATAATTCAAGATGCTCAGGACGACCTGAACTTACTCAATGTTTGGTTTCAGTGCAACCTACTAACACTTAATGTAGACAAAACACATTATGTAATATTTGCAGCAAAAAATAAAAAAATAAACAGTTTTGAACCTCTAACAATTAATAACATAATTATAAGTAGATCAGATAGCGAAAAATATCTAGGTTTAACTTTAGATAACAAGCTTACGTGGAAACCACACATTAAAAATATAAAATCAAAATTAGTGTCTTTAACTGGTGCTCTTCGCAATATAGTGCGATGCCTTCCCCGCAGAGTCCGCTATATAATCTATAACTCCCTAGTCAAGCCACACTTGGATTACCTAATCCAAGTATGGGGTTCTGCTGCTCAAACTAACCTTAAAGTATTACAAACAGCACAAAATAAACTAATAAAGATACTATTTCACTACGATTACTTTACGCCAACAGAGAAAATATATAAGGAAACAAAATTGATGAATATATATAATACATATAAATATTATACATGCATGCTTATTCGAAAAATTTTATCAAATGAAATACACACACATATAAACTTGTCTTTAAAAAACAATAATCCGCAATACCCATATCTCAGAAGTGCAAATAATATAGTATTACGTCCCCCAAGAACAAACTACGGTAAAAGAAATATAACATTCGAAAGTGCTCAAATATATAATAACCTTCCTAAAAGTATAAAAGAAATAAAAAATACACGTGCTTTTAAAAGAATACTAAAAGAACATCTTTTAACTAATTCTACCTAATAAAAGAAAACGTATTCTATAAACGGACAAATAAATATATATATATAAAAATAACTAAAACAAGAAAAATAAAAATAAAAATAAATAAAACATGCAAAAACATAAAATACACATTCATAACAGCGGAGATATAATAAATAAATAAAGTAACTATCTAGGAAATATAAAATAAAAATAAAAATGTTGAAATGTTTTTGTTTTAGTAATGTCGCATCTAGTTGTAATATGTCTGTGAATATTTTATCGTGATGAATGTTGATATACAAAACTACCCACTTATTGATTTTTTTTGTATTACTTGTAAAATATATATATATATATATTTTTTTTTATTTTGTATAATAAGATTTAAGAACCTAGTTTCGTATGCTCAAAAATGTACATAGTTTTGTAAGTTAGTTTTAAGTTTCATTTAAGTGAATATGTAATATTCTTTATGAAACAATAAATATCTCTAAACCTAAAATCATTCTCCCCTAATGAAAATCGAATCTACAAAGATCGTGTACACATTCGTTTGGTACCAGCTGCGCATGCTTGCGCGCCCACCGCCAGTCCAGCAGAACCCGGAGAAAAAGGCGTGCCACTCCTGAGGAGAGAGACGAAGCCTACAGGGCGTTCCAGGAAGCCAAGAAGGCGCTGCGAGATGCCATCTCAGACGCCGGCGCTCGGTCCTGGAACGAGCTCCTCGAGGGACTCGACAGGGATCCGTGGGGGCGCCCGTACCGCATGGTGCTGGGCAAGTTACGCCCGTGGATGCCTCCGTTGACGGAGACCTTAGATCCGGATCTACTGAGGAGAGTGATAGATTCGCTCTTCCCGGTGATCCGGTCAAGTCCCCTGTATCACTCGCTACCGCCGGTCACTTGGACCGACGAGTTGAGGGTTACAGAACAGGAGTTTGACCGAGCACTTGGTCGCCTGAGTGCCCGGAACACAGCGCCCGGTCCTGATGGGATTCCGGGACGGGCGTGGGTGTTGGCTTCGGCTCACTTGGGGGACAGGCTGAGGCGGCTGTTCGACAGTTGTCTCCGTAACGCCACGTTCCCCAAGGCCTGGAAGGAGGCAAGTCTGGTCCTCTTGAGGAAAGACGGCAGAGACGCGGACTCTCCCTCTGCGTACCGTCCCATATGCCTGCTGGACGAGGCTGGCAAGCTCTTCGAGCGGATTGTCGCTTCTCGTCTCAGTGAGCATCTGTCGTGCGTCGGTCCCGACCTGGCCGACAGCCAATTCGGCTTCCGTCAGGGTCGTTCGCCCGTTGACGCGATCATGCGCGTCCGGTCCCTGCCGGAGCAGGCGGTGGCTCGGGGGGGCATGGCGTTGGCGATAAGCCTGGATATCGTCAACGCCTTTAACGCTTTACCCTGGGTTGCCATTAGGGAGGCCCTGGTGTATCACCGTGTGCCTCTCTACCTGCAGGCGACTGTCGGGAGCTACTTGCGCGACAGGTACATTGTGTACGTGGGCCAGGACGGTACTAGGACCCGGAGGGAAGTGTACTGTGGGGTTCCGCAGGGATCGGTCCTAGGACCACTCCTGTGGAATCTCGCGTACGACGCGGTTCTGCGTGTCGAGCTCCCCGCAGGCGTCAGCGTGATCTGCTATGCAGATGACACGCTGGTGCTGGCATGCGGGTTGAGCTTCGAGATGACCAGACGGCGAGCCGAGCTCGGAGTCGAACTCGTCGTCGCGAAAATCTGCGAATTGGGTCTTCAGATAGCGCCGCATAAGACGGAGGCGCTATGGTTCCACAAGTGGCCGGTGGGCCGGGAACCACCCCATTCGCAGATCATTCGCGTAGGTGACTCAAACGTCCAGGTGTCCAGGTACATGAAATACCTAGGCCTTGTCCTGGACTGTCGCTGGAGCTTTGAAGAGCACTTCAGGCTCCTGGCCCACCGAATCGAGAAGGCAGTGGGTGCGTTGCACAGACTGCTGCCTAATCTCGGGGGACCGAGGGAGGAGGTTCGCCGCCTCTATGCTGGTGTAGTGCGATCGATGGCCCTCTATGGGGCACCCGTTTGGTCACATCGACTAACGGGCACCCGCCGCTGCAAGACTAAGATCCTGAGTCTGCAGCGGAGAGTGGCCATCCGCATGGTGCGGGGATATCGCACGATATCCTTCGAGGCGGCGACCCTTCTGGCGTGCTTTCCGCCGTTGGACATCTTGGCGGAGAGGGACACGAGGGTCTACGACCAAACTCGTGCCCTTCGTCAAAGCGGCGGAAGTGCGTCCTACCCTGCCAGCATCCTCGAAGCGCTCAGACTGCAGGAGCAGCGAAGGGCACACACGACGTGGTACGCCCGTCTCCGCGGAGATCGGTACGCGCACAAACGCGTCGTGAGTGCGATCCTGCCGGCCTTCGAGGCCTGGATGCGAAGGAAGCGACGAGTCACCTTCCGACTTACACAGGTACTGACCGGTCACGGTTGCTTTGGAGAGTACCTGTGTAGGATCGGACGCGAGGCGACGGCAGTTTGCCACCACTGCGGGGCGGACCAAGACACTGCCCAACACACGCTGGAGGCGTGTCCCGCGTGGACCGCGGAGAGGCAAGTCTTGGTCCAGCAAGTCGGGCGAAATCTCTCCCTGCGAACAGTCGTGTCGGCGATGCTACGCAGGGATTCGGCGTGGGAGGCCGTAGTCAACTTCTGTGAGTCCGTCATGGTCCAGAAGTAGACTGCAGAGCGGGCTCGGGAGAGGGCCGATCCCGCTCGGCGGAGGCGACCTGCGGGTCCCCTTCACGGCCTCCAAGCCCCAGTGCCCGGGGCAGAATAAATAGGGCACTCCCTCCGGCCGTGGGTGCGTGAGATGGGGGTCTCACGCATCCGTTTTCATACGGCCGAGAGGAAGACCGCAGTCCGGTATGGCCCCGGACTGCCGGTGTACGCACCAGCGAGGGGTGCGGGGAGGGCGAGACCATCTTCGCCCTCCTGAGAAGGGCTCCGCAGGCCACGAGCGGAGCAACGCACGGGAGAGGCCGCGGACGTGCTGCGAAAGCGATCCCGTAGCCTCTCCGTTTTTCCGTGCTGTGGCGGCCATCGCAGGGGGTTTTAGTGAGTACAATCTCACATAACCCGGCCTCCCCCCCAGGAGTCGGGTATCTATGAAGATTTCCCCCTGCGTCAACAAAAAAAAAAAAAAAAAAAAAAAAAAGCACTGTTTGAATGTTTATCGTGTCTCAATGGCACGTTTGTTGGTGTGTCTGGTGTAGTGATGGTAGTAGGTTTAGAGATTTGGTGGGTTTAAATTTTTTTTCTGAACTATTTCTGGTTTTGATTTTGCATTTTTTATCTCATATTGGGTTTTGTTTTAAATTAGTATAGTAAGTATTAGGGACTTTCTCTATATGTACTGTAATTAAAAAACATATTGTGATACTATAAAGACTGTATTTTAGGCTATAGGCTAAATATTATATTGTGATAGTCCAGGGACTATCCGCCGCTATGTTAAGTGGCGGAACTCAACTGCCGCGCTCTATCTACTATATAAGGGAAAAACAACAATTGAAATATTATCATACTGCTGTGTTACGCACAATTGTACAGTCGCGCTTCCTAGTAACGTCCTAGGTTGGTTTCCCACGGTATTTTCCTTGAGTTCAAGTATGATATTAATGTTAAATAGAATATATATATATATATATATATATATATATATATATATATATATATATATATATATATATATATATATATATATATATATATATATATATATATATATATATATATCTGTATATATATATATCTGTATATATATATATATATATATATATATATATATATATATATATATATATATATATATATATATATATACTACGTAAAAACAACAGTTGTAGGTTCTATTCTCGCTCGTGGGACTCCAACTTATCACCATCATACTTTTTTCTGATTAATATATTGGCTAGATGAAGTACATCTACAGTGTTTTTAATTTCCGTCCGTTGTAACTTGTAAAACTTTATTTCGGTCAGGTCTTAGTGCAAGAGGTTACGCGGAAGTGAAGAACGGAGTGTTTTGACACCAAGTTTACTCGTCTACCCTTATTAAACAAAATATCGCGTATACATATAGTCACTTTCTTAACTTGTGGCGATGACGTCACTATTATAAATAGAATGATAGCATTTTGATAGTTATTTGTATAGAAATAAGGTGCATTTTTCAACAAACAACGTTGCGGTAATGACCAAAATTTGACATGTGGGGCGTAATTGAGACTTATTTGGTAGATTATTTTGTTTGTTCATCAATTTGTAGTGACCAGTGACCAAACTTAGTAATGATAGTGTTTGTCCTACCGATTTATAAGTCAGTGCGTTTGATTACCGGTTGAGGTAAATATTCTTCTATACTAAATAAGACTCAAGTGTTAATGTGAGATATACAATCCAATAAGCTACACCCAGATTAAGCCAAACTATACTTAATGAAAACTATAAAAATTTGAACCTGTGCCCTCTTGCGAACCGTGCAAGCGCTCTGTCAGTATCATATGGCAATTTAGATTGAGGGCACCTAGTGTTGAGACACTCCGCCCCTTGCTATTCCGCTTTCGATATGTTTTGTAACCAGAGCGAAAATCATTCTCACCTAATGGAAATCGAATCTACAAAGATCGTGTACACATTCGTTTGGTGTACCACTGAGCATGAGTGCGCATAAGTTACGCCCTTTTTGTGTTTCCTGTGAAACCGCTAAAAACATTATTTTAATTACACACATGCATATGTAATGTAACCGGTTGGTACCGGCTTAACCCGATTGCAGACCGAACTAATCTAAACGGTTAGTGCTTGTTCCAGTCCTAAACGGTTGGTAGATAAACATATTAACATGTGGCATATAACTAACGCTGCTGTATATAGGTTCGATTCTCATAAGGGAAGGCGACGAGATATGGTGGTGAGGCATTGGGGCATTGTCTTAAAAATTTGCTGAAAAGTGGAGAACATAGTGTCTTAACACTGTCTTTCTGTTGAGCAATATAACATATTAAGAATTAATCTAGTTTTTACCTATATGTTTTTTTTATAACTGTAATCAATTATATTATAATAAATAAAATGAATTTTGTAAGTCCGTCGTGGCGCAGAGGCGCAACGTCTGCCTGTAACGCGACGGTTTCTGGATTCGATCCCCAGTCGAGGAAGATGGATTTTTCTATTTCCATTTTCTTCGCTCTGGCAAACTAGGCAAAGCGCGGCGTTGAGTTCCGCCACTCAACACGCAATGCCTCAAAAACGGCGGAAAGCGGGGACGGAGAAAGCAGGGATTAAGCAACGGGAGTGTCTTAACACTTGGTTCATATAGTTCCTGCAGTTCCCTCTGCCTACCCTGCCTTGTGCGGGATAAAGCGTGAAGCTAAAAAAAAAAATATATTTGAACGCACCGGAATATGAACCCGCGCCCTTTTGCACGGTTCGCAAGAGGGCGCGGGTTCAAATTCTGCTGCGCTAAAATTTTTATATGTTTTCTTTAAATATTTAAAAGCTAACAAAATTAGGTTCATGGATGTACAACACAACAAATATATTTTTATCATGGGTTTTTCAACATTTTTTTTTAGCTTCACGCTTTATCCCGAATATTGTAGGGTAGGTAGGCAGAGGGAACTGCAGGAACCATATGAACCTAGTGTTAAGACACTCCGATGCTTAGTGCCTGTTTCCTCCGTCCCTGCTTTCCGCCATTTTCGAGGCATTGCGTGTTGAGTGGCGGAACTCAACGCCGCGCTTGCCTAGTTTCCAGAGCGAATAAAATGGAAATAGAAAAATCCATCTTCCCCGAGCGGGAATCGAACCCTCAAAGACGCTTACGCCTCTGCGCCACGACGGTCCTCGTTTAATTGTTTCTTTGTATATATTTGGGTATTTTCTTTATTTGTACTGTAAATTTACAATATTTTCAAGTTTCATTATTTAAATCAACAGTAAGTAACTTTAGTATTTTTTAAAAGGTTTAATTTGTTCTGTGCCTATAACTGTAAATCTGGATATTTGATATTCAGTTATTATATAGCTTAATACCACTACTCTTTCCAAGAAAAAGAGATATATATTGAAGGGATCATACAAGAGGACCGTCGTGGCGCAGAGGCGTAAGCGTCTATCTGTAAATGCGATGGTATGTGGGTTCGATTCCCACTCGGAGAAGATGGATTCTTCTATTTCCATTTTCTTCGCTCTGGAAACTCGGCAAAAGTGCGACGTTGAGTTCCACCACGCAACACGCAATGCCTTGAAAAAGGCGGAAAGCGGGGACGGAGAAAGCAGGGACTAAGCAACGGAGTGTTTTATCACTACGTTCATGGTTCATGGTCGCTGCAGTTCCCTCTGCCTACCCTGCAATATGCGGGATAAAGCGTGAAGTTAAAAAAAAAGATCATACAAGAGTCCTGTTGTATTTTGAAGAACAGTTCTCTAAAATATGAATAAATCAGTAATTTTTCCTACATAATAATATAAAAATATAGGTAATATCAAGTATTTTGGCACGCGTTAAGAATTTTTCGCTGAGAGTTTATGTTTATTTTGGTTGAGTTTGAGATGTCCTTACGGTGTCGGTGTTGGATCACAGCCAGGGCTGGAAAAGCCGCCCAAGTGATTATAGTTAAAATTTTAGAATAATGTGCCTTAAGTTAAAAAAAAACCAGTCTTTTTTATTTTGTTACGACCAATTTTGGTTTGTATTCGTTTATTTGGATGGACTAATTAAAATGTTATAATGTAGTCTACATATATAGGCTATAATAAAGCTGATATAGGTTTTATTTTTTTGTAGCTTTACGCTTTATCCCGAACATTGCAGGGTAGGCAGAGGAAACTACAGGAACCGTAGGAAACCTAGTGTTAAGACACTCCGTTCCCCGCTTTCCGCCGTTTCGAGATATTTCGTGTTGGGTGGCAGAACTCAAGCGGCCGCCGTCGCCGCCATTTGCCAGAGCAAAGGAAATGGAAATGAAGAAATCCATCGAATCGAACCCACAAACCGTCTCATGTACAGGCAGACGCTGTGCCTCTGCGCCACGATGGTCCATTTTTAAGTTAAACTTTTTCAATTGGTATACCTTATGCCATGAATGATTTAACATATTTTTAAAGGCTAAAAGTAGGAGTTACCGGTTTATTTTTATTTTTTGTATTTCTGTTTGTGGATTTTTTTATCATTTTGAACATTTTTACGGACAAGCAAAATATCATTATAAATGTACATACTGCACTGCAACAGTCAGAAAATCCGTTTTACTAAAGAATTTTCGCAGAGGATCCCGAGCTCTCATGCTGTAGATAACTAGCACTATTTTTTTAAATTATAATAATGACTAAATAGTGACACAATATTTATAAACAGTAGCATTGCGCCAAAGCAATATTCCATAGGACAAGATCCTCTGTAAGCAGTAGAGTTTAGTCTATTGGAAAGCAAAAACCTAAGTTACTCTTTATAACGTCAACTACCAAGCAAACAAACGCTCCGATTTTATTTATTTGTATACTTTGAGTACACAGATAAGCTCAATTTTATTAATGATTAGGTCATTTTAGGTACATATTTTATGTAGATTTGGTTGTTTTTATAACCGCAGTAAGTCAAGGTTGTTGTATTATATTCATGATTGGCGATCCGTTAGTGTTTTTGTCGGCTTGGGCAATATCCTCGGGTATGCTTTTGATAAATGCTCTTTCCCGCTGTATTTCCGGGATAAACAATAATGGCCTATTATAGTCCATTGTTTATCCCGGCTATAATATACCAGGTATATAATATACCAGGCTTCCCCCTGGATAATATGTGTTACGCCGATGTTAAGGAGTGTAGGAAGGGTATAAGAGAAGGTTTCCAGGAGTTTCAATGCTGATGGGTAAAACGGGTTTTTATGGTTTATAGTTTAAACTATTTAAATGCTGGAATATTATAATTATACAACTGATTAGATTATGATTTCTCGAACAATTTCGATCAGGGGTTCCTAAAATTCTCCACAATGGCCTCCTAATGTAATTAAGTATTTGCGTGAACATGAGGTTTCCGCTTCTTCACGCTAAGCAAGAAAGACAAGACGGAACCTACCGTGAAGAATTCTCCGTTCTCCACTCTCCACTAAATAGATATTCCATGTTGAGTGGCGAAACTGAACGCCGCGTATCGTTTTGTCAGGGCGACATAAATTTGAAACCACAACCGTCGCAATATTCATAAATATGACCTAAATATCCGAATGACGTTTACAAATTAAACGGCCATTATGCCAAATGGAAATAAAAAGTTATAGTGTAATTTCGCGCCTCGCTCGTCGCCGCCATCTTGACTTTACGCCCTCCATAAACACCGTCTGATGGGATATGTCTATTTTTTATGATTTAATCATATGACTAATGCTTTAGTTTAGTCTGCCTATCAAATATTAATTATAATTTTTGTTTATGGCGACACTCGTAAAGAGTGGTATTATTTTATTTATAATGAATCTTAAGCCAAGATTATTGATATTAAATATTTTTTTTTTTTCGTTTTTTTTTTGTTAATTCGTTTAATGTACCATAATAAATAATAATTATTTTTTATGATTTTTAAAGTGCAAATCCATAGTAAAGTTAGAAAAATAAAACAAAACATAAAAAATTATAAATATACTTATATACCATATTATTTAAATATATTTATAGAAAACATATAGAAGTTGTCGAAATTCTTATATGCTTGTAACAACTTATTACGGTGTTAGCATCTCTGTAGGAAGCTTTTTTACGTAATTAATAATTGCTAAGCCGTCGTGGCGCAGCAGTTGACTTTAAACGCAACGGTTGATGGTTTGATGCACAGTCGGAAAGATGGACATTTTTAAATTCCTTGCTTTAGTACGAAGACGGGGTTGAGTTCCGCAACTCAACACGGAATGTATCAAAAAATGGACAGAAGAAGAATTTAAAGCACTTTAACAATAGATTTCTTTTGACCTCCCTGCTATATGCCAATCTATATAGTTTTTTGTTTAAATAGTTTTTCTTTATTTCGATTCTGACTATTGTAATTTATTGAAGCTTTGTTACAATGAAATCAGAAATTTGACTTGTTTATTGTAGAACTAAAGAAACACTCTTCACAAGAATTGAGTTTTGTTTACGTTCAGTGCATTGTATTGTTGCAAATTCAGTATTTTTATAGCAGGTTTTAAATTCGTTTGGAAATCGGAGAACGGAGTGTTTGAGACCAGCATCTAAAACAAACATTCTACTACTGCATTAACGCTATTTAATTGTTTCGTTCGTAGCAGATTAGACTATTGTTGTTCAATCTGGTCCCCATTTACAAAACTTCATATAAACAGAATAGAAAGAGTACAAAAAAAGTTTCTTCGTCAATTATCATATAGGCTTAGAATAAATTTGAGTACTTATAATGAAAGATGCAAATATTTCAACATCCATAGCCTGGAAAATAGACGCAAACTCTTATCAATGAAATTTTTATTTAATTTATTCAATAATGATATAGACTGTCCAGAACTCTTATCAAGATTTTGCATAAACGTCCCACGCAATAATTCTCGTAATCTTAGTAATTTCTTCTATAACCGACCATATAGAACGGAATTTGGTAAAAATTCTATTATTCCGAGGTTATCATTATTATATATTAGTATTTGTAAGCAAATTAAGGATTTAGACATCTGCTATGATACGCGCTCTGTGTTTATTAAAAAAATTAAAGATTTTATTTGTACAGCCCAGTTGTAATTAGTGATATAATGTATTGTTATTATTACTCCTAACTTAAATTAATTTAATATAATGTTGTAACCTATAGAAATATAAAAATTAATATTAATGTTATTTTTGTTTAGATGGTTAATGTTTTAATATTTCTTTTCTAATTATTAATTAATAATATTTCTTGTTTATTTAACAATTTCTTATGTGTTTTTAATATGTAATTTTAATGGAATTAACAATTCCATTAAAATTACATATTAAAAACATGTCAATGCGGAATTTTTACATTTATTTGTTTTTGCTTCAGACTATGTTATAGAATATGTGTATTTTAATATTATAAATGCATGCTGAGACTACCTTTAATTAGTAGAACATTTTCCATGTTCAAGTTCAAGTTATTATATTATTAAATGTATTATTGTATCTACTGTTGGTTGTCCTAATAAATAAATAAATAAAATCTCTCTGCATACACTTTAATATGTGGTATATAGCGTTTAAACCTAGCACGTAGTTGTCAGAGAGAAGAAAATAGAAATGAAATAATCCTCCCCTTGATGGGAATCGACCCCACATAACGTCGCGTCAGGCAGACGCTGCGAATATTTATTTATCAGTATATAACAAAATTGTGATGAAATTTGAATGTTGACCTTTGAATGTTTTTAAAGAAATCATAGAAAAACGTATTCATGTCTTTATATTAATGATAGTAACAAATTGTATATATAATTTTTTTAAGCTTCACGCTTTATCACGACAGGGCAGGATAGGCAGAGGGACTTTTGAGGGGCAGCAGGAACTATACGAACCTACTATTAAGACTTTGTCTATTTCTCTGTACCCGCCTTCCACCTTCGCCGAGTGGCGGAATTGAACGCCGCTCTTTCCCTTAGTTGCCAGAGCGAAGAAAATGGATATAGAAAAATCCATCTCTCCTCATGGGAATCGCACCCAAAAACCGTCGCGTTACAGGCAGACATTTCGCCTCTGCGCCACGACGGCCTTCTATATTTTGTTTACATATTTAAGCGACCTAATTGGCATTCTGTACTTTGTAATTTATTGGCCATTCAATGCTGAGATTAGACGAGATGGAATTTGCGCGTAAAGTGCATCAGGCCTGAGTTTTAAATTTCTCTAAGCTTTTTAAATTTCCTTTTGAGGTTAAATATAAAATATATGACTCCAGAGTTTTGTTGAGGCAATTCCCCGGGTAGTTCTGATGCCAGTTTCTGTCAGTGTTTCATCTCAGGTGGATAACCTTAACAGAATGTAGAAAAAGGCTTTTGACCATGGAATAGCAAAAGTAACCATACCAGAGAAGGTCCTGAGGAGTAAGACTACATTTGGTCACCTATAAAAAAAAGACACCCACTGTCTGGCACTGGCATACGGTGACGTGCAATAGTGAAAGTCTATCTTACAAATTATAATATAACTCATATGCGTAACTCCTAAAATATATCGTGACGTCATAGTGCTGGCAACCAGCCATGGAGACGCGGCGTGTTCGTCAAACAGTAGGTGTAATTGGCAAATTTTGTGAATTCCCTTTTTTATAGCTTCACGCTTTACCCCGCTCAAAGTAGTGTAAGCAGAGGGAACGGCAGGAACCGTGGGAACCTAGTGTTAAAACACTCCGCTCTCCGCCTTTTCGAGGCATTTTGTGATTATTATTTTTCTACGCGTTAAAACTGTTAATAGTGTTTTGGATGTACAAGAGTGACGCGGGTCTTTTTGAAGAATTTTGATATTACAAAAAGAAATGCGGGGACGGAGAAAGTAGGGACTAAGCAACGGAGTGCCTTAACACTAGGTTCATATGGTTCCTGCAGTTCCCTCTGCCTACCCTGCAATATGAGGGATAAAGCATGAAGCTACCAAAAGAATAAAAAAAAGAAACAGATATGCGGTCAGCTATCCCAATCGTTTTATTTACTGGGGAAAATGGCGGATGTCAGGAACTTATGTACAGAGTAATTTATGACTGCTTATTTTGTTCTTGGACTCTTAAGTCGTAATAAGCGTCTACATTGAAATAGGTTTAATACGATAATAATGTTCAGTCCCAGGCAGATAAGGTTACTTTTTTTATTTCTACCATGAGTGTAACGTGAGTACGCATGAGGCCATCGTGACTTAGTGTGACAGCTAGAGTGTAAACGCTTTAGTCGTGGATTTGATATTATTACAGGAATTATGCTCTTTTTCGTCAACGCCAGTGAATGTCACTTAAACTTCAATGTCTTGAGAGCGGAGAGGAGAATCACTTACGATAATGCTAAAAATGTTTTATTAGGCTGTATACATTTTAAAAATTATATATAGGTTTTGTTATTTATTTATGTATTTTTTTCTTAGCAAAATGAATTGAATGGAGAATGGCTAACAATTCTCCGTTCTCATTTTTTTTTTAATTTTAGCTTCACGCTTTATGGCACGCACATGGCAGGGTAGGCAGAGGGAACTGCAGGTACCGTGGGAAATTAGTGTTAAGATACTCCGTTGCTTAGTCCCTGCTTTCTCTGTCCCCACTTTCCGCCTTTTTCGAGGCATTGCGTGTTGAGGTGCGGAACTCAACGCCGCGCTTTGCCTAGTTTGCCAGAGCGAAGAAAATGGAAATAGAAAAATCCATCTTCTCCGACTGGGGATCGAACCCAGAAACCGTCGCGTTACAGGCAGACGTTGCGCCTCTGTGCCACGACGGTTCTCAATTTTTCTCTCTCAATTAATCTATGCTTTGCTTTGCTTGAGATAGAATCTCAACAACGAGTCCGTACTTGTCTACGTGTAGTAGTTTCGAAACATTGTCAGCTAGTTATCTAGTAATGGAACCTAGTGTTAAGACACTCTGTTCTCCGTATTCAGCCTTTCCAGTAATTGCGTTATGGGTAAATATCAAGAAAATGATTACAATTAATTTTCCCCCATTGGGAATAGAACCCACGCTTCAGAATACTGCGTCACGACAGTCGTCATATTTATTTTAAGCGAGCTATATATTTAGATATATATATATTGAGATAAGCCCTTTCGAGATTATCAAATGTCGGATGACATGGTTTGTCACGAGACATGGATATGTTTTTTGATGAAAACAATTTAAAATCTGTTTATATTTAAGTGTTTTAGGAATAAATAGACGTAAAAACCTCAAAAAGCCTTTCCCCGGCCTTACGCAGTAAGTGAAAAATTTGTCAGTAATATGCCACTCAAAATTATTGCCGTTTCTTGATGAAATCGGGGCAGCGGCTAAATGGATGGCAACACGCGATGGCTAACTTCCATTTTGTTTATTAATCTGTGACCTTCCTATAGAATTTAATGAATATATGGCAGGGTTTAGACTACCCTCATTTTATATACATTTATTATATGTAAAATAACTTAGCCGTTAAAGCGGCACTCGATGATTGTGAATTCGATTCCCTAAAGGACCGTCGTGGCGCAGAGGCATAAGCGTCTGCCTGTAAACGCGACGGTTTGAGGGTTCGATTCGCATTCGGGGAAGATGGATTTTTCTATTTCCATTTTCTTCGCTCTGTCAACTAGGCAAAGCGCGGCGTTGAGTTCCGCCACTCAACATGCAATGCCTCGAAAAAGGCGGAAAGTGGGGACGGAGAAAGCAGGAACTAAGCAACAGAGTGTCTTAACACTAGGTTTAAATAGTTCCTGCAGTTCCCTCTGCCCTGCAATATGCGGGATAAAGCGTGAAGCGAGAAAAAAAAAATTATCACTTATTTTCTTGCTTTTATCACTTTAAAAAAGTCGTCGATGATTTCTCCTTTTAGTACGTAATGTCTCGATAATTGAGCTTACCATAAGTAACGGAGTGTCTTAACACTATGTTACATTTGCCTGATAATAAACGGTCTACAGCGGGAAGATAAAATTAGCATTATAAGTCTTCAATTCTAGCCAAATTTCTTATTTTTAGCGCAATGGATAAGCACATACAAGTAGACGCTATGGCTCTGCACCACGATGGTCCCTATGGCCCCTATGGCTTTTTTATAGTATGTAAATTGTTATTATAATGAATTTATCGTATTCTTGTAGAATTCCTATAAGTAAATGACAATGGAAATTATTAATAACAGTTTTTAGTAATGCTAGTGACTCATATGGGCTTTTCCTTGGTATTAAAATGAGCATTTGATATAGTTGTAGTTCATATAGTCACACAAGAAATTTTTATCGAAGATGCTGTGCTTTCTTTTTCTCAGTTTCTTCATTGCCACAAAATAAACAATAGTTTTTAAAACAAAAATTTGATTCACTTACTCGCGTTCTCGTAAGAGGTGGACTTATTTTTGAAGTGTTGTTATTTTTGTCCTTTTGAAGTGTTGTTATTGACTCATTTTTGTCCTGTTTATCTTCACGTTGTCTTTTGACTGCAGAAATTGAATTTTTTCGTGTATATGATTTTCTGCAATCCACGTGTATTGTAACGGATTTTTGAGTTCTTAAATATTCAGTAAATTCATCACCTCTCGCGACACTAGCCTCGATTAAATTTGGAATTCCACGATCAACCACAACTATGTTATCTTCAGTTAAAAGTTTATTGCAAATAAAGAAAAACTGAGACATTTTTTAAAGCTATAAAATAACACATATAACCAAAATGGTAGATGCTTGTAATAAGTACGTATATTCACTTGAACTGAACCTTTAGCACTAAAAAAAACAGGTTTATGAACGAAACCTACGGACGATAGATACATCCCTCTGGGCCCCCTTGATTATAGCGTGGTTTTCATCCCTCTGGGCCCCCTTAATTATAGCGTGGTTTAATCCCTCTGAGTCCCCCTGATTATAGCGTAGTTCATGCCCCTGAGTCCCTTTCATTACAGTGTTATTTTCCCGTTTTGGTATTTTGGCTCTTAATTTGGTACCTAACGCATAATTACAATATAATTTGATTTCCTAACCTTTTAAAACGTGTTCGCATCGAGTTGTTTAAAAAATACTATTATATGAAATTTTTATACATATAATATTGAATATATAATTGTGTAGGGTGAATGTATAATGTGTAAAATATATAAATAAATATTGAATATAATTTTATATATTAAATATAAAATATAATAAATACTACTATATACATTTTCTGGTAGCAGAGCGTAGTTATTATATATACTATATAATAACTATATAATAAATACACATAATATGGTTACATATATTTTATAATATTACGCCTATACGTTATTACCTATCCCGTTTTAAATTATAATTGAAGTTAGTTAAAATATTTAATATAATTTCCTTAAAAAACTAACTTACTTTAAAATATTATCCCTACACTTTTATTGTTACCCTTTTTCCTTTTATTTTTATTTAAATGAAGTTTAAGCCTTAATTGTAGTCATATTATATATCATAGTATTTTATTATATTGCGATATAGTAGATTGCCGACTCGACGCGTAACTGGTTTCTTATCTCGCCAGATGTTGTGGATTCATTGTTTGTTACGAGTTTATTATTTTTTTTAATATTTTAGTTGAGTTATTTGTTTACTTGATTTCTGATTTCGCCCGTTGGTAGTGGGTTCATTGTTTATTACGAGTTTATTATTTTTTTTAATATTTTAGTTCAGTTATTTGTTTACTTGATTTCTGATCTCGCCCGTTGGTAGTGGGTTCATTGTTTATTACGCGTTTATTAATTTTTAATATTTTAGTTCAGTTATTGGTTTACTTGATAATTTAAAATGGCTACTCATGATGAAACAGTAAAATGTTCCTTATATACGGAAAGCGCAGAATATAGAAAAAATATAGGTGTGGTACGCTTTGTTTCCGATTGGATTGCCGATACCTCGGAACTTCTTGGCACTTCTGAAATACCTAGATTATTAGTTAGGTTCAAGGATTTAGATTCTCATTGTAATTTATTTGTAAACGCGTCCTCAGTGCTCCTGGGTGGGTTAGACCCGGCTATCGATTACCAAGAAATTAGTTACGTAAAAAAAGAAGTGCGTTTAGTAAATAAGAAAATAGACGACCTCCGGGTGCGTCAGTTAGAGTTGTGCCCACCTGCTCCCGTAGTTGATCCTGTCATGGCCAGTACACCCGTAAGAATGAGTAGTAAAAATATTACTGAGCGAACTCCTTATAATAGATTACCTGATTTACCTATCCCTAAGTTTGATGGACGTCCTGATTCCTGGATAAGTTTTATTGACCAGTTTGACAGTGTAGTAGATTCCCAACACCATTTGACCTCCACAATGAAATTGCAGTACTTAGTTGGATCCTTAGCAGATGAACCTAAGCGGTTGTTGCTACATTTAAGAATTGAAGAAGGCAACTATGAAGTTGCTCGTGAGTTGTTGAAACAGCGGTATCACAATACACGGGTTCTTGCTGATACCTACATAACCCAAATACTTACCCTGCCGGAGATTTCGAATAAATTTACAGGTTTGCGCGCGGCCTTTTTGAACCCCTTGTTAACTGCCTATCGCTGTTTAGAACGTTTAGAGTTACCCGTATCCTCATGGTCTTATATGTTAGTACATATATGTTTGACTAAGCTTCCCTCTGATTTGAAATCCCGTTTTGAGCGTTGTTATGGCGGTGACGCTAATGAATTACCTACCTTTAAAAATCTTATTACCTTTTTGGAAGACGAATGTCGTCACCATGACAACGTTGGCAACACCTCCCTTGTAGATTCTAACCTGACGAAATTTAAAAGTACTGTACCTAAACATACTTACTTTGCGGCTCCTCCCTCCCCTATATTAGATAATAGACAAAAAATGTTACCTTTAATAAATAATAGTAAAAAATGTTACCTGTGTGCTTCCTCTTCCCATTACCTGCGTGAATGTCCCGAATTTAGAGCTATGAATCCTAGAGAAAGATCGGGATTTGTAAAATATTCCCGGTTATGTTATAGGTGTTTGGACAAACATTCAATTCTTATGTGCAAGCGGGACTACAAATGTTCAACCTGCGGTCGCTCATCCCATCACACTATGCTATGTTTTAATGATTCCCGTAACCCAATGTATCCCACCTCATCCAATCGGAATTATAATTATAATTCCAAATTTGATAGACGCAATTATCCGCGTACCCGTCCTGCTTCTACCCGCGGTCCCCATATGGGCGGGGGCCAGCATAAGAAATATTCCCCTTCGCAACTCCAGCGCTCCCCCCAACGACATTCCCAGAGAGCTTCTCCCCCCAGAGAAAATGCTCCGCCCCAACCTAGACAGGTTGAAAATAATATAAGATATCGTGATAATTCCTATAATAGAGAAGATAGACCCACATAGCTAGATATTTATATTACTCCCCCTTCCCCTTGCCTGAATATCTCACCCAATTCCCTTATATTATTGCCTACTGTTAAATTACACGTTAAAACTGCTAGTGGTTATTATATTGAAGCGCGTGCCTTATGTGATACCGGTGCCCAGGGTTGCCTCATTACAACCGATCTTGTTGTTAATTACCTCAATTTGACCATCTCCCCCTCCTGTGCCCCTGTACGTGGCATAGGTAATATTCCTTTAGTGGTTTCCCGTGGTTCTATTTCCCTGTGTTTTAAACCTTTGTATAATTCCTTCCCTGAGGTGTCAACCTCTGCTATGGTTATAAATGTGATTGCCGGTACGCATCCTGAGTTTGAGTTCCCTGAGTCTGTGTTTTTTCCTAGTAGTGATTTTTCCCTTGCTGACCCTACCTATAATAAGCCCGGCCCGATAGATATACTATTGGGTGCTGACGTGTTCGGCGCGCTTTTATTACAAGATAAAATATTTAACTTTGACGGCCTTACTGCTTTATCTACAATTTTTGGTTATATTATTTGCGGTCCAGTCGCTGCCGATTATGGTGAATTAGAGCCCCCCATGACTGGAATATCCTTATCCCGTCTCATCGAGAAATTCTGGAAGGTTGAAGAGACCCCTCAAACCATGATTGTTTACCCCTTAGATAACGATGGTGAGATTTATAAATAAAACCCGAAACTTACCCGTTGAGCTATCTGTATCCTTATTCCGTTAGCGCGTAGCGTTTCCTTGCGGTCTCCCCTAAGACGACTCTCACTCTTTCTTGACAAAGAAGGAATCATCAGAGTCGGTGGTCGTTTATGAAATTCCTTTAACATTCGAGGAATTAACTACAATTTTTGCTAAAATTGAAGCGGTATTAAATTCCCGGCCGTTATGTCCCTTATCTAATGACCCTAACGATCTAGAAGTTTTGACGCCTGGTCATTTTTTGATTGGCCAACCTCTTAGTGCTTTGCCGGAGTATCCCTATAACAATGTAAAATATTAATCGTTTAACCTGTTTTCAAGTAGTGCAACAGATAACTCAACATTTTTGGTCGCGGTGGCAGTTAGAGTACATATACACTCTGCAGACTAGGCAGAAGTGGACTGATCCAGTGAATCCTCCAACAGTAGGCGAACTAGTCCTCATCAAAGATGATAATTTACCCCCTTTACAGTGGCGACGTGGTCGCATTTCCCAAATTTATCCTGGTAAAGATAGCGTTGTGCGTGTGGTCGATGTTAAGACATCGACAGGTATCCTAAAGAGAGCCTTAACCAAATTAATTCGTCTACCTATTAGTTAGTTTCTCCCATTTTCTCGTAAACATTAGATGTTTAGGGCGGGGGCTATGTTTGTTCATATATGGCAACCCCGACTAGTTTAGAGTCTTGTGCGAACACCCCGCGCGGTCGGTAACAGTAGTAGTTGTCGAGTGGTAGTAAAGGGGGCACGTGTCACGGCCGACGCGAGCGCACGTCCTTCCTGAATCTAATATTAATTAGCGGTGTGATTTTCCCTCCCTCAGCCTTATTTGATTTCCCTTTTGTGTATTCCCTCTTGATATTGAACCTGACAAAGACAAACCAACAAAAGATAATAGTGCAAGTAACCCCTAGTGAAGAAGACTCAAGTTAGACATTCCACGTGCCGGGAACAATCAGTGTTTGTGTTGTGAATCATGAAGATAAGGTACTGTACAATTTCTATTATCCTAAAACCGACTATAAGGTAAATAATTAATAAATAACCTCCACTTCAGCACGCTTCCACAATTGCTGACCCCTACCCACTATTCAATATATATTTTTTGGTAGCAGAACGCGGTTCATTATATTCATTATATACTATATACATTTTCTGGTAGCAGAGCGTAGTTTCACTATATACTATATACAGCCCGATGTTTTTCAAGCCGTGCATAGAGGAAATTCAGTCAGGGACTGGCTACCATTTGAATAAATGTTTTTAGCATAGTATAATATCTACAAAAGAGAAACAAATAAGTATTTATACTTGTATTAAGTGCCTCATATGTATTGTAGGTATATACGTGGCTTACAAGTGCATATCATGTATAATATGACTCTTAGAATCGCGATATCTCAGGAATGGTAACTGTTAGGAAAAAAGTCATTGATACTATTTTTGTAGATAATTTTAAGATCTACAACTTTGGTTTGAAGTTTTTATCGATAAAACTTACCATTTTCAAGCAAAATCCAAATAACCTCAAATTTTGACCTTTGAACTCGAATAACTTTTTAAGCACACATAGGATCGATGGGGACTTTTAAAACTTTATTCGTAATGATAAACTATAGGTCTTCACCAATATTTGGCTTTCCGGGAATTTTTGTTATTTTACCACTTTTTTATGTCTAAATTGACCGGACTAATATTAGTACTACTTAGTATATAATACTATATATAAAATAACAGTAGATTATTATCGTCAAAGCTCGAGTCTAGCCTTAACACAGAGATACGCTCAAGATCCTCACATTTCGAAGATGAAAATTAGATGGATGTGGCTTAACACGGTCCGACCGTATTTCATTTTCATTTAAAGTAGTCTTGGTGCTTCGTCTAAGATGGTATGACCACTGGACGGTACGACAAACGACAAAACTGGATGGTACGACAAAAGCACAACTTTTAGCAAAGTTTAATATATATAGAGTTGATGACTACATCAATGACAAAGACGCATGAACTTCCGCTCAGGCTAGGCAGTACTTGTAATACCTTTATTTTATGTCCAATTGTTATTTTTCTATTAAAAGATGTGCTGAGGAGTTTCTTTACATTTTCTTCGCTCTGGTACCTAGCTAGCTCTGGCGCCTCTCAACACGCAATGCCTCAAAAAGGCGGAAAGTGGAGACCGGAGTGTCTTATCGCAAAGTCCCCACGGTTCCTGCGGTTCCCTCCGCCTACCCTGCTATGAGCGGGATAAAGCGTAAAGCTGTGTCTGTATGAGTTTATATATTAATATGTAAATTTAATTATGTATGTACATTGACTTGACGAGCGTTCAGATAACGTTCTATTATTATAATAGACTCGGGTACCAGTCTAAGTAAGATTTGTGATAGATAGCTAGTTATCGTGGCCATAAAACAGATATAGGCAGTTACTTATCTTATCTCTCGCCAGCATCTCTCAATCAACACAGACTTAGCAGGTTCAATGAAATGCTCATAAGGTAGTGTTTTTTTTTATTAATTTAATATTATAGATATTTTTACTCAGCTTCTAGCTTTTTTCTAGGAAGTTAGAAAAGATATAATCAAGTCACTACTTCTAAATCACTATTTACTTTAAGGCAAAAAGGCGGAGTTGAGATCAGCCACTCAAAATCCAATGCCACGAAATGCGGATATCGATGTCTTAACACTGGGGTTCATATGGTTCCTGCTGTCCACATTGCTATGTCAAGTGTATTTATCATTTCATCAATCACATATTGTTTCATGACATGGCTTTATCCCATCCACTCCAGTTTTCACTTGTTATAAAATTGTTATATTCATTAAATATTAAACACCACTATTATACATATATATCTACTGTATGTGTTAGGCTGTAGCTTTGGTTCCCCACTTCACGGAATGAATATTTTTTATCTATACGTTCTGGTTAGAAGAAAAGTGTGAAGAAGAGATCTACCACTCAAAAAGCAATAACTTAAAATATAATATGGAGAGCTGACGATATAATGTCTTAGCACTAGATTCTCTCCGATTTTCCTGCTTTATGCAGTACACAGGTGTAAAGATCATCTAACTTACTCAATCGGTGACCACACTATGCTATGATAGCTTTGGAAACATCATATTTTATTCCTTTGTTCACATCACTAGTTGTAGTTGTTATGTATGTATACTCATATTAACATAAATTTTATGAGTCAGTCAGTCAATACACGAACTGTGTCAATTGTATTATCAATACAAGCGTTATATCGAGGTTAAGTATGATTGTTACGATACAACGAGATGTGTAATTTACTATAAATCGTCTGCAATAGATGTATAAAATCAGTTCAACTTTTTTAAATCACAATTTTCTCTGGCAGACCCTTATTAAAGGAAAAATAGTGATATGACACTACTTTTGTAATGTAATGTTATATCTTTTTTGAAGTAAAATCCTTCTATACTTTGGATTTTGGTGAAGTGGTGAAAAATTATTTTATCCTCATCATATAGCAGCGTAGACAACGGGAACTGTAGGAATCACTCGAACCTAGAGTTAAGACACTCCCCTTCACCGTTCGCTTTTTTCGAGGCATTGCGAGTGAGTGACTCAACGCCGCGCCTTGCCTAGTTGTCAGAACGAAGAAAATGGATATGAAAAAATCTGTCTTCCCCGAAGGCGAATCGAATCCACAAACCGTCGCGTTTGCAGAAAGATGCTACGCGTCTGCACCACGACGGTCCTTTTTATTGAAAATTATGTAAACTTCTAGTATTGTTAGTAGTATTGACGAAAAAGAATTCCAAATTTTATTTCTCTTTCAATTATAAAAGCATCGACTAATATAGATAATAAGTAATTTAATATCAGATAATTGAAATATATAATATTTAATACATATTTGTTTTTTCACAGGCAATCAGAAAATGAAATCGAAGAAACGCCTCACGATGAGATAACAGACTTAGAAGATGAAGGCGTTAAAAAATATTACAGGGACTTAGCTGTTAATAAATATGGGGACCAAGTGGAGGATGTGATGATTGAGACATTTGCTGATCCAAGTCCTCATCAAAAATCGTTAAGAATCAAGCGTGAGGCTGAAGCAACAGTTACTGAAGTGCCAACAAGTACTGTAGCTACAGTAAAATCTGAAGAGAAACCTAATGTTACAAGATCTGCAGCACCGCCAGCTGATCTAGAACCAGCTAAACCTGTACAAGTATCTACTGGACCAATAAGGATAATGGGTTTGAGGGTTGAAGAGTCACAGAAGGAACCAAAACTTGTGGAAGAAATGATCCCTAGTGTACTAACAAATACACTTTTCACTTTAAGAGTTTTTGGCGAAGGCTTCACTAATAATACTGTAATAGCGTTCACTCACGTGCCGGAGAATTACGGTACCAAATGTCATTTTATGGTGAAAAATGAGGAATATAAGGTGAGAAATAGATTTTTGAGTTTTTTTTCTTTATTTTACGAGAAAATAGATTCAAGTGTCAGCATACTCCGTTTTCATCATGACCACAGCTTATATATTTCAATATTCTTTTAACCTTAAACTTTGATGTGTAAGTAACGACAATCTTATATTAAGATCCTCTCTTCACAGCTTCAAATTCCAGACATCGCATATCATTGTTATAGTGGAGACCAGATAATTTATTCACTCGATTGGGTATCGAACCCACACCTGTTATGCTCACGCAGAGTGTGTCCCACTAGGATACGATGACCTTTTAATCTTATATAGCTTAAATATATGTACATATATCTTGTACATATATATATATATATATATATATATATATATATATATATATATATATATATATATATATATATATATATATATATATATATATATATATATATATATATATATATATATATATATATATATATATATATATATATATATATATATATATATATATATATATATATATATATATATATATATATATATATATATATATATATATATATATATATATATATATATATATATATATAAGTCAATATTTAGTACAGATCAAAAAGCAGTTCTCAGTATGGTGTAGGTTTTTCCATATCTTTGTAGTTTAAGTAAAAATGCAGTTATATTATCTTTATGGCTTTATCTCTATTTTATATTGATGGGCTTATAGCTAAACGGCTGTTACGATGTCAGTTACTCTAGAGACGTAAACATGCCGTTTTTTATACTTTTACATACTTCATACTTTTTTGACGTCACTTTTTGTAATTATATTTTTAGGGTTCCGTACAAAAATAAAAAACGGAACCCTTTTAGAATCACTCGTGTGTCCGTCCGTCTGTCACAGCCAATTTTCTCTGAATCTACTAGACCGAATCAGGTGAAATTTGGCAGGATAGTGTAATGCCCTGAAACACAGATGTGTAACGTCAAAAATATTTTTTTGAAATAAGGGTAATTTTCGAGGGATAAAATAGGTAATTAAAAAAAAAATTGCGAACCTTACTGAATCGTATATCAAATGAAAGGGCTTGTTATCAGGATCTCGAATATATTTTTTTTAATTTTTTAAAATAAATAGTTTCGGTGATATTCATGAAAAAAGCCGAAAATTGACTATTCCCCCCCCCCCCCCCCCCCCTATTCTCCGAAACTACTGGGCCGAAAAATTTGAAAAAATTACCTAATATAGTTTATGGCTTGTAGATTACAGGAAAACCTATAAGGATTTTATAAATTGAAAATAAAATGGTAAATAAAAAATGTTTTTAGGAAAAAAGCGTTTTCAGGGAAAATATTTCACTATATTGTGTACGGAACCCTTTCCACGCGAGTTCAACTCGCACTTGACCGGTTTTTTATTATTATTTAAGCTTCCCAATTTTACATTATTATACTATAAATTCTTGGTTAGGCAACTATTTGCCCATAATGGTCTGGGTACGATTTACGTTTTTACTTAAAATATGGAGGATTTTATTGTATTGTGAAAGTGCATGAGGTGACTTTCATATAGACACGTTATGCCGACCACTCCTTTGGAATAAACACATTTTGATTGACCTAACGTTTGTAGTTTGTACATATCAGATAATGGCGTCTCTTGTTTACTCTATAGTAACTTGCGAAGGTCAAAACGTCAATCACTTGGAAAGTGATTTTAGGAGCATATTAACAGAAATACAGATTTATTATTGACCTATACATATTATATAAGGGACTCTGTCTGTCTGTAAACGCGACAGTTTATGGATTCAATTCCCACTCGGGGAAGTAAGATTTTTTCATTTCCGTTTTCTTCGCTCTGGCAACTGAACAAAGCGCGCCGTAGCGTTATGCCACTCCGCAAGCAATGCTTCGAAAAAGGCAGAAAGCAAGGAACGGAGTGTTTTAACACTAGGTTCTTACGTTGCCTGCAGTCGTCTCTGCCTACCCTGCCATGTGCGGGATAAAGCGTGAAGCTAAAAATAATATTATTTCAAAGTTTGTAAATATTGATGTTTGTTATGGTATTACGTAAAAACTACTGAATGAATTTAAATGAAACTTTGCAGTAATATAGCTTATACAGAGTGTGGATGTAACGGTGACCTTAATTTCAAGCATAGTATAGCCTTTATAAATTTGGTAAATTTATAAAAGAAGCAAAATTTTCAAAAATAAAAAAAAGTTACAAACATAATAAATAATTAAATTATTGTTCCAAAATAAAACGTTTGTCAACGTTTGTTAAGCGTACACTGTACTGTCAGAGCGGAAGAGAGATATATCTCTTTTTCTTTTAGTTATTTTTTTGAATGAAAGGTGACAGATTGACAACGTTTAATAGTATTTTTGTAGTACGTCATTCGTATTTAATTATGTCTACCTCACGCGTTACACAACACGTATAAATATCGTGAAATGGAAAAAATGATGCTATACCTAAACTATTAATAATTATTAAATCGTTTTTTGTATATATTCCTCGAAATTTTCCCCTATAATTAGTTTTGATAATTGCACATGGCCGTGTCAGATACACCATGTATATAAAAATAACATATGTACCGCAAATTATAAAAAATGAATGCCATGCAAGTATACAGAGAAAGCCCAATTTGACATAACACAAATACTTTTAAAAGCCAAAGAGGGGAGATATTGTGCGATAATCCAGCTTGAGAGAGATATAAAGAACTTTATTGTAAATATGAAACGTAAAATTGAGCGCGGCGTTAAGGTCCGCCTAACCTATAATACTCTTCAACGATCTTAATTTGTTACCTTCCCTACCTACCTTTATTACCTTACCTACCTACCTTTATTACCTTTCCTACCTTACCGACCTACTTTTATTATCTTACCTTCCTTACCTACCTACATTTATTGCCTTACTTATTACCTTTAAATTATTGTTATTGATGTAACACCTTGCTCCAATTGAAGTAAATTGCTTCTCGCGTTGATCTCGCTATCTGATTAAGGTTGAGGTTCGATTTTCACATAATTATCGTAATTTGTAAACAATAGTTAGTTACTGTGGAGTCATCATTGCTGTGGGACAGTGACCCTGTGAAATTATTATAGTTTTTTTGAGCTTCACGCTTTATCCCGCTCGTAGTAGGGTACGCAGAGGGAACTGCAGGAACTGTGGCAACTTTTTGCTTTTTCGGTGCCTTGCGTGTTGAGTGGGGGGACGCCGCGCTTGTTTGTTTACTAGAGCAAAAAAAGTGGAAATGAAAAATCCGTCTTCGCCAAATGGGAATTGAACCCACAAACAGTCACGTTTACTGGTGGACGCTACGCCTCTGCACCGTAATAAATTGTATTATCACCAATATGCAGTATATACCCTATATATAAACCCTATTATTACTCCCATTTAGCCTATAACAGTTTTGATTTTAATATTTTTTATCTGTATTTTTATAGGTCAAATTAACGGAATCCGACTCAGCACTATTCGAGCTGATAGCTCCTCCACCATTAGACGACAACAAGTTTTACATTTGCGCGAAAAATTCACCCGACGAAGAGTTTGTTCACCAAGGCAAAGAAAAATGGAAGATTTTGAGTACACACAACAAACTCTTACCCCTTTGGGCTTCTCTCATCCTAATTGTCATATTACTAATGTTGGCTTCCCTTTTCTCCGGATTGAACCTTGGACTTATGGCTTTGGATAGAACAGAGCTCAAAATTATTGCCAATACTGGCACGGAAAAGGAGAGGAAGTACGCCAGAGCCATCATGCCAGTCAGATCTCATGGAAATTATCTTCTTTGTACGATTTTGCTGAGTAACGTCGCTGTTAACAGCACGTTCACTGTGATTTTGGACGATTTGACCTCAGGTTTGGTGGCGGTCATAGGTTCGACGTTGGCTATTGTGTTTATTGCTGAAATCACACCTCAGGCTATTTGTGCGAGACACGGGCTGTTGATTGGCGCCAAGAGTATTTGGATAATGAAGGTGAAAATTTATAAATACTTGTTTTTTTAATATTAATGGCAGTAAGAAAGTTTTTACATCAGAAAACATATGAAAATTTGAGCGCGCCGGTATTCGAACCCGCGCCCTCTTGCGAACCGTACAAGCGCTGTGCTTCTAAGTCATGCGTTCTTTATCATGTTACGTCTAAAGTCGTATATGCTTTTATACTTATCTCTGTAGGGAGCTTTACAGTTACAACTTTCCGCTACCTAAAGATTATTACAAAGGGCAAGCGTTTGGCGAGACAGAATGCTATTTTTCATTAATTATTTTTATGATATCAAGACCGCGGGTTCAAATCCCGGCGCGTTCAAAATTTTTATACGTTTTCTTTAAGTGTTTTTTCTTTGTATCATATCATAAAAGTATTAAGAAAGCAATTTTTTTAATATTTAAAGATATTTTTTTAGATTGTTATGGGTATCTGTGCTCCACTCGCGTGGCCAACTAGCAAACTTCTGGATTACTTCTTGGGAGAGGAGATCGGTACACACTACAATAGAGAGAGGCTGAAGGAGTTAGTGAAGGTTCGTTAAATTATAATTTTCTTTTAGTTGTCAAGACAATACTATGACCTTGTGCTGACCTTGAGTTGATAGTACATTTTTACATTGTTCTCTAGATAATTATTTTTGAAGTATGGATTTGAAGTAAGATAGATAAGATTGAACATCTTTAATTTTTTTTTATCTTCACGCTTTTTCCCGCACATGGCAGAGTAGGCAGAGGGAACTGCAGGAACTATAGGAACCTAGTGTTAAGACACTCCGTTACTTAGTCCCTGCTTACTCCGTCCCCGCTTTTTTTATTATTTGTTTTTTACAAATGTATGGAAATATTTGATATTTGTTTTTACCACGATTTTATTACCTCAATATGTATGAATGTGGCTATATACACTTTTGAACGTGATTTAGATTGACTTTGAAGTGTTGGATTATTTTGAATTACTGCGTACACATCAAGGGTCGATGACAATGCCATATTATCGAAAAAAAATAAAAAAAAAACACCACCAAGTCACTTAACACGTAATTCCTCATAGGGCAGTATGCGGGAAACGGAGTGTAGTACACCGTGATTCCTTGGTTCCCTATTTACGGGATACAACGTGAACCAAAAAAAAAATAAATAAAAGACAACACGCTAATATATCTTAATTTAAATCTGATTCTAAACAGTCAATTGTTTTACTGTCATTGAACCTGGTAGAGGGACGGAGAAAGCAAGAACTAAGCAACGGAGTGTGTTAACACTAGGTTCCTATTGTTAGTTGCAGTTCCTTCTGCCTACCCTGTCATGTGCGGGATAAAGCATGAAGACAAAAAGAAAGAACTGGTATAGCAAATTGAAGTAAAGCAAGTTGTTTTTCCATGAACGCCTTAATCTCATAAATTACTGGTTTAATTGATTAATAACTTACATAACAATGTATGATAAACAACTTGAAGTTAAACGCCACATCCATTCTCCACTCTCTTTCTCCATAATCCTCATATTTTTTCTTATCTTTCTCCACCAGATCACCAACCACGTCAACGATCTGGACAAGGAGGAAGTCAACATCATCTCAGGAGCTCTGGACCTTCGCAAGAAGACGGTTAAGGATGTAATGACAAAACTAAAGGACTGTTACATGCTGCCCATAAATAGTGTGTTGGACTTTGAAACTATGACGGAGATAGTTAAATCTGGTATGTTTTGCTTGCTTTGTATATTTATTACCTGTAAACGCGACAGATTGTAAGTTCGATCCCCATGAGGGGAAGATGGATTTTTCTATTTCCGTTTGCTTCGCTCTGGAAACTAAGTAAAGCGCGGCGTTAAGTTTCGCCACTTACCACGAAATGCCTCGAAGAAGCAGTTACGGAGAAAGCAGGGACTAAACAACAGAGTGTCATAATACTAGGTTCCTATGGTCTTGCACACATGGCAGGGTATCTCGAATATGGAAGGGTAGGCAGAGGGAATTCCTCTGCCTACTCTGCTATGAGCGGGATAAAGCATGAAGACTTGAAATAATTAATATTTGATTCTCGGTTAAAATTGTTATTATTTTGATAAGTTAACAAGCTGTATGTAGTCCACAATTTTGTGTCAACTATAAAATGTTAAGTCCCATTTCTTCTATTTCCATTGGAATCTCGGGCTTTCTTAGTGCACCATCTCTCCTCTATACATCCAACTTCTCGCCTCCTCATTTAGTTTTCTTTACTGCGTAATTTCGGCTATGCCTTATATATCTAGTTAAGTAGTTAAGTCGCAGAGTAACGTAAGACTCATATATGTATATCTATAAAAGAGTATTACAGTGTTATTCTAATAGTTAACTTTAAATATTGTTTTAAACTTGTTTTGAATGAAATTGTATGTACGTGAATAGGGGATTGTGACGTCATATGGCATGTATTATAAATTGTCGTGTTTATTATTTAATATTTTTTCTTAATTTATGGACTATTGTTCTGTTTGATCGATATTCAAAGTCGTCGTGTGTAAGTTGCACTTATTTCGAAAAATTATATGTACTTAATAAAAACGTGGCGCAGAGGCGCAACGTCTGCCTGTAACGCGACGGTTTCTGGGTTCGATCCCCAGTCGGAGAAGATGGATTTTTCTATTTCCGTTTTCTTCGCTCTGGCAAACTAGGCAAAGCGCGGCGTTGAGTTCCGCCACTCAACACGCAATGCCTCGAAAAACGGCGGAAAGCGGGGACGGAGAAAGCAGGGATTAAGCAACGGAGTGTCTTAACACTTGGTTCATATAGTTTCTGCAGTTCCCTCTGCCTACCCTGCCATGTGCGGGATAAAGCGTGAAACTAAAAAATAAATATATTTCGTCGGTCGACAAAGTCTTTCTTTGTTTTTGTCAGTCCTGGTTTCTACCTCAAAATCACTAGAAAAACGTTGTTATTGTTGGAATATTTAAAGAAATATATATTTCTATATTTATTTGTGGTGTTGAGTTCATTCACTCGACATGCCTCGAAAAAGCCACCTTTTTACAGGACTAAGCGAGTGTCTTATCACTAAGTTCCTATGGTTCCTGCAGTTCCCTATGCCTTCAATCTTGCCATGTGTGGAATAAAGCATGTATATAAAGAAAAATACTCAATTTCTCCATAAATTTTCAAGGCTACTCCCGTATCCCGGTGTACGAGGGCAACCGCGGCAACATAGTGACGGTGCTCTTCATCAAGGACCTGGCCTTCGTGGACCCCGACGACAACACGCCGCTGCGCACTCTGTGCCAGTACTACCAGAACCCCTGCAACTTCGTCTTCGAGGATGTTACGCTTGATGTCATGTTGAAGCACTTTAAAGAAGGTGAGTTGGTTTTGAGATTTTAAAGCTTTTGAGTTGTGTAGTACGAAATTGTTTTTTTTTTTTTTAATAAAAAAATATATTTTTAAATTGGGAATGCTATGACGTGTCCGGGTGGAGATGAACTCCTGATTTTTTTCACTCAATGGCTCACCATGGGACATATGAGGGTCAACTCTATCCGCAGTGATAGTCGAAGAGCTTACCGACGACAGCCGTGCTTCAACACCATCATGTGTTTTAAGATGTTTACTCCAGTAAAGTGTCTTAACACTTATTAAGTATAAAGTATACATTTCCATGTTCAAAGTTCGATTTTGCCCAAAAAACTACTGACCCTTTGTCTTGTCTTGTCATAATAATTATGTCAATTTATATAGAGAAGAAACTTGGCTAAACGGACTAGTTGATCCTGTAAGGAATTCGGTTAATCGATTATCCGGATAATCGAAAGTACATACATATGAATAAAATCGGTTAATCGAGTTTAAGGCATAAATGTGTTTGACGTTGACTGCAAGTAATGCGACTTATTGGTCATTTAGTTGACCTGTATTCCAGATGATAGCGAATCCGTATAACTGAGCGCCGAATCGAGTTTCTATAGTAACTATATATCATTTTCTTCGCTCGTTGCCAAAATTCAAAGGAAATGGTAACATAGAACAAGTATGGTCGGTTGCCAAAAAAATGTATATTAAAAATGAAGACGGCGTCAGTTTTTGAAGTTAAAATATGTTTTGAACGTGACTGATTGACTGACTTTAGGTCTAGACTGTAAACTTTTACAGTTATTTATAGAAATTTCTACGTTAGGGAAATTTTGTTGGCTTATTTGTTCTCTCTCTTTCTCTCTCTCTCTGTCGGTCTCTTCCTAACCCTCTAGACTATATACTAACTAGACTAAAGTTGGACCCAGAAACAGGCTAAAAGTAGTGTTTTGTGCCCACCCTAGAATATTTTGGTACAGATCCCAGAATTAAAAAAAAAATTAAACCTAAAAATAACAAAATTTTAATTTTTAAATGACCTTTTCTTATTTTTATGTTTTCTAAAGTGTTAATCCACACTGTGGATAGAGAAATACTTGAAGAAAAAAATAGAAAAATTTGAACGCAGCGGGATTTGTTGTACAACGTAATAAGTTGTCTAAAGCATATAAGAAATTCGACGTAGCGTGGAGAAGAACGCATGGCTCATTGGTAAGAGCGTTTGCACGGTTCGCAACAGGGCGCGGGTTCGATTTCCGTTGCGTTCAAATTTTTTTATGTCTTGTTTACTTCATCTTCTTTTTATTTATGGCGTTTCGAGAGTACCAGTATGTTATCTTTAAGTATTTAACTGTTTTCATTTTAAATTTGACAAATACATATTTAAAGACATCAAATAGTAAAGAAAAAAAGAAATGTACCCTCATTTGACATTTTTTTCTTTTTTTTCTCAAATGAAGGTCACAAAGGTCACATGGCATTTGTTCAGCGCATAGAAGAAGGTGACGGTGACCCCGTCTACGAGACGGTGGGGCTGGTGACCCTGGAGGACGTCATCGAGGAGATGATACAGGCGGAGATCGTTGATGAGAGTGATGTCTATAGTGAGTGGATTTTAGTTTTTTATAGACGTGGAAAAGCGACGGGCTGTGGGTTCGATTCCCTCGAGGGGAGGATGAGTTTTACTTAACACGCAATGGCTCGAAAATGGTGGAAAGCAGGGAACAGAGTGTCTTAACACTAGGTTCCTATAGTTCCTGCGGTTCCCTCTGCCTACGCTGCCATGTGCAGGATAAAGCGTGAAGCTACAAACTGAAGGGAAAAACAATTAGTATATTAGGATTCGTAGGGTTATTAGAGTATCAGCTTGTAAAGAAGCCATCAATGAATTGTCTTTATCTGAATGTTGACTTTCTCCCCTATTGATGGTACCATCGATCTTCCAATTATTTTCTTTTAGCTTTAAACTTTATCCTTAGCAGGGTATCAATGGAAACCCAAGTTCCCTTGATGGGATTCGAACCCTGGTCCCAGAATAAACGTTATTTCCTTACTCCCGCAGCCGACAACCGCACAAAGAAACGTCTAATGCGTCCCATGAACAAGCTGCACGACATCGCCTCGTTCGCGGGCCACCAGCACCAGCGCGTGCACGTGTCGCCGCAGCTCGTGCTCGCCACCTTCCAGTTCTTGAGTACTAGTGAGTACACACACACACACACACACACACACACACACACACACACACACACACACACACACACACACACACACACACACACACACACACACACACACACACACACACACACACACACACATACATACCCATATATACATACATAAAAAAATACATGAAACTTCATGTATGAACAGGTTAATGACAGTGGACGAGGCGGAAGAGGTATGCAGGGACCGCAGCGTTTGGCTCTCCGTTCTCTCTGACTACCCCGCTAGGGATAGAGCGTGAAGATGTGTACATATGTACAAATACACGTACACAAGCACACGCCCACATTATATATGAATAATGTTTATTATTGTCTTACATATTAGTTCGTTTAGATATTTATATTTTTTTATTAATATTTAATTTTTGATATAGATATATTTATTTATTTATTTAATTCTTTATTACATTTAAATTTAAAAAAAACAAACATGTAACACAAATTTAATTTTTTTTTTCTTAAAGGTGTCGACGCGTTCCGCTCGGATATGATATCAGAGACGGTGCTCCGCAGACTCCTCAAGCAGGATGTGATACAGCATATCAAGTTGAAGGGCGACGAGGATAAGAACGACCCCAAACGTTATGTCTTCCAGGAAGGGAAACCGGTGAGTACTTGTCTAACACGCTTCACGCTTTATCCCGCACGTGGCAGGGTAGGCAGAGGGAACTGCAGGATCCATAGGAACCTAGTGTTGAGATACTCCGTTTCTTAGTCCCTGCTTTCTCCGTCCCCGCTTTCCGTCTTTTTCGAGGCATTGCTTGGTTAGTGGCGGAACTCAACGCCGCGGTTTGCCTAGTTGCCCAAACGAAATAAATGGAAATGGAAAAATCTATCTTCTCCTCATGGGAATCGAACCCATAAACCGTTGCGTTTACAGGACAGGACTCTGTGCCACGACGGTCCTCAATTTATTAATGAATTGTGTAATATAAATAATTATAATAATTCTTTAGGTCGACTACTTCGTGCTGATCCTGGAGGGGCGCGTGGAGGTGACGGTGGGCAGAGAGAACCTGGTGTTCGAGGCGGGGCCCTTCACGTACTTCGGCGTGCAGGCGCTCACGCAGAACGTGGGACTCGGTGAGTTGTTTTTTTATGTCTTCACGCTTTATCCTGCACATGGCAGGGTAGGCGGAGGGATCCACAGCACAGTGGGAAGGGGTGGTGGTAGTGTTAAAACGCTCCGTTCCTCTGGTTGTGGACTTTTCGAGGCATTGCGTGTTGAGTGGCGGAACTCAACGCTGCGCTTTGTCATAGGAAATGAAATAAAACATCTTCCGCGTTTGGAAATCTAACCTCTAATTTTTTTGTAAGGTAATTTTAAATTATGTTTACTTTCTAGCATCAGAAAGACAGACTCTGTCAGATAAAGCCACAGCAAAAATTAATGTTCAATAAACAAAAAGTAAATGAATAAATACTTTCACGCATTCACCAGGATAAGCGGAGAGAACCTAGTGTAAAGACACTCCGTTCCCTATTAGACCTTTCATTTACTATACATAAAAAACATATTAAAATGATCCATAATTTATCTTATATTATTAATATAAATTGTTTCTATTTTTTTATTTCTGTTCTTTTCCAGCGGAGTCCCCAGCCCCCTCCACCTTGGGCTCCCTGCAGAACCTGAACATGGACTCCATGCTGCGTCACACCTTCGTGCCAGACTACTCTGTGAGGGCCATCGCTGAACTATACTATTTGACTATAAAGAGGTAATATTAATATTTATTAATATATACTTTAAATATTAATGTTATTTTTATTGCTGTAATTTGTTCGTTCAAAGGAAATAAAAAATTGTGTACGTCTAATTTTCTAAAATGAAGGCGAAATTCAATTAGATTTGTAGTAAAAAAGGTGGTTGATTTTTTTCATCAGAATTTGGCAACTGACCACCATTTTTTAATTGGGAATAAATTACAAAATGGCGGTACAAGGCACTTCTTCACTTTATAAATGACAGGTGTTATAATTTGCATGTTACTTAATACATAAAGCATATATGTATTTATGTACGTCGATTACTATTTTTTTTACTTATCCTGACATTTTTTAGAAATCGAACCTACTAATAATATGACAAATATATATTATATATTACAGATCCATGTACTTAGCGGCTAAACGTGCAACTTTGATGGAGAAGGGAGCCCTCAACAAGGGCGGTACCAACGAACAGATCGAGCCTGAAGTGGATAAGGTGATTTGTTTTATATAAACATGCTTTTTTATTTTTTTTAATAATAATTATAAATATTATACTATAAAATCCAAAAAAAAAAATATTATGATATGTTATTGAAATAATTTTATATATTATCTGAGCGTAAGGCATTCTTTTCCCGCGTAAATCTAATTATCTCTAGGATTTTTTTTTAAATTAAGGCAAACGTAAGACAGAGAAAAATTATAATGTTTTTTTTTTTAATTTTTTTTAGCTTCACGCTTTATCCCGCACAAGGCAGGGTAGGCAGAGGGAACTGCAGGGACCGTGGGAACCTAGTGTTAAGACACTCCTTTGCTTAGTCCCTGCTTTCTCCGGTCCCCGCTTTTTTAAATTTATATGTTAAATATAGATTAAAAATAAGAAAAATAAATTTTATGTAAGAATTGTTATTAATAAATAAAATTTTAATATTTTTTTTTTAATTTTCAGCTTCTACGTGAGGGTGACAAGCTTGAAGAAATCTTAGAGAATGCCAAGGAAAAGACTCCTCTTAAACAGGTATAATTATATTATATTAATACTTTTTTTATTTTTTATTAATAAAGAAAAAATAATTTTTTTATCTGTATTAAGTAATGTATTTCTAATTGTTTTCCTGCTGTCAGACGGTGGATTCTCCTAAAACTAGATATTAAAAGTGGTGGGTAAAGGTCTCAAATTAAACTTATTAAAGAATAATTTTAAATATTCTAAAATCATATAATAATCAGTGGGTTCAATTCCATCTAGTGGGAATTGTAATATTATTTTTTATATATATTATGTATAAGTTAAGAAAGTTCTGTCTTTCTGTCAATTTAAATCGGGTTTAAGTTGATAAAGAAAGTGACAGAACTCTTTTGTTTTCTTTTAAATAATATCATAAAATGCTATATATGTTTAATTATTCCTCATAATTTATAAATAAAGCTTAAATAATTTTTTTGCTCGTCTTATTTTTATTACACAATTTGTTAGAAAATGAAATTTAATAACACTTTTTCAAGGAATTGAACCCACTACCGTCATGTATAAAATCAAGTGACCTTTACTTATATATGTACATATATATAATATAATTATTAATTATTCCAGCTTAAACCAATAGCACCGAGTCCCTTGACGAACTCCACATACAAGCCTCAAGACAAAGGAGATTCGAACCCCGAAGAGGAGAAGCTGTTAAAGAAATAGAACCTGCTACTGCCTACCAACTGGCAACACTGCCACAGAACATAGGACAATTTCGCGGTGAAAGCTTAATATTTTAATTTTTTTTTTAATTTGTATCTATTTGTGTTTATACTGATTATTCTTTTTGCATTTATTTTTTTTATTTAAGAAAAAAAAAAAAAAAAATCTATATATATATATATATATATATATATATATATATATATATATATATATATATATATATATATATATATATATATATATATATATATATTATTTTTTTTTTTTCGGTATATAAATGTTTGTAATAAAATATGTATTGTGAATTTTCTAAATGCGTTTCAAATTGAATAATCAGATAAATATTGTTTTTTTAGTATTTATAATAGCATTTGCGTTTAACAATTAGCTTTAGAGTAGTTCTTAGGAGACAGTACTTATAGCGTATTTTTTTAATGGCAACACACATTGCCGGGACGTGACGTTTTTTTTTTTTAAATCAATTAATAATTAAATCATCACAACGTAATTTTATATTTTTATTGCAATTTTCAATTCTAGTCCAGAGCTGGAATTTTTTTTAACTTTTTTTATCTGTAATTTTCTTTTATTTTTATCAATTTTAATTTTGAAAAATGTCGTAACGTCCCCTTTGAATAGGTTTTATTTAAAATTTTATAGTGTTGTTTTTTATATGCGTTAGTGCTTAAGTATTTGTTAAATTACGTAATTTTACTTCTTCCGGGAATGAACTTGTTACTCCTGTACGATCAACACCGTTTCTAAATGCATTTTGTATAAAAATTTTACAACTTTAATTGTTATTTACCTATTTTTTTTTATATTTTATTAAAATATTTTTATCCATTTATGCATTTGAAAGGTAAAGCTTTTCTTAAGAAAGTTCTAATATTTTTTAATTGTATGTTATATAATGAATAGAATTATTGTAGATATATCTAAATATGTATTAAGTTTTGTAGCTTTTCGAATTTTAAACCATCCTGTTTCCATCCAATTATTAAATGCTATTATATAATAATATATTTGTAATTATATGTACAAAATCAATGTGAAAAAAAGAAAAATTAAATATTTTAGAATTTTTACCCAAAAATCGTGCCTTATACCCGGTGCTGTAGAACCTTTATCCTATTTAAAATAAATTGATGTTTTATATATACACGTGGCAACACACGTGCGCTGTCAGAGTGACAGCTGTCAAATTTGACATTCGAATATTTTCGAGTAGATCGCATCGATGTTTCCATACCTACCTAATGCTGTGTACGAATTGTGTCACGTTATGTTAATATTATATATTTATGGTGCAGTATGTTTGTATGTTTTATTTCAATTTCCTCTATATATGCATAAGTGGTATGGATGTATGATATGCAAGTGAAGGAAATGAGAGGTGGAAAGTGATATCGATTCAAATTCGAAAAAAAAAAAAAAAAATATATATATATATATATATATATATATATATATATATATATATATATATATATATATATATATATATATATATATATATATATATATATATATATATATATATATATATATATATATATATATATATATAAAAATAAAATTATAAAAAAATCCCTCCAGGGCCATTGACGATACAGATAACGTCATCGCCTACTTATATTAAACAAAAACATTACACAATAGAATAAATTCGATATTAATTTATATTGTTACCTCACTTCTAAGAGACAGAAGTGTCCAAGAGCTCGAGTCAAGACTTAAATTCCATAAGCAATTTATGACAGGAGCACAATTTAGTAAAGTAGGGTTAGGATCAAAGAAGAAAGTCCAAGACACAGACATAATAAAATCTTTTATTCGGCAAGACGAGAACGATACGCAATGGGCTTAGAAATACATAATGAGTGGCTAACTAGAGGAGAATTCTGTATCCCTTTAGCTTTAAAATGACGCACCCTAATTCATGACTGGTCTCCAGCTCTCTTAAAACTTAACCTTAATGCGTACCAAATGACTGATGAATGAATGAATGAAGATGGGGTAAAGCTACCGATAAATCTTGCTACATCTGTAAAGAGGCAGTGGGGACAGCTAAATATATGCTGGTGGGGTGTAGGGTACTCTTGGAAAGTGGTCAATACTCGCGGCGCCATGACAAAGTACTGGAAATACGTGAAGCCGTTAGTCTTTCAGTAGCAAGAGCACAGAGAAACATTACAACCAGCAAACATTTAATAGAGTTTGTGAAAGAAGTTTCTCATAAAAAACCTTCACAAAAGCCTTTCTCTATATCAGATCCAGCTCCTGATTGGACACTTGTGATGGACACGTATGAGAAACAGTATAGAATCCCTGAGGATATTTGTGTTTCGTCATCTAGACCGGATATTTTTCTTTACTCTCGAAGCCTAAAACGCGTAGTACTGGTAGAACTTACAGTTCCGTGGGAAACAAATATCCCGAAAAGTCACGACCTTAAACTCAATAAGTATTTCGATCTTACAAACGAACTGACCAGGAATAGGTTTAGAGCGAGCTTATATGCGGTTGAAGTAGGAGCGAGAGGTATAACAGCGAAATCTCTCTATAGTTTACTCAAAGATCTCGGCCTGTCTAGAACTGTCACAAATTCATTTCTAGAACGCACTTCGAAGGCGGCTTTGGTAGAATCGTTTAAAATTTGGTAAGGTAGTGAGCTCGGACAGTGAAGGTGAGCGTTAATGCATTTTAAAGGGGTCCCTTTAAACCTACACTTGGGTCGCAAGTCCCAAGCGCTGATCGGAGCTCCTCTTCCTACAACACGATGGGCCCGGCACCCGCACGGTGAATCCATGGAATGCTAAGTTGTTTCTTCTCTATACATAAGTATATCTTTTATTTGATAATTGTAATTTGCTAATTATAATTTAATGTTTGACATGTGACATTAATGGGTTCGATTCCTTTAAGTGGGGACTTGTATACAGTTGTACTGTATAGTAACGATCTTTCATCTCCTATCTCTTGGCCGGCTTTGAAATCCTGGTACCTGCCGAGTCCTGCTGAATGCTGGTACTTGTGCGAGTAAACTTGCTGGCACGAGTGTGCTGGTACGATTATACTTGCGCTAGTATACTGGTGCAAGTATACTTGCGCGAGTGTACTTGTGGTAGTGTACTGGCGCGAGTGTACTTGTGCGAATATACTGGCACGAGTGTGCTGGTGCGAGTGTACTTGCGCGAGTGTGCTTGTGCAATTGTACTTGTGGCTAGTGTACTGGTGCGAGTATACTTGGGCGAGTGTACTGGAGCGAGTATACTTGCGCGAGTGTACTGGTGCGAGTATACTGGTGCGAGGATACTTGCGCGAGCTTACTGGCGCGAATGTACTGGCGTTAGTGTGCTGGTGCGTGTGTACTTGCGAGAGTGTACTGGCGTTAGTGTGCTGGTGCGAGTGTACTTGCGAGAGTGTACTGGCGCGAGTGTGCTGGTGCGAGCATACTTGCGCGAGCGTACTGGCGCAAGTGTACTGGTGCGAGTATACTTGCGCGAGTGTACTGGAGCAAGTATACTTGTGCGAGTGTACTGGTACGAGTATACTGACGCTAGTGTGCTGGTGCGAGTGTACTTGCGCGAGTATACTGGCGCGAGTGTGCTGGTGCGAGCGTACCGGCGCGAGTGTACTGGGATGAGTGTGCTGGTGCGAGTGTACTGGTGCGAGTGTACTTGCACGAGCGTACTGGCGCGAGTATACTTGCGCGAGCGTACTGGTACGAGTGTACTTGTGCGAGTATACTCGCGCGAGTGTACTGGTGCGAGTGTACTTGGGCGAGTATACTTGCCCGCGTATACTTGCACGAGTGTACTAACGCCAGTGTACTGGTGTGAGTGTACTTGCGCGAGTGTACTGGTGCGAGTGTACTGGTGCGAGTGTACTGGTGCGAGTGTACTAGTGCGAATGTACTGGTGCGAGTATACTGGCGCGAGTGTACTGGCGCGAGTGTACTGGTGCGAGTGTACTTGTGATAGTGTACTGGCGCGAGTGTACTTGTGCGAATATACTGGCACGAGTGTGCTGGTGCGAGTGTACTTGTGCGAATATACTTGCGCGAGTGTGCTTGTGCAATTGTACTTGTGGCTAGTGTACAGGTGCGAGTATACTTGCGCGAGTGTACTGGAGAGAGTATACTTGCGCGAGTGTACTGGTGCGAGTATACTGGCGCTAGTGTGCTGGTGCGAGTGTACTTGCGCGAGTGTACTGGTGCGAGTGTGCTGGTGCGAGGATACTTGCGCGAGCTTACTGGCGCGAATGTACTGGCGTTAGTGTGCTGGTGCGAGTGTACTTGCGAGAGTGTACTGACGCGAGTGTGCTGGCGCAAGTGTACTGGCGCTAGTGTGCTGGTGCGAGTGTACTTGCGCGAGTGTACTGGTGCGAGTGTGCTGGTGCGAGGATACTTGCGCGAGCTTACTGGCGCGAATGTACTGGCGTTAGTGTGCTGGTGCGAGTGTACTTGCGAGAGTGTACTGGCGCGAGTGTGCTGGCGCAAGTGTACTGGTGCGAGTATACTTCCGCGAGTGTACTGGAGCAAGTATACTTGTGCGAGTGTACTGGTGCGAGTATACTGGCGCTAGTGTGCTGGTGCTAGTGTACTTGGTGCGAGCGTACTGGCGCGAGTGTGCTGGGATGAGTGTGCTGGTGCGAGTATACTTGCGCGAGTGTACTGGTGCAAGTGTACTTGAGCGAGAATACTTGCCCGAGTACACTTGCACGAGTGTACTAGCGCTAGTGTACTGGCGCGAGTGTACTTGTGCGAGTGTACTGGTGCGAGTGTGCTTGGGCGAGTATACTTGAGCGAGTGTACTGGTGCGAGTGTGCTTGGGCGAGTATACTTGAGCGAGTGTACTGGTGCGAGTTTACTTACGCGAGTGTACTTGCGCGAGCGTACTGGTCGAGTGTACTGGCGCGAGTGTACTTGCGCGAGTGTACTGGTGCGAGTTTACTTGCGTGAGTGTACTTGCGCGAGCTTACTGGTGCGAGTATACTGGCGCTAGTGTGCTGGTGCGAGTGTACTTGCGCGAGCTTACTGGCGCGAATGTACTGGCGTTAGTGTGCTGGTGCGAGTGTACTTGCGAGAGTGTACTGGCGTTAGTGTGCTGGTGCGAGTGTACTTGCGAGAGTGTACTAGCGCGAGTGCGCTGGTGCGAGCATACTTCCGCGAGTGTACTGGAGCAAGTATACTTGTGCGAGTGTACTGGTGCGAGTATACTGGCGCTAGTGTGCTGGTGCTAGTGTACTTGGTGCGAGCGTACTGGCGCGAGTGTGCTGGGATGAGTGTGCTGGTGCAAGTATACTCGCGCGAGTGTACTGGTGCAAGTGTACTTGAGCGAGAATACTTGCCCGAGTACACTTGCACGAGTGTACTAGCGCTAGTGTACTGGCGCGAGTGTACTTGTGCGAGTGTACTGGTGCGAGTGTGCTTGGGCGAGTATACTTGAGCGAGTGTACTGGTGCGAGTTTACTTACGCGAGTGTACTTGCGCGAGCGTACTGGTCGAGTGTACTGGCGCGAGTGTACTGGTGCGAGTTTACTTGCGTGAGTGTACTTGCGCGAGCTTACTGGTGCGAGTATACTGGCGCTAGTGTGCTGGTGCGAGTGTACTTGCGCGAGCTTACTGGCGCGAATGTACTGGCGTTAGTGTGCTGGTGCGAGTGTACTTGCGAGAGTGTACTGGCGTTAGTGTGCTGGTGCGAGTGTACTTGCGAGAGTGTACTAGCGCGAGTGCGCTGGTGCGAGCATACTTGCGAGAGCGTACTGGCACAAGTGTACTGGTGCGAGTATACTGGCGCTAGTGTGCTGGTGCGAGTGTACTTGCGCGAGTGTACTGGCGCGAGTGTGCTGGTGCGAGCGTACTGGCGCGAGTGTACTGGGGTGAGTGTGCTGGTGCGAGTATACTTGTGCTAGTGTACTGGCGCGAGTGTACTTGTGCGAATATACCGGCGCGAGTGTGCTGGTGCGAGTGTACTTGTGCTAGTGTACTGGTGCGAGTGTACTTGTGCGAGTGTACTTGTGCTAGTGTACTGGCGCGAGTGTACTTGTGCGAATATACTGGCGCGAGTGTGCTGGTGCGAGTGTACTTGTGCTAGTGTACTGGCGCGAGTGTACTAGTGCGAGTATACTTGCGCGAGTGTACTGGTGCGAGTGTACTTGGGCGAGAATACTTGCCCGAGTATACTCGCACGAGTGTACTAGCGCTAGTGTACTAGCGCGAGTGTACTTGTGCGAGTGTACTGGTGCGAGTGTACTTGGGCGAGTATACTGGTGCGAGTGTACTTGGGCGAGTATACTTGCCCGAATATACTTGCACGAGTGTACTAGCGCTAGTGTACTGGCGCGAGTGCACTTGTGCTTTGGTGGGTATGTACTTTGGTGGGTATACTTGCACGAGTATACTTGCGCGAGTGTACTGGTGCGAGTGCGACTGTGCTGGTGCGAGTGTACTCATGCGAGTATACTCGCGCGAGTGTAGTGGTGTGAGTGTATTTGCGCGAGTATACTTGCACGAATGTACTGATGCAAGTGTACTGGCGCGAGTATACTTGCGCGAGTGTACTTGTGTATCTCTCATATTTCACGCAATATATGTTTGTGTGTTGTATATTATATTTTGAGTTTAGAAAAAATAATACAAAATTAAAAAAGTAAACTTTATTGTTTCTCTATCTCTAATAAATTCGGTCAGGTCGCCATTTTACTTATATCTTCATACTGAACGCCTTTCACAACTCTGCCCTTGAGTAGTCCACTTGATATCTGTAAAGAAATATGTATATATAATAAAAACTTTATTTACACTTATCTTTAGAACTACTGTAGAGATTCAAAAATTATAAATAAACACTAACAGAGAGAACCTAGTGTTAAGACACTCCGTTTTCCACTTCACAACGATTGATTGATTTTAAAGACTGATTTCACCATAGCTATAAAAGAATGGTTGCCATATTATTTTATTCTTTTTTATTTCAAGCACAGAGTAATATAAAACTAGAGTATTTTAAACAAACAGTTACCTCTACGTCACAGCAAAAGTTGTCAGTGTCTATATCTTGTAACACTCCGCTCTGTCCTCTGTAAGCTCCATTCACAAATTTAACTAAACGACCCGGAGATGGAATTACTGTTTCCACATGGTTCTGCAAGAGATAATAATAAATATATTTCTTTTTTTTTAATAGCTTCACGCCCTATGGCAGGGTAGGCAGAGGGAACTGCATGAACCATAGGAACCTAGTGTTAAGACACTCCGTTGCTTAGTCCCTGCTTTCTCCGTCCCTGTTACCTTTTTCGGGGCATTGCGTGTTGAGTGGTGGAAATCAACGCCACGCTTTACTTAGTTCCAGAGCGAAGAAAATGGAAATAGACCTTCCCCGAAATTCGTCTTCCGCGAGTGGGAATCGAACCCACAACTATATTTCTATATTAAAATATAAACTATTTATTAAACTCAGGAACAATTTGTCTAATTAAGTTATATTTTATACAGGGAGGCTGTAGATTATATTATATCACATTTAGTCCCTTTTTTTCTTAATATATACTATATTTTTAAGCTTCACACTTTAACTCCTCCATGAAAATCGAACCCAATCTTACAGTCCGACGCCACACCTCTAAGTCACAACGGCTTCTTTATTCATTTTGGCCATTACAAGCACTTAAATCGTCAATTTACATTGAAGTGTCAATAATGTTAGTAGTGTCAGTAACGTCACTTGTGTCAGTAATGTTAGTAGAGTCACTGATGTCAGTAGTGTCAGTAATGTCAGTAATGTCAGTAGGCAGGTTCTCACTTACCTGGTCCAATTTAAGTTTGACCCCCTCGTCCAACAGCTTGACGTGCGCCCCATACTTGTCGACGACTTTCTCCACAACGGCTTTCCTTTTGTAAAATTTTTCTCCCAAGGACTTAGTCACTATTTTTATTATTATACCCTCTGTTAACCAGTAGTCCTTTCTGAAATGTTATGGACGTAACAGGTTCAATTTTAAAAACAGAAAATAGGGAAAAATCAAATTTATAAAGCAAGTCTATCAATATACTAATAAAGATATTAACGAGCACGTATTTTAGCTTCACGCTTCATCCCGCGTACAGCAGGGTAAGGAGAGGGAATCGCAGGAACCATGGCAACCTAGTGTTAAGACACTCCGTTTCCGCGCACCTTTTCGAGACGTTGAGTGGCGGAACTCAACTTAATATTAATTTTTTTGGTGACTTCCCCAAACTTATTATTAGAAACACTTGTTACAAGACTATTTATTATAAGAATTATTTCCCAGAGAACCGTCGTGGTGTAAACGCGACGGTTTGTGGGTTCGATTCTCACGCATGAACAATGGACTATATCATTTCCATTTTCTTCGCCTGGCAACTAAGCAAACGCAGCGTTGAGCTCCGCCACTTTATACGCAATGCCATCTTAACACCCTGCTATATGCGCGAACAGACGAAGAAAAAATAAATATTTCCTGGTCCTGAGAGAAAGAAAGAAGAAAAGAAGTCGCAATATCTCAAAAATTGGGTAGAAAGTTTGGAGCGGAGTGTCTTAACACTAGGTTCCTATCTGCCTGCCCTGTTATATACAGCATATGGTGTAATATATAAAAAAAAAAGATTTTTTTTAGCTTCACGCTTTTATCCCGCATATTGCAGGATAGGCAGAGCGAACTGCAGGAACTATATGAACCTAGTGTTAAGACACTCCGTTGCTTAGTTCCTGCTTTCTATGTCCCCACTTTCCGCCTTTTTCGAGGCATTGCGTGTTGAGTGGCGGAACTCGACACCGCGCTTTGCCTAGTTTCCAGAGCGAAGAAAATGGAAATAGAAAAATCCATCTTCCCCGAGCGGGAATCGAACCAACAAACCGTCGCGTTTACAGGCAGACGTTTACACCTCTGCGCCACGACGGCCCTCAAAATAGATTTAATTTAAATAAACAAAAATATTTAAAACGCAGTTGTTTTTGAGAAAATAGCATATACCTATTTTTATTATTTTTAAAGTGTTAATCCACACTGATGATAGAAAAAATACTTAAAGAAAACATATAAAAATTTGAACGCAGCGGGATTCGAACCCGCGGGTTCAACAACGATATTAGTTGTATAAAAGCATATAAGAATTTCAACGCGGGTTCGAGTCCCGCTGCGTTCAAATTTTTATATGTTTTCTTTAAGTATTTTTTTCTATCCTCAGTGTGGATTAACACTTTAAAAATCAAAAAAATATTTAATAAAAATAGCATTATCTCGTCGCCAAACGATTGTTCTTTGTAATGGTCTTTGTGTAGCGGAAATTTGTAAAAATCTCCCTACAGAGACGCTAACAACGATGTAAGTTGTATAAAAGCATGTAAGAATTTCAACGCGGCGTGATGCAGAACGCATGGCTCAGTGGTGAGAGCGCCTGCACGGTTCGCAGGAGGGCGCGGGTTCGAGTCCTGCTGCGTTCAAATTTTTATATGTTTTCTTTAAGTATAGCATATACCTACTTAACTGATATACAGATAAAAAACAAGATGATTTTTAAACGGTTCCATTTTTGACATAAGAAGCACCAAAAATCGAATCGTAATATAAAGCTTAAGCCTCAAAAATCTCTCTCTCTCACCTGTTAGCTCTCTCCTTCTCCCTCTCCTGCATTGCCATTATCTCATCTAAGGCGGACTGCTTTGATTTCTCTTCAGGCCTATGTTTTTTACTTGACGATTCCTCTTTTATTTCTTTGGATTTGATTTTAAAAGCTGTTTTGATTGTTTCCGGTTTTTTCTCTAAAAAAAATAAATGAGTTTATACAGGGTGTCAATGTATAAAGCATAATATTAACTAACCTTTATGAACTTGGTAACATTATAAAACAAGTAATATTTTCTAAATAAATACCTATTTATTTACAAAGAAAATAAATAATTAAATTATTGTTCCAAAATAAAACGCCATTTGTCAAGTATAACGCGAGCGTACACTGTACTGTCAGAGCGGGACAGAGATATATCTCTTTCTTATTCTGTTATTTATTAGTACCGCGACGATTTGTGGGTTCGATTCCCACTCGGAGAAAATGGAATTTTCTGTTTCAATTTTCTTTGCTCTGGGAACTAGGCAAAGCGCGGCGTTGAGTTCCGCCACTGAACACGCAATACCTCGATAAAGGTAGAAAGTAGGGACGGAGAAAGCATGGACTAAGCAACGGAGTGTCTTAACACAAGGTTCGTATGGTTCCTGGAGTTCCTTCAGCCTACCCTGCCATGTGCGGGATAAAGCGTGAAAATAAAACAAAATAGATTCATACCCTCAGCTTTCCTTTTCAAATTAAGATTCAACGTGAGCCTCTCCTGACTGCTCTCCCGTTTGAATTCTGTGTACGTTGGCTCTTCTTTGGTGGACTCCTTCTTTCCTTTCTCTACTTGTTTCTGTATGAACTCTAACATTCGTTCCTGAACATAAACAAGAGATGCTAACGACACAAATAAGTTTTATTGTAGTAGAAACTCGATTAACCGGACTAATTATTTTTCTAAGGCATTCGGATAATATGAATAAAATCAGATAATCGATTTTTGAGTATACATATGCAAGTACATAATATTTATACATTTATTGAAAACAACCAGTATGTATTAACGAAAATCAATGTTGATTTAGAAATTTAGTTAAAAATATTTCATAATTGTAGGTTAGGTTCATTTAATTCTATTGGCTTGGGGCCGGACCATCGCGTATCCGTATAACCGAGGGCCGGATAATCGAGTTTCTACTGTAAATCTATAGGAATTTGGACGTTTTTACTATATTAGTTTTTGTATTACTACTCAAAGAAAACATATAAAAGAAACCCCACTGTTTTCAAATTTTGATATGTTTTGCTTGGCTTGAAATCGCTAAGTTACATTTTTTTAAATATTTTTAAAGGACCCTATTGTTAACATACTCAATTTTCACAACTTTGGAGTGACAAACCTCAACAACTCTTAAATTAATTCCCTAGAATGGCAATTGAATCTGTAACTACCACTCCACATTAAATGATTTAAAAATTAAGCCAAAGATGTGGAATAGAGTATTGTAAAAGTAAATGTAAGAAAAGCTTTACTGTCATATTTAAAAATTAAATTAAATGGGTATAATTTTTAAATTTGTTGCTGTTAATAATAGTTAACTGTAACGGAATCTATATTTTTAAAATATTTCTTTATATAGTGTTCTGTTATGAGAAAAGGAATGGATGCGGTTCTCCATTTTAATGATTTGAAGTTTTTTTTTGAGGCAATCATTTCTTTGTGACAAGAATATGATTAACATTTATTGTCTCGTAATAATTTTCAGTTACTGTATTTTTTATAATAATAGAATAAATATCACTAAGAGAGATGGAGCAATCTCAAAAAAGCATTTACCACTCAGTGAGGATTCTAGTTTCCATAAAAAAAATCAAATTTTTAAATATAATATTATCAAATTATATGAACATAACAGTTTGTGAGTTCAATTTCTCTAAGAGGAAGATTGATTATTCCATTTCAATTTTCAATTAGATTACTAGATTAGTAACTAGACAAGTGTGGTGTGGACTTCCACTACTACATAGTCAATGCATTGAAGAGGGAAAAGCTGGGAAAAGCTTCCCATGATTCCTGCCGTTCCCTCTGCCTATCCTACTACAAGCGGAATTCAGCAAGAAGCTAATAAATTATATATTTTAAACCAAAATCAAAGAGTTTTTTATTCTTAATCTCCTATTACCTGATCATCTTTGTCCAATTTTTCTTTCTTCGCCTTGGCTTCCTGTGCTGCAATGGTAGCAGGGTCTCTATCTATGTATGCCACAAACCAGCCTTTCTCAGTTTCATCAACTACACATTTTCCTTCTCGGCCAAGCCATTTAACAAAATCTGTTAGTGTCTCCCATTGTGTGGCATTCATGTGGAGATGGTCTCTGGAAATTATTTTATAATTACAAATATGATAAATATTGTGATATGACTATTTAACAGATATATATTTTTAATAGATATTTAATTTTTCATGAATAAAAATTACAAATAAAGCATTAAAAATATAATAATTGATTTCAATAATATTGAGTGAAAACTAATATCACCAAATATTTATATTTAAAATATCTCATGCATCTTAGTTTATACTTTATATATCTAATATTTAGTACCAGTTTTTTAGCCGCACACTTGTCTCTATTTCAATAAGCTATTTTTACTAACTAATGTCAAACTAACAACTGGATTTGAGATATCCTATGTTAAGTGGTAGAATATCATGGTAGTCTATGGAAATAAAAATAATTTATGCCTTTTAGTAATAGCAATTTACAACCTTGGAATTTACTGACAAACTCTGTACACATGTACAGAGAAAACTAGAAACTAATTACATTAAATATATGTACTTAAAGCATAATTACCTGTTAGCAATATAATCTTGATACACTTTGTTGGCATTTACTCTCTTGGTACCAAACTGTCTCTTCAACAACTCTACATAACCATCTGAAAATTCTTTCGAGAACTCGTCTATATACTTAGAAGCATTATCTGCAAACAATAAGAGCTGCCTCTGGTGGGATTCGGACATGGTGTGGCATTTAAAACCGTTTTCATCACGACATTGTTTCTGACACATTTGGCAGTACCATCGAAGTTTCTGTAGGCCTTTAGCTTTTATTTTATTGGCTATATATTTAGGTGTTCCTTTTTCTGCTTTGCCCATTTTGAAGACGTTATTTTAATATTTTCCTCAAAATGTTATGACATACAAACTTTTGATTGTTTTAAAGAGGTCAAAAATAATTTATTATACACAAAGACAATTGTTACGTTTATTTAAAATATTACTTGTTATAAAATATTTAGAATTTTCAGTAAATAATAGCTGAATTAATTTTTATATAAATATATTTTAGCACAACAACGGATAAGTTTTACGAAATACGTCAAAACTATATGTCAAAATTGGGAAGTCATATTTTGACATTTGAGAGATGACATCCTTTCTTTTAGCCTTTGGCAAATTGTCTATGCCAGTTTTTTTTAAGCAGTAAGTAATTTTATTTTATCACGTTATGAAAAATTTTAATTTATATATTTCTTCAAGTGAGTACAATAATATTTATTTCATACTGTTCAGTTATACGAAATATTATATGAAAATATACATACATAACACAATTTATATAAATTCATTGGGCTTAAACGAAACTCGTTTCTATCGTAGCATTTGTAGTGGCCAGCATAGGTCCCTGAATTTTTGTTATGAATTTTACATAGGTTGCTTTTAATAAAGGTTATTTCACTTTATTCCTGTATTTTCAAAATTGTGTGTGTGTTCGATTGAATTTTAAGTAGTTTTAAAATAGTTCTAAATGTTTTTGGTTTTCATATGTTTTGGTTTTAATTAGATTAGATATTTGATAGTTTTATGTTAATATTAAATAATAATCAATTATTTTATTAGAAAAACACCAATATTTACTATGTACAACATCAGAAGAGTATGATTATTATTAACCACTTCGATAAAAAATATAAATAAATGTCATTTTGTAAGTACAAAGTGTCATCTACGGATGTATTCCAAATTAGTAAAGTTGGCTTCTTGAACAATTTGTATTCTCAAAAGAACAAATTATGGATAATATGGACAAAATGGACATGTTGTGGTCTGAAGAAAGATTACAGAAGATATTCAGCAAAGTAATTATCAAGTAGTTGTCACATTACTTATTTAAGTCATTGTTATGTTGTTATTTAAAGAAGATTCTAATTTAATTCTATACTGATTTATTTATGTTTTTGTAGCTTCACGCTTTATTCTGCTGCTGCAGAAACCTTGGGAACTCAGTGCTAAGACACTCTGTTCCCCACCTTTCGCCTTTTCTAGGCATTGCATGTTGAGTGGCAGAACTCAACGCCGCACTTTTTCTAGTTGCCAGAGCGAGTAAAATGTGAAATGAAAAAGTTCATCTTCCCCTCATGGGAATCGAACCCACAAGTCGTCGCGTTTACATGCAGACTCTTCGCTCTATATGTTATGTCTATATGGTATATACTTATTTAATTTTATAAATGTAGGATTCCCTTCCACTAAACACAGCTAACGCATCCGGTGATGCGGGTGTGTCAATTCGCTGCTGTCGATTATGTAATGGAAATGAAAATCTTCACTGTTTCTCTGATAAGTGTTCTTGGGACGGTGTTGAGCAGCGATACGACCAATTATTGTACGACTGTTTTGGTATTCGGGTGCGTTTCATAATTCTATTGTCATTAGCCTTCGATTAAAGTAGATAGTGTTCTCTCTATATAGAATGCTTCACTTTGTTCAACGTGTATCTTAACTTCTTTGGGGTTACATATAGATAATAAAGTCTCAGATTACGTTTACAAGGGAATTGAAATAACAAGAATTATATACAGCTTCCAGATAGGTTTGATATATTTCATCTCCTTATTTAAAATGATATTGACAATAGTTTTGATTGCACTATAAAATAAATTTTCGATAGGTGATTCCAATAGATAGTATGATATGTGAGTGTTGTGCGCGACAGTTGAGGAATGCACAACGCTTCCACACTCTAATTCAAGCAGCTTTCCAGCGACCACTCAGTGAATGTGAGTGAACTAAAATTATAATAAATCTATTTGTACTAGAATATGTAGTGACTTTCATATAATTATAGAAATGTATATTGCAATATTTAGTTCAGTCAACCCATCAATCTCAACTGGGTTCAACTTATCAATCACAACTGGGTGTAAGTGAAGGCTTCTCGAATATAACAACAAAGCGTACATTGACACACGAACTGTTGAAGAAGAATACCCATACTACTATAATTGGTACTAGTAAAAAACGAAAGTTGAGTGAACGTAAAAGAAATATGAACTCTATTCCTCAAATCAAACGGATGAATATTGCCTGTACTGTGTGTAATCATAAATATCCAATGATTGTGCCATTCGAAGGATGGAAGAAATTTGTGTGCTCCAGGTGCAAGAAGAATAGTGAACCTCGGATTGTTAACTATAGGAAGTACACTAAGCTATTACCTAATAAAAAGGAAACTCTGAAATTACAGACAACAGATTTGAAAGCAAAGAGCAGGTAGGTAAAAGCACTTCCAATTTTTAATTTTCACGTTAGAACACCCTATTTTCTATACGTCCATATTAAATATGTTTCTGATAAAGTTGAAATATGATAATATTTACACATATTGATACTTCCCTAACAGGATCGAACCCGCAATAATTTATTTGTATTTTTTTTATTTTAAGATATGGTAAGGTAGATATTATGACCATTTCTTACAAACACAGTTTAAAAATCATAAAAATATTTAATAAAAATAGCATTCTCTCTCGCCAAATGATTGTTCTTTGTAATGGTCTTTGGGTAGCGGAAATTTGTAAAAATCTCCCTACAGAGATGCTAACAACGATATAAGTTGTATAAAGCATATAAGAATTTCAACGCGGCGTGATGTAGAACGCATGGCTCAGTGGTGAGAGCGCCTGGACGGTTCGCAGGAGGGCGCGGGTTGGAGTCCCGCTGCGTTCAAATTTTTATATATTTTCTTTAAGTATTTTTTCTATCCTCAGTGTGGATTAACACTTTAAAAATCATAAAAATAAACACAGAGTTGCCCAAGTATTAAGTTACACAACTTTTGAAGACGTTTGACTCTCTTAATCCTCTTATAACATTTAACTTAAGAGAGTAACGAAATAAAATAAGAAATTGATATATTTACTGTAGGCCATGGCTATGGTAAATTTGTACAAATCCAAGCAAAAAATGAAAAACACTGCAAAATATTTTTATTTTATTGCATGAATTATATATATTTATTAGTAGCAAGAAGATTCGGTTTCAATTTTGCTCCTCAAAAAACCTACTGGTAAAACCGCTAGTATCCACTAGTGCTCTAGCATTTCTTCTTAATGTTATATTGTAAATGAATGTTTATTTACAAGCAAATTGATACCATTTTTAATTTACAGAATCTGTAGCTTACCTAAGAATCCTTCTCAAATCACAAAGGAACAAAGCTTTTTGAAACCGAAATACCAATGTAGTCAATGCAATAAAAAATATTCTATCGCTCAGCATTTGAACCACCATATAGAGAGTGTGCACAGTAATTTAAAAAATATAAACTATATATGCGCCGTGTGCGGAAAAGACATGAATAGAAAAGATTTATTGGAGAAACACATGAGATTGCACACTGGCCAACCGATATATCGATGTGATGTTTGTATGAGAGTCTTTAAAGGCAAAAGAACGTTCCAAACACATTATTTATCCCACGGCAAATGAAATAAAAGTTAAAATTTAAATTAATGACGAATTTATAAGTGTATTTTACGATATTGTTATCGTGCACAGATGAAAAATTGTATGTAAAGATAAACGTCACGTAATGCTGTCTATGGTCATTAAATTATATGTATTCTGGACACGGATAATATGGCGCCAAAATATTTTTTAGCCCAACTTGAATTTGTGAATGACAGCTTTTTATATTTATTGTTTATTTCGTTATCATTTTTATTAAAAAAACTATTTTCTATAGTGCTATTTTCATTATATGGTCTTTTTACGTGTGCAACTTCAGAATTGACGAATTTAAAGCCTAAACGAAGACGTATACTTTTTTAGGTGTTACGTTAGGCGATTGTTGTTTAATGGCATATTAGTATAAAGATAGCAAAAATTCAATAAATGCTATAGATTCATGATGCCACTGCCCATCTTGCTGCTGGAACTAGAGGTTGAGACAGTGCCTGGTGAGTTGCGATTCATATGCAAAGACTCTTAACATTATTGATTTGTGTTTGTATTGACATAGATAGGAAGAGGAATTGAAAGAAAATTATATTTAAATGATACTTTATTTATATTCTTTAATTATGAATAACAATCCATAAAATTTATTTTAAATTATGGTTATTCGACAATATATATTATTCGACAATAATATATGTATATACTAGTGTGTTCCTCGCGCACATGCACTTCGTTTTATTAACAGTTTTAGGGATGGTAAAATCTTTTTATATATAGAGTGTTACAAAAAATTTTACAAAAAATTACAATTTCGGAGTAATATCGTAACAAATATTAAAATATGGAAAAATATACAGATTGGGAACACTTCGCGCTTTCCGCCTGAATACATATACAGGCGAGGTTGTAATGGCGACCTTAATTTCAAGCATAGTATTAACTAGCCTTTATAAACCTCGAAAAATTACAAAAGAAGTAAAATTTTGAAAAATAAACAAATAACATTTTCAAACAAAATAAATAATTAAATTATCGGTCCAAAAGAAAACGCCATTTGTCAAGTATGATTTTTTGTCATAAGCATAGAAAGAGAGGGTAGACCGAACCCACCGTGTTATCTAATGCCCATCCTAGAATATTCATCAACAAGATAAAGGGCTTTGTTTGGAAGTGTGCGTTTTTAATTACCTTGATATATATATGGGACCATATATACATACATGTATGATATATAAACTTAAAGAAAATATATATATTTGAACGCAGCGGGATTTCAACTTCTATCCTCAGTGTGGATTAACATTTTAAAAATCATAAAAATATGATATACATATAAATTTTAACCCCACACCCTTTCCCCATGATTCCGCACTATGCCATGACACATGCTTTTTCTCTTCTTTCTTCTATTTTCTCTATTTCTAAGCGAACTTAGCGCAAGGTTTTCTTGGCGCTATATTGCCAATACGTAGTGAGGCGACACAACTTTTGGTCGACGACAGTTCCTTCCTCAATCGAACAATGTCGATCTCAGCCTGCCGTTTACGCTAGAAATACACTGTTTAATTATTTTAACGACCGTTGTTGTACGGTTTTGTGGTATTTGATGTAGGGTTGCTAGTTCATATCATGGCAGGTAATTTTTAATGATCATTTGAAGGAAATTGGAATGGAATAGTCATTTTTGTTAGATATTTGGCATTTTTTAGTGTTAAAACACTCTCTTCAAAGTATTACGTGGTGAGTGGTGGATCACTACGTTACGTTTTTGCCTTGTTGCCAGAGCTGAAATCATGAATATACTGCATTTTCCCTTCATGTGAATTGAACTCATAAACCTTCGGGGTTGTATACAGACGATGTGCCTCTACGCCACGACGGTCCCCAAAAATATCAGTCGATACAAATGAAATTAGTATATATTTTTTTAAGCAATTTAAGTAAGTTTAAAGATACTGTTTATTCCTATTTGTGCCGCCCCCTGCGATGACCCCCGCGCGAGCGGTCAGTAGTAGTAGTTAACAGTAGTTATCGAGAAGTGGTAAAAGGGGCACGTGAGACGGCCGACGCGAGCGCACGTCCTTCCTGAGTCAATATATTAATTAGCGGTGTGATTTTCCCTCCCTCAGCCTTATTTGATTTCCCTTTTGTGTATTCCCTCTTGATATTGAACCTGACAAAGACAAACCTACAAAAGATAATAGTGCAAGTAACCCCTAGTGAAGAAGACTCATGTGAAACATTCCATGCCGGCCGTGAACAATCAGTGTTTGTGTTGTGAATTATGAAGATAAGGTACTGTACAATTTCTATTATCCTAAAACCGACTATAAGGTAAATAATTAATAAATAACCTCCACTTCAGCACGCTTCCACAATTGCTGACCCCTACCCACTATTCAATATATATTTTTTGGTAGCAGAACGCAGTTCATTATATTCATATTATATACTATATACATTTTCTGGTAGCAGAGCGTAGTTTCACTATATACTATATACATTTTCTGGTAGCAGAGCGTAGTTTTCATCCCTCTGGGCCCCCTTAATTATAGCGTAGTTTTCATCCCTCTGGGCCCCCTTAATTATAGCGTGGTTTAATCCCTCTGAGCCCCCCTGATTATAGCGTAGTTTCATGCCCCTGAGTCCCTTTGATTACAGTGTTATTCTCCCGTTTTGGTATTTTGGCTCTTAATTTGGTACCTAACGCATAATTACAATATAATTTGATTTCCTAACCTTTTAAAACGTGTTCGCATCGAGTTGTTTAAAAAAATAATATTATATGAAATTTTTATACATATAATATTGAATATATAATTGTGTAGGGTGAATGTATAATGTGTAAAATATATAAATAAATATTGAATATAATTTTATATATTAAATATAAAATATAATAAATACACATAATATGGTTACATATATTTTATAATATTACGCCTATACGTTATTACCTATCCCGTTTTAAATTATAATTGAAGTTAGTTAAAATATTTTAATATAATTTCCTTAAAAAACTAACTTACTTTAAAATATTATCCCTACACTTTTGTTGTCACCCTTTTTTTTTTATTTTTATTTAAATGAAGCTTAAGCCTTAATTGTAGTCATATTGTATATCATATTATTTTGTTGTATTGCGATATATGTAGATGCGACGCGTCCCTGAACTTGACCGTAACTGGTTTCTTATCTCGCCAGCTGTTGTGGATTCATTGTTTATTACGAGTTTATTATTTTTTCAATATTTTAGTTGAGTTATTTGTTTAGTTGATTTCTGATCTCGCCCGTTGGTAGTGGGTTCATTGTTTATTACGAGTTTATTATTTTTTTAATATTTTAGTTGAGTTATTTGTTTACTTGATTTCTGATCTCGCCCGGTGGTAGTGGGTTCATTGTTTATTACGCGTTTATTAATTTTTAATATTTTAGTTCAGTTATTAGTTTACTTGATAATTTAAAATGGCTACTCATGATGAAACAGTAAAATGTTCCTTATATACGGAAAGCGCAGAATATAGAAAAAATATAGGTGTGGTACGCTTTGTTTCCGATTGGATTGCCGATACCTCGGAACTTCTTGGCACTTCTGAAATACCTAGATTATTAGTTAGGTTCAAGGATTTAGATTCTCATTGTAATTTATTTGTAAACGCGTCCTCAGTGCTCCTGGGTGGGTTAGACCCGGCTATCGATTCCCAAGAACTTAATTATATAAAAAAAGAAGTGCGTTTAGTATATAAGAAGATAGACGACCTCCGGGTGCGTCAATTAGGGTTGTGCCCACCTGCTCCCGTAGTTGATCCCGTCATGGCCGGTACACCCGTGGGAGTGAGTAATAAAAATATTACTGAGCGAACTACTTATAATAGATTACCTGATTTACCTATCCCTAAGTTTGATGGACGTCCTGACTCCTGGATAAGTTTTATTGATCAGTTTGACAGTGTAGTAGATTCCCAACACCATTTAACCCCCACAATGAAATTACAGTACTTGGTTGGATCCTTGGCAGATGAACCTAAGCGGTTGTTGCTACATTTAAAAATTGAAGAAGGCAATTATGAAGTTGCTCGTGAGTTGTTGAAACAGCGATATCACAATACACGGGTTCTTGCTGATACCTACATAACCCAGATACTTACCCTGCCGCAGATTTCGAATAAATTTACAGGTTTGCGCGCGGCCTTTTTGAACCCCTTGTTAACTGCCTATCGCTGTTTAGAGCGTTTAGAGTTACCCGTCTCCTCATGGTCTTATATGTTAGTACATATATGTTTGACTAAGCTTCCCTCTGATTTGAAATCCCGTTTTGAGCGTTGTTATGGTGGTGACGCTAATGAATTGCCTACCTTTAAAAATCTTATTACCTTTTTGGAAGACGAATGTCGTCACCATGACAACGTTGGCAACACCTCCCTTGTAGATTCTAACCTGACGAAATTTAAAAGTACTGTACCTAAACATACTTACTTTGCGGCTCCTCCCTCCCCTATGTTAAATAATAGACAAAAAATGTTACCTGTAATAAATAATAGTAAAAAATGTTACCTGTGTGCTTCCTCTTCCCATTACCTCCGTGAATGTCCAGAATTTAGAGCTATGAATCCTAGAGAAAGATCGGGATTTGTAAAACATTCCCGGTTATGTTATAGCGGCCTTATTCATAAAAAAGTCTTATAGAATGTTTTTAGTATACTTTAGTTAACACGCTCTTTAGGCTTATAGAACGTTCGATAAATGTTTGTATTCATAAACGCTCTATAAGCCTCTATAACTAAAGTGTCACTAATTTGATTAATACGTTCACAATGTTGCCACTATACTGAAGTCGGTCGACTTGTTGCCGAAAATACTAGTAAATCCACAGATAATAAGTGACAAACGCAATGACATAGTATGACCACAGATAATATTACGTACAAAAATATATTATTGGATCTGGCTTGACATTTACCGGCTCCATTTACGTCGTTGTTATCACAAAAACACGAATGTTTATTTTATTTTAGTTTATAAACTTACTTAATTTTTAAAAAATTCAGTCAAAAGAAGTAAAACGACAAAGAATTGAAAATTGTTTAGACGTGGACAAGTATTACCTATGTTCTGTGCACCTTTCTTATGTAGAATTTATTATTAATAAACTTGTTAATAACTAAATATAGTTAATAAATGTCGAACGAAATGTCAATTGTTATATTGTTTTGTTTACGAAACTGAAATTGACACTCTTGATGACAAGCGACTCGACGACGTCATATCAATACTCATATTAGTATGAGCTATAATCAGCTGTTATATGAATCGGCCATCTTTGGACGTTAAAACACTCTTATAGTAGGGTTCTCGGTTCTATAAGTTTATTATAGGTTTATAGAACTAATTGGTACTAAAATGCTGTTATGAATAACGTTTTTTGACAACTGTACTATATCGAGTCTTTAAGCGTGCTATAACTTTTTATGAATAAGGCCGTAGGTGTTTGGACAAACATCCAATTCTTATGTGCAAGCGGGACTACAAATGTTCAACCTGCGGTCGCTCATCCCATCACACTATGCTATGTTTTAATGATTCCCGTAACCCAATGTATCCCACCTCATCCAATCGCAAGTATAATTATAATTCCAAATTTAATAAACGCAATTATCCGCGTACCTGTCCTTCTTCTACCCGCGGTCCCCATATGGGCGGGGGCCAGCATAAGAAATATTCCCCTTCGCAACTCCAGCGCTCCCCCCAACGACATTCCCAGAGAGCTTCTCCCCCCAGAGAAAATGCTCCGCCCCAACCTAGACAGGTTGAAAATAATAGACAGGTTGAAAATATTATAAGATATCGTGATAATTCCTATAATAGAGAAGATAGACCCACATAGCTAGATACTTGTATTACTCCCCCTTCCCCTTGCCTTAATATCTCACCCAATTCCCTTATATTATTGCCTACTGTTAAATTACACGTTAAAACTGCTAGTGGCTATTTTATTGAAGCGCGTGCCTTATGTGATACCGGTGCCCAGGGTTGCCTCATTACAACCGATCTTGTTGTTAATTACCTCAATTTGACCATCTCCCCCTCCTGTGCCCCTGTACGTGGCATAGGTAATATTCCTTTAGTGGTTTCCCGTGGTTCTATTTCCCTGTGTTTTAAACCTTTGTATAATTCCTTCCCTGAGGTGTCAACCTCTGCTATGGTTATAGATGTGATTGCCGGTACGCATCCTGAGTTTGAGTTCCCTGAGTCTGTGTTTTTTCCTAGTAGTGATTTTTCCCTTGCTGACCCTACCTATAATAAGCCTGGCCCGATAGATATACTATTGGGTGCTGACGTGTTCGGTGCGCTTTTATTACAAGATAAAATATTTAACTTTAACGGCCTTACTGCTTTATCTACAATTTTTGGTTATATTGTTTGTGGTCCAGTCGCTGCCGATTATGGTGAATTGGAGCCCCCTATGACTGGAATATCCTTATCCCGTCTCATCGAGAGATTCTGGAAGGTTGAAGAGACCCCTCAACCTATGATTGAAACTTACCCGTTGAGCTATCTGTATCCTTATCGCGTTACCGCGTAGCGTTTCCTTGCGGTCTTCCCTAAGACGACTCTCACTCTTTCTTGACAAAGAAGGAATTATCAGAGTCGGTGGTCGTTTATGAAACTCCTTTAACATTCGAGGAATTAACTACAATTTTTGCTAAAATTGAAGCGGTATTAAATTCCCGGCCGTTATGTCCCTTATCTAATGACCCTAACGATCTAGAAATTTTGACGCCTGGTCATTTTTTGATTGGCCAACCTCTTAGTGCTTTGCCGGAGTATCCCTATAACAATGTAAAATTTATCGTTTAACCCGTTTTCAAGTAGTGCAACAGATAACTCAACATTTTTGGTCGCGGTGGCAGTTAGAGTACCTATACACTCTGCAGACTAGGCAGAAGTGGACTGATCCAGTGAATCCTCCAACAGTAGGCGAGCTAGTCCTCATCAAAGATGATAATTTACCCCCTTTACAGTGGCGACGTGGTCGCATTTCCCAAATTTATCCTGGTAAAGATAGTGTTGTGCGTGTGGTCGATGTTAAGACATCGACAGGTATCCTAAAGGGAGCCTTAACCAAATTAGTTCGTCTACCTATTAGTTAGTTTTCCCATTTTCTCGTAAACATTAGATGTTTAGGGCGGGGGCTATGTTTATTCCTATTTGTGCCGCCCCCTGCGATGACCCCCGCGCGAGCGGTCAGTAGTAGTAGTTAACAGTAGTTATCGAGAAGTGGTAAAAGGGGCACGTGAGACGGCCGACGCGAGCGCACGTCCTTCCTGAGTCAATATATTAATTAGCGGTGTGATTTTCCCTCCCTCAGCCTTATTTGATTTCCCTTTTGTGTATTCCCTCTTGATATTGAACCTGACAAAGACAAACCTACAAAAGATAATAGTGCAAGTAACCCCTAGTGAAGAAGACTCATGTGAAACATTCCATGCCGGCCGTGAACAATCAGTGTTTGTGTTGTGAATTATGAAGATAAGGTACTGTACAATTTCTATTATCCTAAAACCGACTATAAGGTAAATAATTAATAAATAACCTCCACTTCAGCACGCTTCCACAATTGCTGACCCCTACCCACTATTCAATATATATTTTTTGGTAGCAGAACGCAGTTCATTATATTCATATTATATACTATATACAGATACTTTTACGTTCTTATTCTTACATTAAATTTGTTCGTACTATAGCAAAATAGGTAGGTACTTAACGCTGCGCCTTAACTTGTTACTATAGAGAGAAAAATATAAAATTACTTTATCTCCTCTCATGGAAATCGAAGCTACAATCTGACGCTTCTCTTAATCTTCTCTTACACCTGGCATTATCCAGACGGCAAGTCTGGATAATGCCAGGTGTTCTGCCAGGGGGTTCTGTCTTTTATCACGAAGTACCTCTGCAGCATCCACAGTGGCTCATACCATTGTTAATTAATTTCTTTTTATTTTTTTCTTTTAAATTATGTCTTCACGCTTTATCCCGCGCATGGCAGGGAAGGCAGAAGGAACTGCAGAAACCATAGGAACTTAGCATTAAGACCCTCCGTTGCTTAGTCCCCGCTTTCCGCCTTTTTCGAAGCATTGCGTGGAGAGTGATGGAACTCAACGACGCGCTTTGCCTAGTTTCCAGAGCGAAGAAAATGAAAATAGAAAAATCCATATTCCCCGAGTGGAATCAAACCCACAGACCGTCGCGTTTACGTTACGCCTCCGCGCCACGACGGTCCTTCTCCGTCCCTGCTTCTCCCTTCTTATAATCTTAAATTCTTACCTTAAGTTCGTTTGCAAGTCTCGCCTCAACCTGCGCCACTCGTTGCCTCAGCTCGGCGATGTCGCGCATGAGACGCGCGGCGGCCAGCTTGTTGTCCGCCTTTTTAATATACAATATTCATACTTTTTAGAGGTTATTTTGTTGCACTTTCAAGAATCTCAACATATATGTTATCAATGGTTGCAAGTCTCTTATTTTAGATACAAACTATTAAAATAAGGAAAATAGAAGATATAATCTTAATAATAATGGAGGGTAGTTTCACATTTTTCCTTACAAATAGTGTAGTGTTAATATTTTTTTGTGGAGGATAAATTTAAGTTTTAACGTTGATTAGACTAATATTTCTTTTATGGGAACGAACTGACAGTTTTGTATATGTTTACAGAAAAAAAGTTCCTAAATAAAAAGAAAAGAATAATAAAATCTGTATAATTTTTAAAGCTTTTAGTATTTATTGTACCTATGTATATATTTCTTTGTTTCGGAGTATTTTTTTTTGTCTGAAGTTTATATGTGTTAACTTTTAATATTGTCTTTAAAGATTGCAGTGCAGCTTATTATGGTAACAACACTATATTAAATACGTAATATTTTTTTAATATTTAATGTATGAATGTATAGCTTTTTGTTTTTAATTTAATATCTTGCTCGAGATCTTTTGAATAAGAAAATTAAATAAATTAAGACTAACTATTCTCGACGGCGCGTTCTTTGCTACGTTTCTGCTCACAATATTGGGTAGTTCTGCAACAGAACATGGCGTGAAGTGATGATCCGTGGTCGTCTTTGTTACACCTTGTATAGCCTGGAATTAAAAAAAAAAACAATATTCACTTAAAAATATTATAACAAATTATGAATATACCTTTTTTAAACAATTTTTCTCATTTATAACAGATTTAAGATCTTCTGATCAAGATTTTACGACCTGAAGAGACGATCATTACAAATGCATAAAAAATATCGACATCGTATAGTTTGAACGTTTGGACCCAATGGACCCAAGTCCATTGTTATAAATACAGACTCTAAGCCTAACTTATATAAAATTTTAACATGTATGAATCGCTTCTTAAGATTTTAAAACAATAATCTTATAAAAATAGTTTTTAACTATTACAATATATAGATGCATAAAAAATGGGTCAATTAGTGTTGAATTATTCTCATGGCTTCTAGCGGAGACGTCGTTCGTTGGGTTCCGGGACAGATATGGTACCAGTGAGTCTCTATGTAAGGTCTAATTGAAGGCATTTCTTAGGACAAAAAAAGTAAAAAAAACAGTTACTTGTACTACAGCAGCTCTAGCGTGCTGCAAGTGGTGAGCTTCCTCCTTTTCTAAATGCCTCTTTAAGTGCTCGATCTCAGACACGATGTTGAACTTCTCTCTTTCTAATCTTTGGTTCGCTTGCTTTAGAGCCTATATAAAATGTAGTAGGAAAGAACTATTAAATTTTCAGATTTGGATAGAACTACATATTATATTCATTTTTTTCATATAAATTATTTATGAACTATTGCAACGTAACAATCTACACAAAAGAGTCTTGTATTTTATAACATTTATAACGTTAAGAATTAACTGAAACAGTATTAATATCTATACATAATACTATATTCGAGCGTTTTTGTAAATTTAAAAAACTATACCTTCATTTTGTCCTTTTTATCCAAATGACATTCCTCGATCTTTCGTTTTAATTTTCTTCTCAATTCTTCTAATAAACTGGATAGAGTTGATCTATTTGCTTCAAGTTCAGCACGCTGCTGTACTATTTGGTTGATGGCGGTCAGGAGTTTGATTCCTTAGGACAGGAAAAGCTTCATTATTAATGTTAAAACTTGGGATAGATGTACGATGAATTAAAAAAAATTGGAAGCAGTGTATATTGTAATTGTATGTACCTACCATACAATTAAAATATACAATACTTCTTATAATACATGTGTTAAAATTGCATATACTTTTTTTACTATATGAAGTTTAAAGCTTTTGACGTCATTATGGATGTTAAAAGCTCCATTTTGGATTTCTTTATTCAACTTAATTTGTTATAAAGACTTTTGTAAGAAAATTAGACATTGTAACATTGTTAGGAGAATATGGACAATTTGTATCCACTGAACATCAGATAGCTGTTTTAGTCATTTTCTATCCTAGAATACAAAAAAACATTTTTGGAGCATCTCTAAGAATTATTACAACTTACTTTGTTCATTTAATCTGTACCGTTGTGCTGCCGGCTGAAACACACAGTCAGGACTGGGAGCTCCAGAGTCGACGCTCAGCATCGAATGTGGTGCGAATGGGCCGTTTCCTTCAGGAGAATCCTGAAAAATATTTGTTTCATCTCCACGCAATTCCATTAGAACATTATGATCCAGATATGACAATAACATCCGAAATAATTTTGGAATAAAATAATTTCGATTACATTTCACCTATTTTAATATGATACTTATTAGTAAGTATGTGTTGACTGTCGTGGCGCTGAAATGCAATAAATACTTAAAGAAAACATATAAAAATTTGAACGCAGCGGGACTGGAACCCGCGCCCTCCTGCGAACCGTGCAGGCGATCTCACCACTGAGCCATGCGTTCTACGTCACGCCGCGTTGAAATTCTTATATGCTTTTATACAACTTATATCGTTATTAGCATCTCTGTAGGGAGATTTTTACAAATTTCCGCTACCCAAAGACCATTACAAAGAACAATCGTTTGGCGACGAGAGAATGCTATTTTTATTAAATATTTTTGATGATTTTTAAAGTGTTAATCCACACTGAGGATAGAAAAAATGTGGTGGTGAGAGCGCCTGCACGGTTCGCAGGAGGGCGCGGGTTCGAGTCCCGCTGCGTTCAAATATTTATATATTTTTTCTTTAATTATTTTTTCTATCATCAGTGTGGATTAACACTTTAAAAATCATCAAAAATGCTGAAATACAATGTTTGCCTATATGCGTTACAGCTTGTGGGCTCAATTCCCACTGGGTAAAGATGGATTTTTTCATTATCATGTCCTTCGTTCCGGCAAATAGCAAGCACGCCTAGGTAACGTCTTGAATGAAGGTGGAAAACGGAGTACTTTATTACTAGATACCCACCGTTCCAGCGATTTCTCTGCCTACCCTGCAATGAGTGGGATAAAGCGTGAAGCTAAAAATAAGTATAAACATACAAAAACTTACTAAAGATTTAAATTTAGGCATATCTTCATTGGAAAACCTGACGCTGTACAAGTGACGTGGCTTCTGAGTTGAGCTTAGTATCTTCAGAGACATGTTCTGAACCTACTTCTACAGATAAAAAAAGTTATAAAAATTAAAAAAAAAATACGTTAGACTATGTAACTGAGACAGCAATATATACCAGATTCATTATTTTCAATTGATTGACGAAATTGAAATCGAATATATATATATATATATATATATATATATATATATATATATATATATATATATATATATATATATATATATATATATATATATATATATATATATATATATATATATATATATATATATATATATATATATATATATATATATATATATATATATATATATATATATATATATATATATATATATATATATATATATATATATATATATATATATATATGAGATTTCAATTTTAGATTTTCAATCCATATAAATAAGATTTTCCCTTCATAGTGACATAAAGAGTATGGACCTATTATCTTAAATAACCTCTCTCTATAAGTAGTATCTAGTAAATTTTTGTACTTCGAATATCACAGAAATATTATTTTTTAAGTTAAAACAAGTTTTTGGACGTACCCCGTCTCGGCGAACCAAATAATGGCTTCAATATAGCATTTTGCATTTTCGTACATCGAGACTTCATTTAACTGACACAGGTTGATTGTTTTTCGATTATATTTTAAGTAAAAAATATTATTACTAATATTAGCTTAATCTTCAATATATAAAGCTGTAATATAGTTTTTTTTTGCAGGTCTTTCTCGATTTTTTCGTTGCTAAAATGATTGCTGCCTTTTTTGATATGTCTTGGTGATGGAGCTAATCAGTTGCTTCTGTACCACCCTTTCTGATAGGCTCAGTCTGGGATGTCTATATCACATATTTAAAGATCACAGAAGCTCCGTGTGTGTAAATCTAACCACGAGGGTCGTAGGTTCAATATCAACTTTTGAAGTTTATTACCTTCATGAATGGGGATCATATAATATTTTGCTCTAGTATGCAAAACGCGGCTTTGAGTTCCTCCACTCGACGCCCGGACATATAATGTCTTCAAATTAGGTGGCAAATCGGGTGATCAGTGGAGTATATTCTGGAAATAAGCATCGGTCTGTGTACCTCATGGGGGTGTAGAAGTTAATTCCGATTAGGATAAATGCATAATATATCATATTATTTATGTTTTATATGTTTATTAAAACCACATAAGATTTGATAAATTTTGACATATTATTTTTTATATAGAAGCGTTTATATCTTCACTAGCATATAAAAATAATAGATATGTAAAATGACACTTAAAACAGAAGACCAGGATTTACAACTACTTGTACCGAGTTTAAGCAATTTTGTGTTCATTTTTAATATTATTGCCATTTGTGAACACTCTGTATACAAGTCCTAACAAGCCGTACTTGGTACGGGCGCGTGCATCGTAAAAAATAAAATCATAACCAGAACGATTGCCAATGATCTGCCATATTAGGAAGTTATTATGCAAAAAGTCCTAAATATTTATATTTAAACAGCGGTATATTACACGGAGAGAGAATAGGGATGTGATAGTCTTCTCTAGTTTTCTCTTCGTTCGTAATACAGTCTTTCGTTACATAATTATTATCATGCTTTTTAAACTTTTTGGCTTCGTGCTTTATCCCGCACGTGATAGGGTAGGCATAGTGTACTGCAGGAACCATAGGAACCTAGTGTTAAGACACTTCGTTGCTTAGTCCCTGTTTTCCGCCTTTTTCGAGGTGTTACGTGTTAAGTGGAAGAACTCAACGCTGCGCTTTGCCTAGTTTCCAGAGCGATAAAAATGGAAATAGAAAAATCTTTTCCGACTGGGAATTGAACCCACAAACCGTTGCGTTTACAGGTATGTAAGTACAAGCCCCCACCATTTCACTTAATTTGTAGGAATATTTGCAGCAGTCGTGGCCGAGTGGTTAAGGCGTCTGACTCGAAATCAGATTCCCTCTGGGAGCGTAGGTTCGAATCCTACCGGCTGCGTACTTTTTGTGATTCAAAATTCAAATGCTTTCAGATATAGAAATGCATATTTTTTATACAAAATACTTCAATCTTTTTTACTCAATTCGATTTCAATATAACGTTAGAAAATTATTTTCATAATAAGATCTCTGATTTTCGCGATTTTTACATATTTTAAATAAAACACAATTTAGACGCATTATCCGCGTATATTGACATTTTTTGGAAACCCGATGTCTCGAACACTTTGCAGTAGTCCGTGGTCACTACTAGCGGGTAGACTGAGGTGGCATTCGTCTGTCATTTGATATAATTATTATATCAAACTACCGCCAACGGTTCCTGAGTTGCCTCGCGTACTGCCCTGGATTCCTGCAGAATGAGCTGACTGTATCCTGCCCTCTGGTGTGGTGTGTTTGGGATTTTAAAGTTTTTATAAGTGAATTCCAAGTGGTAGAAAGCTTCTAATCGTCTTTTCTATTCAAATTAGAACATTTTTTTATATTTTAATAGCATCGCAGATCAATCTCGGAATATATCTATTTTCTCTAGTGAGTATATAAGGTTTATCATAACTGATGTAATGGTTAGGCTTGTTCAAGGAGTGCTCACACACGGCTGACTTTAATTCACGCTCATTCTTGATATCTGAGATGTGCTCTTTCACCCTAACACCGATGCTTCTCTTGGTCTGACCAATGTAGGATAAGCCACAGTTACAATCAAACTTGTATACCTTTTGCACATTACAAAGGAACTGTATTTAACTGGTATCAAGAATTGGCTCACTTTTGTTAGGCTTAAAAATAGTTTTTATTGATGTTCTTCTTAAGATGTTGCCGATTCTGTCTGTAACTCCTTTCACATATGGTAGAAGTGCTGGTTGTCCTTCTACTGTGCGTGGCTTGTTAGTCTTCTTACAACGGCGAAGAACTTGCACTGGTGAAGTACATTTCTCACCAGTCGAAGTTCAACAAAGATAGATGTTAGACCTCAGTCTACCCGCGAGTCGTGACCACGGACTACTGCAGTGTTTGAAACGTCAGGTTTTCAAAAAATATTAGTAGTATACATGATACATCTACTTAAATTGTTATATTTAAAATGTTTCCACTTTAAATTTTCAAATTTTTTACACTTTTTGGGGAAACCGCTTTGTTTTTTTTAGCTTCACGCTTTTATCCCGCATATTGCAGGGTAGGTAGAGGGAACTGCGGAAACCATGGAACCTAGTGTTAAGACACTCCGTTGCTTAGTCCCTGCTTTCCGCTTTTTTCGAGGCATTGCGTGTTGAATAAATTAACCGCTTTGTAATTATTAGAATGTGTCAAATCTGTGATATTCTAGATATACTAATAGACTAAACTCCCGTTCTCTGCATAACACCGTCCCTTGCTTTGACAGTAGTCGGTGGTCGGTAACAGCGAACTGTTCGCGAACACGCGACCTCCGACACGCATACAATTGCCTCGTAGATCCAAATTTGGTGCCAATCTGCTTGAAATTGCTATTTATATATATGTAAATCTTGTATAAAGGTAATTTATAAGATTATCTAAATTAAGCCTGTTTAAGAGTCGAGGCGACGCGACGATTTGTGGGTTCGATTCCCATTTCTACTCTTCTTCGTTCTGACAATTAGGTAAAAAGAGCGACGTTGAGTTTCGTCACTCAACACGCAATGTCTTGAAAAAAGAAAAGCAGGGTACGGAGTGATTTAACACTAGGTTTTCACAGCTCCTGCGGTGCCTCGGCTTACACTGCTATAAGCGGGATGAAGTGTGAAGATTAAAATAACGGTTTGGTCATAATTTTCCTTCATGTTAGCTTCACGCTTTATCCTGCATATGGCAGGGTAGGCAGAGGGAACTGCAGGAACCATAGGCACCTAGTATAAAGACACTCCGTTGCTTAGTTCCTGGTTTCCGCCTTTTTCGAGGCATTGCGTGTTGAGAAATTGAAAAAAAAATATTTTGGTGTTTTTTTTTTATCTTTGTCTTCAATTTTTATTCACAATAATTCTACATGGCATTCAATGTCCATATATATATTTTTTAACTTCACGCTTTATTCCGCTCGATTCGTAGCAGAGTAGACAGAGGGAACCGCAGGAATCGTAGGAACCTAGTGTTAAGTCACTCCGTTCCCCGCCTTTTTTCTAGGCATTGCTTGTTGAGTGGCGGAACTCAACGACACGCTTTACTTACTTGCCAGAGCGAAAAAAATAGAAATGAAAATATCCATCTCTCCCTCATGGGAATCGAACTCACAAGTCGTCGCTTTTACAGGCAGACGACCACTGAACCACGACATTTCTCAGTAACAAATTATCTAAATTAAAAAACTTTGCTCTATTTCCTGCATACGGCAGAGGGAACCTAGTGTCAAAACACACTGTTTTCGTCTTTAAAGACATTAGTTTAGTGGCGGAACACAACGCGGCGCTTTATGTTGTTACCAGACCGAGGAAAAAGAAAATAATTAATTCCCCCCTCAAGAGAATTGCATCCACGGCCGCCTTAACCGTCGCTGTGCCATCGATCTTTGTGATCTCAATAGTATATGTAAACTTTATAAAAAACCTCATTAAAAAGTGTGATCTAAGAAAGTCTACAACTGAATAAAATGCATAAATACTACCAAAAAAGCCAGAACCTCAGTTTTAGTATAAATTCTTTTGATTTCAATACTATTTTTCAAACAAGACTAACTTGAAGCAAAATTTAGGCAAAGTAACATTAAGGGGTTAACTATTTCACTACAATACAATACAGATACAAGTATAACCAACATAAGGTTATTAGAAATAAAACAAAAAAACATTAATTTTTATAAATTTATTCTTATATTTATTCATTCTCCTGGCTGCGGAGGCGGGCAGCAGCATTGGTCACCCTAATGCTAAGTTGCTGGGCCCTCTCGACGATGCTCTTGCGTTTCTTAGAGGAGACTCCGTGGGCGATCTCTGCGCAGTACTTCCTGTTTTGCATCATGAGGATCTCCAGTTCCTTAACATTGTGTACGAGAACCTGGAAAGTAGAAAAGAAATATTGTTTAACAATCTAGGCAGCGGCATGTCTACTAGACTTAGTATAAATTACTAAATAAAAATTGAAAGCAAAATAATAAAGTATACCTATACATTAAATTATAAATTAATTTAAATTAACTAAGCCATGGCTGAGATTACCATGACTAAATGGTTACATAAATCTAAAATATTTGTACAGACTGCAATTAGTGACATTTTTATTTTATGTTATATACATAGATTAATCTAGATTTCAATTTGTTTCTGCCAGTATGATCTAGTTGCTACGACATCACAACTAGGAATAGGAAGGCAGATTCAATATAGCAAAGTAACAAATTGTAAATAACATATATATATGTTATCACAGAGTGCCTTTGCATGCCACAACTTATTAGCAAAGGTTATATTATAGGGTTGATGACTATATCAATGACAAAGACGCGTGGAGTTAATCAGTTCTGCAACTGGTTTTGCTCAGGCTAGGCGATACTTGTAATACATTTGTTGTATGTAAAATTGTTATTTTACTTAAAAGATGTACCAAGGTTTTTTTTTTAGCTTTACGCTTTATCCCAGATAGGCAGAGGGAACTGCAGGGACCGTGGTAACCTAGTGTTAAGACACTCCCTTGCTTAGTCCCTGCTTTCTACGTCCCCGCTGAGGAGTTTCTTTCGCCATTTCTTCTCCTCCATGACAAAGCGCCTTTCCGAAATGGTAGTAGATAAATATCTGTGATACCTATATGAATAAATGATTTTTTATTTTGACATATACTATATATAGTATAATAATTATATCCTCACCTTGCGGAAGCCATTGGGCAGCATGTGACGGGTTTTCTTGTTTGATCCGTAACCAATGCCGGGCATCAAGTACTGGCCCTTGAAACGCCTACGCACTCTGTTGTCAATACCTTAAAAACAAATTTAAAAACTGTTTAATATTATATAAAAAACAATATTAAATAAATCATGACAACTTTGTATCAAATATACATAGTATATTTTTATTATTCAATTATTTCTTTTTATCAGTAAATTTCCCAATGTGTTGTCTTACAACATGACATTAGCAAACAATTAGTCCTCAAGTGAAATATTTGGAACACCATCATTAAAGAACCAAAATTAAGTGATTCAGATCTTGTATAGAAAGAAAGAGAGCAAATAATGTAAATATGTCATTATTTTCTTCAACTGGGAACTAAATCTATGACCTATTTGAATTCACTATATAACTACTAATAATACACCAATTAAATTTGTTCATCAAACCTCATGGCTTAGTTACCATAATAATATAGAAGACATGCTTTGGACCAGTAAGTAATAAAATAAGTATTGAATAGGGATTTAATTAAATCTGTTTTTTCTATTATGACTAAACAACTACATTAAGTTATTCAGAATAGGATATAGAAAACGTTTCTATTGCAAGGTAACAAATTGTGATTAACATATTAAAATATGTGTAACACAGAGTGCCCTTGCAAATATTAAAACTTATTAAGTTTAAATAAAAGCTATAAATTAGCTAAACGTAAACTAATATTAATATTTTTTCTTCATATATTTTTGTTTTTTTTTATAATTCTATTAATTAAAATTTTGTTCAATAGAATTTTAAGAGTGAATTAAATTATTTTAAAATGTTACTAAATTGTTTTTATTCCACACATTGGAACACACTGACATTATAACCTATAAAAAAAAATGAGCAATGATGTTTTGTTATTATATATCAAAACTAATTAAAATTTAACGAATAATGATCCAATATTATTAAAAAAAGGATAATAATTAATTTTCTTTCTTAATGAATGTGACAATAGAGGTATCTTAAAGAAATCATTTATACATACCTCTAGGTTTACGCCAGTTGCGTTTAAGTTTGTCATATCGGTCAGATTGATGTCTGATGAATCTTTTCGTCCTCTTTTTGACGATTGTAGGTCTATACACTGGTCTTATAGCCATTTTGGATTATATTTATGCGTAACCGTATTTTGGGTTAGCTTAGGTACGCGATTGCGAACCACGCGGTGACACGGCCGCACGAAAAGGAAGAAGGAATAGACAAATGCCAATATGTCTAGATGTTACGTTTTCTATGTCAATGGTTTTTCGTTTTATTATTTACATTAAATTATTTATATAGAATATATATTTAATTTTTTTAAATTAAGTAGTTATTTTTATTATGGATTAAAGTTATGTTTACTTGTGTTTTGTGGTTTTTATTTTTAAATTTAAAAGGTTTAGTTTTCACTTTGTGAATTTATTTTAAAATTGTTTAAGTGTGTTTTGTGATATATAATGTTTTAATTTAATCTCTTTTAAAAATTCCTAATATTAGAAAATGTAATCAATATGACAGAACTACAAAATTAATGTTAAGCGTTGATGAAATTTTTAATCTGTTCAGACCATAGACAGATGAAAGTGACAATTCAAACGAAGCGCTACATGTAATTGAGAACAATCCGATTTCTCTATGCCACAGACGCCAAATGTCGCCATCGATCAATGACATTTTGTGAAGTTGAATTTATTGATATAAAGCGTTAATGTAAATAATAAACAATTTTAACATAAACGTCGGCTTCCAGTCGATATGTATGCCAAGGGCAAAGGCTCTGCGGTACCTTCGGACGCTCAGGCTCGCGAGAAGTTGGCTCTATATGTCTATGAATACTTACTACATGTCGGGGCTCAGAAAGCGGCGCAGACTTTCCTCTCAGAAATCCGATGGGAGAAGAACATAACACTCGGTGAACCGCCCGGGTTCCTCCATTCCTGGTGGTGTGTTTTTTGGGACCTGTACTGCGCGGCGCCGGAGAGGCGGGACACATGTGAACATTCGTCAGAAGCCAAAGCGTTTCACGACTATGGATTCGTCAATTCAGGCTATGGTGTTAACGGAATCGGTCACAATGCCGGCCCGGCGCCTCCAAACGATGGTACGCTCGCTTTTGTATATGTAGAACAACTTAAAATCAAAATTTCTAGTATGATAGCCAACTTTCTAGGGCACATTGGTTCTTATCTTTTTGTGTAAATATTGTAATGTTCTACTATGTAAAATTGAGGCCCAACATAGTTAATTTAATTTGTTTATCAGTTACAATATCCTAAACTATGAACTTTACTGTGGCAAAATATTAAATTAGATTTGAAAATAGTAATTTTTTTATAGCTGTATATAATATATACATTCTTGTAGCTAATGTCCTTTTTTACAAGGCTAGCTGTCAAACAGTTGAAATATGAATATTTATAGTAAATAAGTGAAAGTGTGAACATTAACATGAATAATGTACTTGGATATAATTTTTTAGAACAATTTATGTGATAAATACATGTAGAGACCACTTATGAACAATAAAAATATTTCATTATATGTAAATAAAGTAAAGACGATTCCTTAAATTTAAAAAAATATCTTTAGCATTTTAGATTGTATATAATAAAATATAACAAAACTAAAGACAATTTAATGACAATTTCAGGCATGGGCGGAGGTGGTATACCCCCAGGATTCTTCCCTAACTCATCACTTCGGCCGTCTCCACCAGCTCCGCATCCAGGTTCACAACCTTCACCACACGGTCCTCAGCCACAGTTGATGGGCACAGGCCAGCCGTTTATAGGACCTTGGTACTCAGGGGGACCAAGATCAGCAGTTAGGATGGGGATGGGCAATGATTTTAACGGACCACCAGGTAAGATTAGTGCATTAATTGAGTCAGTAATAAATATAAATTTATATATCAGAATTATAATAATCTTGCAAAGAATGCCTTTTGTTTTTATGTTATTTGATAATACTATGATAATTTTTAACCACAAAAAATTATATGTGATAATATAATATTTTTTTACATAATAATACTATGTAATTTGATAAAATAATACATATTTTTTACTGTCATTCCTCATCGTCAATTGCTTCAAATCAATTAGAAATGTTGATTTGTGGGTTCAATTCCCACTTGGGAAGGTTGAAATTTTTCATTTCCATTTTATTCACTCTGGCAGCTAGGCGAGAAATGTTGAGATCTGCCACTTGACAGGCAATGCTTTGAAAATGGAGAAAGCAGAGAAAGGAGTGTCTTAACACTTCATATGGTCCCTGCTGTTCCCTCTGCCTAGATACTAATACAGTATTAAGCATAAATGTAATATATATATAAAAGTACATAATTATTCATAAATCATCCTATTTGTTTAAAATGGCAGTGTCAATTTGATTAAATTTTGTGCGTTCAATAGACGTCTAAATGATTTCATAAGGAAATATTTAATAAATACATAATATATTAATGGTATTATAACATTTAAAGCAAAGTGTCTAGTTAGCTGCCTTACCTGCTGGTTACAAGTAAATATTTGTCAACAAATTTTGTACTAGCCAGGCTATATGAGGCATTTAAAGCTAAAATTTTTAATATTACAGTATGGCTATAACTATGGAAAAAGAATAAAATATATATTAATAATGTACTGATACTTTAAGATTATTTTAAAAATTCCCAGAATTTATTCTTATCATCACATTGGATCTTATCAACACATGCCTTTACATTTTTTTATCTCTTAACTTATTAAACAAATATATACATAATAAAAAATTAAATATTTTGCAAGTAGACTTAGTTTTACATAGTTATTAATTGTACCTACTGAATGTTAGGGATTTCAGGGGAACTTTGCCTGAATGTAAATGGTGGTTGTGGGTTCGATTACCGTTTTGGCTAATTATCATAATTTCCCTTTCCCAGTACTAACACAGAATTGTTAGAAGAAGAATTGTTCTATGTAATACAAAGGTCCTTATTGTCTGGGGGCCTTCTAATACTAAGTTAAAGAAGAAATATATATATATATTTTAGAGTTCAAAAGGCCTATTTTATTAAAAAATACAATATGCAGCTGCCTCCACATTAGGCAGAGGGAACTGCAGGAACCATAGCAACTTAGTGTTAAGACATTCCGTTGCTTAGCCCCTGCTTCGTTCTCGCTTTCCGCCTTTTTCAAGGCATTGCGTGCTGAGTGGCGGAACTCAACGCCGCGCTTAGGCATTACTAAACAAAATGTTTTGTTATTAGGTCAAGGCATGATGGGAAATTCTCTAGAGCGCGGCGGGGCCGGCGGCGCGGGCATGTTGGGGGGCCCCCGGATGACGCCCCCTCGTCCCGGTATGGGCCCCATGAGCCCGGGGGCTTACGCGGCTGGCATGAGGGGCCCACCGCCTCAGGCGCCAGGTAATTTTTTTTTGAATATATAATGTGAGATGATATGTTTGCTTATAAAATATAGTTGTGGCTTTGATAGGAAACAGAGCATACATAAAAACTTCAAAATTATAAAATATTTTTTATTTACTTTAGTAATCATTAATTTAATTTAACAAAGAAAAAATACGAACGTATTATTTTGTGCCGAAATTTATTTTTTGCTTTTTAGTTAACTTTTTTGCTTTAGACTAGAACTTTTTTACTTTTTGAAGTCGGTTCTTTTTTGTTAAAAATTACTTTATTTAACGATTTTGAGTGATGGGTAGACCGGGCAAGGATGCCTCTCGAACGAGGAAACGACCGTACTACCGTAGTTGATGTTTTTAAGAACGACACAGCTATCCGCGAATAGACATAATAAATGTTTGTATTGATATTTGTTTTTGTTAATTATTTCCAAAAGTGCTGAACCAATTTTGATAAAATTTTAATGGGACAACGTCTGATGTAAGACCTACCAAATACTAGAAAAAGTTATCCGCGAACAAACATAAAAAAAAACACATATATACGGTCGAATTGAGAACCTCCTCCTTTTTTTGAAGTCGGTTAAAAAATATATTTAAATGGCACGATAATTTATGATAATTAATTTCCATCCATGGCTTGGTCCAGCATATTGCCTTAGTAACCTACACTTAACGCTCTTTTTCTAATGGAGTTGATACTCTACACTAACACCCTTACTTTCCAAATTTATTTCTTGCAGCCCTTTAAAGATACGAGATAGTTCACTATCTAGTTTTCTCCATCGATTTTAAATTTCTATTTTATCTTAATAACAATTTCAAAGCCTCTACTAAATATTTATGACTTCACATAAGTATGAATAATATTGATTTATTATAAGATATATAATAAAATTCCCTTCAGGAATGCCCCCCATGGGGATGGGGCCTCGCGGGGCGTGGGCGGGTGGTAGCGGGGGGGCCCCGGCATCAGCGCCACTCAACTACAGCGGGGGCTCCCCCGGAGCGTACGGGGCCCCGCCAGGGTCGAACGGCCCCCCCGGGCCCCCCACACCGATAATGCCCAGCCCGCAGGACTCTTCGAATTCTGGTAAGTTTTTAAATAGTAAAATAAAAAAGTATGGTAATATTTTAGTTATTAGCGTCAGAAGGTCAGGTGGAAATTAAATTATAGCGACACTCGGTTGCACACTTTATTATTATATCACACTTAGGTTACACTGCTTTTGTATTTTTGCTTTTACACTATTTTTATTATACAATTTTTAATTACAAAAGGTCACAAAGAAACAGCACTATGGCTGACTTTACTTGTTTTTTTTTTTTTTTTTTTTTTTTAACTTCACGCTTTATCCCGCACATGGCAGGGTAGGCAGAGGGAACTGCAGGAACCATAAGAACCTAGTGTTAAGACACTCCGTTACTTAGTCCCTGCTTACTCCGTCCCCACTTTCCGCCGTTTGCGAGGCATTGCGTGTTGAGTGGCGGAACTCAACGCCGCGCTTTGCCTTAGATGCCAGAGCGAAGAAAATGGAAATAGAAAAATCCATCTTCTCCGACCGGGGATCGAACCCAGTAACCGTCGCGTTACAGGCAGACGTTGCGCCTCTGCGCCACGACGGTTGATTTTTACACAAAAACAACTTCAAATCTTACGAGAGACAAAATAATAGTGTACTGCGCTAAACTGTCAAAATCCTCCCTTTATACAACTATTTCCTCACTTTTATCTATATTTATGTGGGAATAATATTAATTATGATTCTGCCAATCATATTTAAATAATATTTTTTTTTTTTGTTAAAAGACCAAATGTTGAGACTGATTGAGAGTGCTCGCCAATGTTTTTAGGCAAATCTAATCGGCTATCGTGTAGAATTTGTTTAATCAATTATCAATTGAACTGTTCAATTTCGAACATCTCCTATATTTTTCACCTTTACGAGATTTTGAAAACGGTACCAAAAGTAAAATTCTAGATCAAAAACTTGTCTTTCTAAGTGTGCGCAATTAAAACGCTTCCAACAAACAATACATAATGATAATGAAAATTTCAAAGAGAATTCAAAGGATTGAATTTGTTTGAATTGAGAACACTAGATTTTTTATAATACAGATTAAAAATGTGGAAAATATAAAATCAGGACCGTCGTGGCGCAGAGGCGCAACGTCTGCCTGTAACGCGACGGTTTCTGGGTTCGATCCCCAGTCGGAGAAGATGGATTTTTCTATTTCCATTTTCTTCGCTCTGGCAAACTAGGCAAAGCGCGGCGTTGAGTTCCGCCACTTAACACGCAATGCCTCGAAAACGGCGGAAAGTGGGGACGGAGAAAGCAGGGACTAAGCAACGGAGTGTCTTAACACTAGGTTCCCACGGTCCCTGCCTTGTTCCCTCTACGTACCCTGCCATATGCGGGATAAAGCGTGAAGCTAAAAAAAATATATATTTTTTTATATTTTAAATTATTTAAATTTTTATTTTTATAACTTTCTAATTTGAATATGTTCTGGTTTAATTTTTTTTATCTACAATTCTTTTACGAAAAATTATGAAATTTTATTTTTTTTAAAACATATTTTTTGTCATATATTTATAATATAAATATTTTATGATCATACTTTCTAAGTAAATGTACTGAAAAAACCATTGAATCATTATGGTGATTTAAAAAAAAAACACTTTTCTTTTTTTTCTTTGTTGGCCTTCATGCTAAGTATCTAGACATTCTTCCACTTTTATGTTTTGTTTTCTTCTAAAATTGTTATTTGAACCATAGATTAAAATAAATCGAAAAATTAAAAAAAATTAAAGTGTGGTTCAATATTAACACATATGTTATAAATTCATAAAATTATTTATTTTCATGTTAAAACAGTATTTAATAACATGCAATAAAAATATATTAAATTAAATTAAATTAAATTATAAACAAAGAGCTAATTAAAGTATTTTTGTTGTCTGTACTAACAATAATTTAAAAAAGTCTGTATAGAAATAAAATCACTACTTATTAGTAAAAAAATGACAGCAATTTAAAAAAAAGTTTAAATTCAAGTTCATTTATATATGATAATTTTTAAATAAGAACTGAAAAGGTAATATCGCTTTAAGGACAATATAAACAAAAAATATTTATGGAGAATCTTGATTTTAAAGACTAAATAAAATGCAACACTACTCAGACTATTTTAATTATTTTTAAAGTGTTAATCAACACTGAGGATAGAAAAAAATACGTAAAGAAAACATATAGGTAAAAACGCACGGTTTTTAAGAGGGCACGGGTTCGAGTCCCGCTGCGTTCAAATTTTTATATGTTTTCTTTAAGTATTTTTTTTACTACTCAGACTACCCGGAAATTTTTCTCTTGTAAAACTTAATCACTGAATATTATTTTTCCTTACAATATTGTATGTAGTTAAATGAGGTTTTGGTTATATTTTATAAAATTACATATGCCTTTGTGTCATGGACAAAGCAACGTGTAAAGCCTAGCATTTAAATTAAATAATAGAAAATTATGCCAAGAAAAACAAAATCCATAAAAAATAAAACATTTTTATTCAATCAATTTATTCAATTTAAAATTTTTTATTCAATTATCTCGCAGGAGGGCGCGGGTTCGAGTCCCGCTGCGTTCAAATTTTTATATGATAAAACATTTTTACCGGAAATAGTAAAAAATTATATATTTACTACATTTTTTTTGTACTATAGTTGTTATAAAAATGTTTTATGATCACATTTTCTTATGAAGACCGTCGTGGCGCATAGGCGTAGCGTCTGCCTGTAAACGAGACAGTTTGTGGGTTCGATTCCCACTCGCGGAAAATGGATTTTTTAATTTCCATTTTCTTTGCTCTGGAAACTAGGTCCGTTGGCGTCGGCGTTGAGTTCCGCCCCTCAACGCCTCGAAAAAGGCGAAAAGCAGGGACTAAGCAACGGAGTGTCTTAACACTAGGTTTCTATGGTTCCTGCCTTTCCCTCTGCCTACCCTGCCATGTGCGGGATAAAGCGTGAAGATATTAAATCGTTATGGTGATTTTTTTTTAATTAAATAAGGTCACACTTTAAAAGCGTTATGAACGAAGTCACGTGTAAAGCTTTTAGTTTAATTTGTTAAATCATGAGACAGTAAATAAAAATAAAATCTACAGGATTAGGAGGTGTGGACGGTATGAAGTCATCACCGGGCGGCGTCGGGGGCGGAGGCCCGGGCACGCCCAGGGAGGACTCGGGCTCCGGCATGGGCGATTACAACTTAAGTGAGTATTACTAATGATTTCTATGGAAAAGATCTATATGTTCAGTAAAGAAAATTATGTGATTGTTTTTTTTAACATTTTTTTATGATCTTGATCTTGATGTAAATAAGTTTTTTTTTATTTTTATTTTAAATTAAATACCTGAAAGAAGTTGTAAATAAACAATATAAGTTACTTCTTTTGTTTTACTATGAACATTCCGTGAATACTGGTTTCCCTTGAATTTTTTGGATTATGATAAAATTTAAATGAAATTTGAAAAGTAAATTAAAAAAATATATATACATATATATACATAATAGAGCACAAAATCTAAAATTGCACTTTTTACTCGCGAAACTGAACCAATGTTTGAATTAAAAAATCAACTATACACATGATAAAAGTTATTTGTTGATATATAATTATGAACAAAATCAAACTAAAACGTGAACGCATTGATTTAAAAAAAAACACAGTGATTTTTTTATTTCTTAAATGACACATAACACAGATAATAAAATGTATTTTGTCCATCCATAGACAAACTCATTACTTTTAAAATATGGAAAAATATCTATATATTATATAGGTGTTTAATAATGTTTGGTTCAGTTCCGCATACTTGATCTGGTCACAGTCATTTCAAAATTTTCTACATTTACACATATATATATATATATATATATATATATATATATATATATATATATATATATATATATATATATATATATATATATATATATATATATATATATATATATATATATATATATATATATATATATATATATATATATATATATATATATATATATGTATATATATATATGTATATATATATATTAATACAGTGATAGAAATACATACACACATACATAGGTAATTATAATTTTATGTAAAACCTTTTTGAAATGACAAGTGATGAAGGCAAATATCTCTCTATCTTTTGTCATAAAAATGATTAAATTATCTTTTTATTTTGTTAAAAATCCTCTTTAAAGCATTATTTTCAAATTATTTTGTTTTACATATAAGTGATATAACTTTTGATGCATATAAATAATTACACAAATGAAATAATGCCACAACTATTTAAAAAGCTTTAAACTGTATAAAAAAAGCGAATTTAATAACAAAAGAATTGACACTTAATTAATTAACACTTAAAAATAAATTAAATAATTTTTGAGTAGAAACAATAATAGTTCTTTTGTTATTATTTTCATTTTTTTTACAAATATTCTGTCTTTGACAGATTATAGCACAAGCCACAGATAATAAAAAGCACCAACCGATCATAGAGCAAATAGGTAATGTGTACAAAAGTTTGATTTATCGCCCAAAGGTTTTGGGGGACCAGGCGGCGACCAAAACGATCAAACAGAATCCGCGGCCATTTTGAAAATTAAAGAGAGCATGCAGGAAGAGGCGAAACGATTCGAGAAAGATCCAGATCATCCGGACTATTTTATGCAGTAAATATTTCTAATAGTGTATTCTAGACGCCAATTTGCTAGTAATTTTTCGTGGTTTGGGGCTCTATTGGGGTTTTGCTGCTTGGTTCCGTGGAAAGTGTAAAATTTATAACAGATTAAAAATGATATAAATATCAATGTTATATATTTTGTTTAATATAATCTAGGAATATTGGTAGTTTCAATTATGGCAGTTGCAACAATTCAATTATTGTCACACAATCAAAATAGTGTTTGAACACTTTAATACAGATAAAAAATTAAAATTATTATTAAAAGTATGCGGAACCTTATACAGCCACATTTTTATAATCATCTTTAAAAAGTAAAACGAGCTTAAAATAATCAACGGTTTTTAATTTTAATATATATATACTTGTATTTTACTAAAATAAAAAAAGAAACTTATATAATCTTATTTTTTAATTTTAATTAAATAAAAAATAACACATTCTAATTTGTTTTAATTTTTAAATATGTATGTACTGTATAGATAAAAAAAGAAACACCCGAACCGATATGAATGAGTTATTTTGAACGAAACTTTGGGCAAATTGGCGGTAGAACGATCTGAATGGGTAAAAGCTCTTCCTATGCTTTCATTTGATTATTTATTAATTATTTATAGCACCGGACTTCCTCTTGAATACTTTGTCGATCATTTTTCAAAAAAGAAAATATGGAAGAAAATCACATAATATATAATTTAAAAAAGAAATATATATTTATATATATAAGGTTTTTTGTTTAATAAAATATTTGAATTTTGTTATATGTTCTTTTTTTTTTAAAAAAAATAATATTGACACGTTCTTTTTTTTTTTGAAAAATGATCGCCTAAGTATGTCAGCACTTAGCAATGAAATAGACAATGACTCTTTCTCATTATGCCCATAAAATATTCACGTGTAATTGTCGAATAAATTATATTATATTATGTATGTATACATAGACCTTTTTATGGATATATTATATTATTTTTAATCTTTATATTTTTTCCTGAATGTTTTAACTGTAATATTTGGACCACAGATAATTATTATTATTATTATTATATAAAAAGAAATCGATGTGAATTTTTTTCCCCTATTTAAAGAAAGTATTATGTAATTATATCAGGATTTGATTATTTTTATTCTTTTTTAATTTAATTTTAAATTAATTATTTATATTTAAAATATTCTAGCGTATTGCAGTTAAAACATATTAATTTGTTTTAAGACGCGCACCGAATTTTGTTGATATTCGTGCGATAGATATCTAATTGACCTGTAATAGACAAAATAATAGTTTTTTTTTTAATAAAAAAAGTTATTTTGTCTATTAAAGTTTAAAAATGCATAGTATATAGTGTGTGATATTTTTTAAACGTCAAAATATATATCTTTTTAATTTTTTTTAAACACATTTTGACAGCTTGTTCTTTTTTTAAAAAAATATTTTTTTTCTTAACTTTTTCATTTAAGAAATGTCACATGTTGTATATTTAAATGTAAATGATATTTTAGCGGTATTGTATTAATTACATCTTCCACGTTTTTTTTATAATAATTTTATTTTATTTTAAATAAATTATTTAGTATACATTTTGGTTTAAGCTCTAATGTTCCTAGATGTGTATTTTTTTTGTATTTTAAGTTCAAATTCGCAAGATTTCGGTGCGTCGAGTGTTGTACCGGTTTTTGTTGAGAGTATTTTTTTTTAAAACATTTTTTCTGAAATCTTAGGTACAAAGGTAAAGACAGTTAAAAAAAATATGTTTAATAATTGTAAGAATAATTATTATGTGCAATAAATGATTATGGAAGCTTGAAATTAAGCTAAGTCACTTAAGGGAGAGAATACTCTCTTATAGCAGATCGTTTTTATTTTTTGAAAAATCCACTTTTGAGAGCAGATTTAAAAGAAATAATAAAATCTAAAGTTCTAAAAAAAACCAGGGCAAAGCCACGAGTAGAAAGCTGTATTGGTGTTTTATATAATGACAACCTTCTGATATGCTCCTGTTAACTTATCGGATAGATATGTATGATACTGTTTTTTGTTCTTATATAAATAGAAATAATTATAGAAATCTCTCCGATAAATTTAACTGGAACTTATCTAGCGGTTAGCGATTATTGCCTTTTTTTACTATTGTACCTAAGATTTTGTATCTTTGTTTTATAAATTTAATATTATTAATGACGACACGGTATCGCTCGCGTTCAAGTTCGGATGTATGACAGAATTTTATTTTTTTTTTAAATAAAAAAAATTAATTCCTCGTTCATCTGAATTAGCATTTATTCATGTTATAAAGGAATTATAATATTTATCGCGCGGTAAACAAATCTTAGACGCATTAGTGGCGTGGTGGCCAAAAATTAGTAGGAAATTTGTAAAAAAAAAATGGCGAATTTCATGCGTTTTTCTTTTTGTTAAAACCTTTTTGTACAGGCGCTGTGGTTTTGCAGAATTTTTGTTATCTGTATTTTTGAGGTTTACATTTTTTTATTGTCATTCTGTAATAGATATTGTAGGGAGTACATGAAACAAACGAAAAATAAATAAATGACAAAAATTTGCAAAATCATAGAAGCGGTAAAGAGAAATTTTTGACCACCGCCAGAAAAAAAAAATATGAGAAAATATTTTATACCATGGAAAAAAAACTAGTTGTAATAGATTCTTTTTCTAACTGGTAACATTATATTATAGTATTAGGTATTTTTCTTTTCGGGGTGTATGGAAATTTGTAAAAATTAGAATTATTTACCTAGCGAGAGGTAGTTCTAAGGGGGCTTCGCCCTGTCCAAAACTCTGCGTGCATTTGGGTCTTTTTAGTTGCCGTGAAAACTAAATTTTTTATATAGAATCTCGGATATTATAACGTGACGTGTAAATAAAATTAAAAAAAAAAAGAAGTTTATTGCAGCATTTTTTTTTAAATTAGCAAAATTTTAACTAAACAGAGCCAAAATGTGTGCGCAGAGTAAAAGATTAGTGATAAGCGATCTTAGCGTAAAAGAAACACAAAAAAAAAGTAAATAGATTTCGACAGTGAGTGTTGGGAGCGAAATTTTTTAACTTTAAAAAAATAAAATAATATTTTAATTGGTTTTTTTTTTTTAATTTAAATTAAATTACGTGTAGCGTGAGGTTGTATGTTTTAAGGTATATGTTTTTATTTTTTTTTTGTGTTAGGTAAATTTTTTATTTTGTCATCGATGTAATGTTTATACACTTACTAAATAGTTATCATATATTAAATAAGTGGTTTTATTGAAATGCCCTGTACTTATTTAAATTTAAGAATTAAAAAATAAAAGTAGAATGTGACGATGTGGCGCAGCGTCTGCTTGTAAACGTGACGGTTCGCGGGTTCGATTCCCTTGAATTTTTCAGTTGAGTTCCGCAATATATTGCTACGAAGAGGCAAGCAGGCAACGGAGTGTCTTAATGCTAGGTTCCTGTGGTTCTCTCTGCCTATACTAATATAAACGGGATATAGCATGCAGCTGAAAACAAGTGGAGAATGAATTATATTAATACTCGTTCTCGTAACGAGATAATCTACGGCGTTAAGTTCCGCTACTCAAGATATAAAAAATGTAGGTAGAATCTGGAGAAGAGGGACGCAGTAGAGGGACAAAGTGTCTAAACACTAGGTTTCTCTGCAATCTCTACCTAATTCAAACGGGATATAGCTGGAGTCTAAAAAAAGTCGCTTATTTTTTCCATTAATTTACTCTGGCACCAGTGACAGAGTAAATTCAATTCTGAACACAGCTTAAAAATTGTAAGAATAAATATACACTATTTTCTTTGTAAATTTTTAAGAATAAATATACACTATTTTCTTTGTAAAATTTAAAAATAGTTAAGAACTGTGGAAAGGCGCAGCGTTTGCCTTCAAACAGTACGGTTTGTGGGTTCGATTCCCACTTTGGCCATGTGCGGCGTTAAGTACCTTAAATCAACACGCAACGCCTCGAAAGGCGGAAAGTAACGAACGGAGTGTCTTAACACTATGTTCCTATGATTCCTGCGGTTCCCTCTGCCTACCCTGCCATTTGCGGGTTACAGCGTGAAACAAAAAGTAATTGTAAATACATATAATTTAGTTACAGCATATAATAAAAAGAGGACCGTCGTGGCGCAAAGGCGTAAGTATCTGCTTGTAAACGCGACGGTTTTAGGGTTCGATTCCCACTTGGAGAAGATGGATTTTTCTATTTCCATTTTCTTCGCTCTGGCAACAAGGCAAAGCGCGGCGTTGAGTTCCGCCACTCAACACGCAATGCCTCGAGTAAGGCGGAAAGCGGGGACGGAGAAAGCAGGGACTACTAAGCAACGGAGTGTCTTAACACTAGGTTCATATGGTTCCAGCAGTTCCCTCTGCCTACCCTGCTATATGCGAGATAAAAGCGTGAAGCTACAAAAAAAATATAATAAAAAAAACATATCGCGTGTTAGGTTTTAGCCTGTAATACATTATTCACAAGCCACGCGCCATTTCTCACGGTTGTTCCACATAACAAAATCACGATGTTACATAGACTGTCTTAGTTTTAATATTTAATATTTTGTACGCTTACAGAGAAAAGATTTAAGATTTTATATTTTTTTTGGCTTCACTTTTTGTTAAGACTTAAACACTTCGTTTCCCGCTAATAAAAAAATTATTGAAATTGGTCAAGTAATATTTTTTTTATTAAACTCGCTTATCACAATATTTATATATGTATATGTGTAAATATATTCCATTACACGAGTGCAGCCTCAGGTCCAATATAGTCTGATATATACTTAATACAAATAATAGAAAAACTAGGCAAAGCGCGGCGTTGAGTTCCGCCACTCAACACACCTCAAAAAAGGCGGAAAGCGGGGACGGAGAAAGCAGGGACTAAGCAACGGAGTGTCTTAACACTACGTTCATATGGTTCCTGCAGTTCCCTCTGCCTACCCTGCAATGTGCGGGCTAAAGCGTGAAGCTAAAAAAATATACAAATATATAAGAAAACTTTTCTAGTATAAGAATTAATAATAAAAACATATGTGTAGCTCACAGTACTAGCATGTCAACTTGTTAAATCTAATAATAGTAAAGAAGCTTTAAACAAAGCTTTAACCACGACTTACCCTTCATAATTTCAATAATTCACAAATGGTGCGCTCTTGATTTGTCACTGTCAATATCAACTACCTTATTACGCGGTAACAAATCAAATTACACACATTAAATTAAACGCTTTTAAAACAAAACTGCCATTTAAAATAGAAAATATATCATCTTTATATTTCTTGTTAATGTTTTTCAAAGTAATAAATTGACAGCTAACATTTATTTCCCGCCATTTTTAAAAAAGCCACAAGTCAAAATGCATTCGGCTTAATATAAATAATGTTTGAAAAATTAAGAATTTTATTTTATTTATTATTAACATTACTAATTCCATTTTTACTTCAAGAATATATTTCGGCGATCCTAATAAATAAAGTGCGGGATTGTAACAGCTGTAGGTGGTGTAAGAATTAATAAAATGGATTTGCAACTTTTGTTTCTCCTTTTGCTAATAAATTTGGGCTGCGTGGTTTCAGAACTCAGTTTAAGATTCGGTAAGAACTTATTTTTAATTAAAAATCTTTATTAAGAATAAATGAATATATATTTTTTATTTTAAATCAATTAATTAATAACCGAATGACTATCTAACGTAACTATAACATTATCAAAAATGTATGTAGAATATATTTACGAAAAATATTTATCTGTCTGTTTATACTTCTATTTTTATTTTTTTACTAAACGTTAAAATATAAATAAATGTCTAGCAAACGATGAGCATTGCCCCATATTTATTTGCCTTGATTTTAAACAATTGGATATTTCATAAAGACCCACACTTAACGGTCAGCTGGACTATTCTAAAATATTAAGACACATTTGAATTAAATAATAAAAAATAATTGAATAAAAATTACATGATAAAATCGTCCAATATAAAAAAAAAACAAAAGACATATCAAATTTTTTGTATTGGATCAAGTTATATGGGATGGGCACCTTAAATGAGTTTTTATTCTGTTATTAGTATTTATAATTATAACGGCAACAGAAATATGTGTCATATTTAAAAATTTTAACTCTTCATAGTTCATGAGATACGGCCTTGTGACCGGTGTACAGATACTAGATAGGCGGACCGAGGAGTCTTAGTAATAGGTCTCTCCAAGAATATATCACTTTTGATGACAATGGATTAAAAAATTGCAAGGGAACATAAACTAAACGGAAATGTATTGTATTAATGACTTATATTTATTACAGTTTTTATAATAGAAGATCATGAAACGGAGCTACCGCAAGAAATCAGTCGCGCGATTAAATTTACAGAAGAAAATTTGCCAGGATTAATTATTAACGAAGATATTATAAAGTTGGACAGAGAAAATGACGAAGAAAGTTCCGGCAAATGTAATATAATTTTATTTTTAAAACTTATATAATAATTAGACGTTACGTTTTAGTACTTAATATGTAGGTAATAAGTAAAAAGAGTTGAGACTGGTGTATTTTTTAACTTCCTAGCATGATGGCCAGGAGCGCTAAATGGTGACGAAATTCATAAAGTTAAAGTTCATAAATACTCTTTAGAGGGTCTCTTTATGCATTTAGCGTCATCTTCCTCCACAACCTGTTACTGTAGGGTGACACCGGTTTTCTGACACCACTCATTGCATATGATGCAAGTTGATTCATATCATATTTGGTTTATTTTGATTTATTTATTGCCCTTATTATGTTATCGTTCATCTACTCCGTCTCTGTCCAAACATTTTTACATAGGGAGTCATCTTATATAATCCGGCTGCATCTAGTTAGATCGTCCGCCGTAAGTCGGTGAATCGGCACCTGCCTTTTCCCAACACCATATATTCTAAGAATGAGATATAAAGGAATGCTTGCCTTTGGGTGGTCACATGCCCTTCTCGTATAATATAAAATTAATATTAAGAATTAGTCTGTTGAAAGTAGCTTAAGAAGTCGGTTGTAATTAAAATATAATTTTATAGTTGAAATAACCTTTTTTTAAAAGTCCTCCGCCGCGCTCCGAACTTGGCTATCTCGTAGATGTTTGTAGCAAAATAGTACTGGTATAATTATGTTGCGTAAGCGCATAGACTTAAATACAAGCCGCTTATTTCAATTTGAACGATAAAGAAAAACATCTGTCAGCCTTTTTTATTTTCTTTTATTTTCTTTAGATTGCGGTGTTTAAAGCAGTTCTTCGTCTGATCTGACGCGAGTATAATAGGACGTCGAAGTTAAAAAATAACCGAAATGTCCAAAGTATTAAACCTTTTTAAATAAGAATTTAATTACGTAATTCGGACTGTACATAGTCTGTACGCTTTCAAAAAGACTGATATACGTATGTAAAGTTTTCTAAATGAAATAAGGCAATTTTAAAAATAATATAATTTCATTTTATATAGGTACTATATTAATTTTTTTTAGCTTAATGATTTATCCCGTACTATATTGCAGGGTAGGCAGAAGGAATTGCAAGAACCGTAGGAACCTAGTTAAGATACTCCGCTGCTTAGTCCCTGCTTGCTCCGTCCCCGCTTCTATTATACATAAGCATATTATTTGTTTCTTTGACAGTATGCGCATCTTTATCCAAAGGCGTGTCATCGATAGTCGACCTATCCTGGTCGCCATGGGATAAAGTTGAAGAGTTGTCCTCATCCGGGGTTGTTTCTGTCCGTTCTCTACTAGGATCACAGCAAATGGTCCGTGCGCTAAATGACTATTTAGAATCCAGAAACGCTACAGATGCTGCCATTATTTTGGAAAGTGAGACTGGTTGGTAGATTTGTGTATATTTATTTTAGCTTCACGCTATATCCCGCATATGAGAAGGAATCAAAACTGTTTCTTGCCTTCTATCTTTCAATACAATGCGTGTTTAGTGGGTAGTTAAATCAACGCAGTGCTTTGTATTTTACGAGAGCGAAGTAAATGAAAATAATTTAATCTCTCATAGGAATCGAACTACCAATCGTCGTGTTAAAAGTCACACGCTGCGTCATGACGAGCCTCTTATTGTTGTAATGTTTGGTTTTCAGATTTTCTGTCATTATATTTTGACGGAATTCTAAAAAAATATTTTTTAAACCAAAGATAAAAGCTTACCTATCTTTTTCTTTTTTTCATCTATCTATCTTTTTTTGTAGAGGTAGACCAAGTCCTGTACGAGCTCCTAGGTCGTTCTCACATACGCATTTGGGTGCACGCCGGCCTCACTAAGAGACTCGGCTAAATCTTTAAAGAGTATGCGACCCGAACCAAGCTTCTACATTATAGTTGGCGATAATAACTTTGTTACTACTACATATAAGCGGGTATATATATTTATAATTCAATAATAATAATTTTTAATAATTAAAAAAATAAAGAAAAAGACACTACAAAAAGAGCGATTTTATGGCTTTGTCTGATTTAGAAACACTCGCTCGAGTGGCGAAACTCAACGCCGCATTCACTATTTTGTGTTTTAATTTATAAAAAAATGCTTTTTGGATTTATATATAAATATTTTATCACACTTTTCATTCATAGAGTTTTAAAATTAAAAAAATATACCTATTTAAAACATATAAAAATTTGAACGCAGCAGGATATAAACCCGTACCCTCTTGTGAACGGTGCCCGTGCTCTAATTTAAGTTTTCTTTTCTTTTATGTTTTCTTTAAGTATTATATCTATACTCAGTGTGGGTTAACGCATTATAACGCATAATTTTCACAGGCAGTAAAAGAAAAACTAGTGAGACGACCATATCGATGGAACCTTATAATAACTGATTATAGCACGTTCGATCCTTCCGTTCTCGTCTCACCCACTGTTTTATTGCAATCTGATGAAGCAGATTGCTGCAGGCTGCTGGCTATGAAAGGATGCAGTTGTGCTGCGGATATGCAGGTTTTAAGAATATTTAAGTTTTTGACGTGACAACGTCTTAAATTAGGTTGCGGCTCGGAGTCACATATGAAAAAGTGTAACGCCCGGTAACGTAACGATGTGTCAACTGTCACCGAACTATGATCGGTCCGCCGCGCGTATCACTTGACACATGTACAATGTTTTAGTAAACAACATATATTTTCTATAGTTAAAATTTGTGCAATTTATATTATAATTATTATTCATATCAATAAATATTCTACCGAGAAAAAGACGTTGTCACGTAAAATTTTCGCCCGTAAAACCCACTTTACAGGCAACCATTTTTTTTTAAAGCTTATTTAGTTTTATTATTTAATTTTTTAATATTTAATTTGTTGTAATGTTTGTAGCAATATATTTTTTTTAATTTAACTTGGTTTTGTTATGTTTATTTTTTTTAACCCTTAAGGGTTGGGTGGATCAAATTGAAAGAATAGAACCTTTATATTATCACTTTGTTGTCCAGTGTGTCTTTTCTATACTACAAGATGGCAAACGAGCAGAAGGGCTACCTGGACATCCTAAGCTATATACATCTTCAACCTGTCGTGACTCTTTTTTTCACTTGACGCAAGTAAAATCTTTAAAAGATACCCAGCCTTTGGGGAAACCAAGTGGAAATCCCACACCACTTACCAAAACCCCTACAGTTGTCGTCCTCAATACGACGGAGAGATCTAGGAAAATCGATTGATCCTCATTCGTAGTTCTTCCCAGATACCTTGTCCCTCCACAAAGCTCTTTGAGAAGTTGTCCCTTCTTAGTCTAGCTTAGTCTCGCAAGCGGCGGAGGAGGAGTCTAGCTTAGTCTCGCATATAAGGAACTCCCTTATATCAGTAGATTCTCCAATCTACAGTGTCGTGATCCTATGTTATGTTGCCTTGCTGTAAAGATGCAGGGTAAGCTAAAATAATATCTTTAAATATATCTTTCAATATATGTTTTAAAAGTTATTTCTTATTGATCCTTTGAAGTTGAGTAAAAAAACAAATTAGCCTTTTGCAAAAACTGCTTTATATACATAATTCTAAATTCTACTTTTGTGTACAATTTTTAGAAAAAACAGCACATTCTGAACAATCTTCTTAAATATTTGGCTGAAAGTCTCTCCAGAATTGATTCGGACCAAACAGTGAACGTGGACTGCGATCAACAGGGCCAGATGAATGGAACTAAAGACAAATTGCATCAGATATTTGAAGAAGATAGTATAAACAATGAAACCTTGTTCTATTGGGACATGGAAAGGTAGGTTTTGGATGAAAATTTTGGTGAAGAACCATTCAATATGGATAAATACTCAAAGAAAATAAATTATATGAATCCATTCAAGATTGTTTCGACGCAGCGTGATGAACGCATGGCTTAGTGGTCAGAGCGCTTGGACTTTTTCCATAACACGCAGGTTCAAACCCTACTGTGTTAATTTTTTTGTGTATTTTTAAGTATTCATAATTTTTATGTTATATATACATACATATTATGATTCATCAGGAATGAATTCGCTTTATTTTAAAGAGTAAGGAATTATTTTGTTATTCGTCTAATTGCCTGTGTGTCCGCCTGTTAGAGCTCTTTGTTTTAAAAAACATAGTGATTAAATAGTTCACTGAACTTTAAAGCACAGAAATCTCTCTCTTGAGTACAGAAAAAAGTCAAACATCTAAATCAACGCTATCAAAATATGCAGTATCTTTTGACGGCTGTTCTAGGTTAAGTTTATTTTTGACATTTACTAAGCGTAAGCGGAGACGGGGAAAACAGGAACTAAACAACGGAGTGTCTTAACACTAGGTTCCTACAGTTTCTGTAGTTCCCTCTGCCTACCCTGCAATATGCGGGATAAAGCGTGAAGGTAAAAAAAAAACCTTACTAAGCCAAGCCAAGAATCACGTTTGACAATAAATGAGAACTTAAAGGGGAAAATTTCAAAAAAAGTACACATATTACAGAATTATTTTGAAATTCAGAAGAATTTTCAAAATTTTATTTTTGAGTTTATTTCATACAAAAATGAGTGCATATATAAGTAATATTCAAGTATAACTCGATATGAGTTATATTTGTGTATTAGTCATAAGACGTGGTTTTCTTGAAGAATTTTCTTTCATTCCACATTTATTCTCAAGAGAGTCCTCTTTTAGAGTAACCTCATCACAATATGAGGTGATATATATGGTGATATATATATATATATATATATATATATATATATATATATATATATATATATATATATATATATATATATATATATATATATATATATATATATATATATATATATATATATATATATATATATATATATATATATATATGTATATATATATATATATATATATATATATATATATATATATATATATATATATATATATATATATATATATATATATATATATATATATATATATATATATATATATATATATATATATATATATATATATATATATATATATATATATATATATATATATATATATATATATATATATATATATATATATATATATATATATATATATATATATATATATATATATATATATATATATATATATATATATTCTCGCTCTATCCTCCAAGTATAGCAGGCAGAGGGAACGTACGTTTTACTTGGTGTAACAAAGGCACTTTGATGATTATTATTTTAATTAAAAATATCTATGAGAAGAGGCGTAAATACGACGGTTCGTGGGTTCGATCCCCACCCGGGGAAGATGGAATTTTTCATTTCAATTTTCGTCGCTCTGGCAACTAATCAAGTTCGGCATTGAGTTCTGTTATTCAACATTCAATGCTTGAAAAAAAGGCGAAAAGCAGTAAACGGAGTATCTTAACACTGGGTTTCCACGGTTACCTCTGTCTACCGTGCGCGAGATAAAGTGTGAAAATAAAAAGTATATTTATAATATTTAGGACCGGAATAATTCATCGATCCCATTTTATTCTGTCAACTTACAAGCCCGACAATGGTCTGCAAAGAATAGCGATGTGGCCTGCTAATGATGAATATAAGCTGTTGCCTGGCGTTGTGTTGGAGCCACTGAAACATTTCTTTCGTATTGGTACTTCTGCGGTAAGTATCAAACAAGGAAGGTTACACGAAAGATGAAAGTAAAAAGCAAGATGACCCTGAGAGCAGAGATTATGACAGTAGACGAGGCGAAAGAGGTATGCAGAGACAGCGTTCTGTTCTGACTGCCTTGCCAGGGATTAAGCATGAATAAAGCGTTAAGATTCGCGCATATCCCTAGCGGAGTAGTCAGAGAGCATACCTCTTTCACCTCGTCCACTGTCACTAGTCTTTTAGTACATGCTTATGGTCTTTACATTTTGTACGTGACCTTCTTCCATTAACTCGATACTTCGTTTTCGAGAGTCAATCGAGGTATCTCCATATCCCTCTTACCACTTACTATTATTTCATATCCTTTCTTACCATTCTTTTCTTACTCATTCTTTCGACATCCCCAAATCTGTGAGGATAGAAAATAAAAAAAAAAACAAATCTGTCTTGATTTTTGTTTAAAAAAGAACACCAATAAAAATAAATACTACTAATACTAAGTAATATTTATTAACTTACTTTAAATTAGGCTGTACCTTGGACACTACCCAAATATGATCCAGAAACCGGTCAACCAATGCTCACTGAAGACGGAAACCCAATGTATGAAGGATACTGTATCGATCTTATAGATAAAATAGCTGAGGTAATATACATATATATATATGTTAGTTTTTTTTAGCTTCGCGCTTTTATCCCGCACGTGGCAGGGTAGGTAGAAGGAACTGCAGAAACCGTCGAACCTAGTGTGAAGACACTCCGTTGCTTAGTTCCTGCTTTCTCCTTCTCCGCTATGTTAGAGTTCATTTATTAAAAAAAGTAATATAGCACCGTCGTGATGCAGCGGTGCAGCGTCTCTCTGTAAACGGTCTTTGTGGGTTCAATTCCCATTTTCTTTTATGTTACAAGATGGCACCCTCGCTGATAGACTTTCAAAACCTGAGAAGATGTCAATGGGTTGCCAATCAAATACCCAGACCGACACGTACCAGGTACTCTTTACCGTACCGGGCAGATTCTGAATATAAACGTGCGCTCATCTAAGAGGAGAAACCAATCAATGTACAATAAATACCCCTAAGGATACTACCTTGAGGTAGAAAGAGGTGTATAATGTCATTGAGTGCATAGAGGTAGAACGCAAAAAGACAGGGACCAGACCAATATTCAAATCATTACATTATATTATTAATAATTTTTATCATATTTTAGGCAATGGATTTCGATTATGAAATAGTTACACCGAAAACGGGAACATTTGGAAGAAGACTTCCCAATGGTTCGTGGGATGGTATTATAGGAGATTTGATGACTGGGGTATGCTTTTTATTTTCCAAAGCTATTTATTAATAGAGAGTCGAGCCGTCGTGGCGCAGAGGCGCAACGTCTGCCTGAAACGCGACGGTTACTGGGTTCGATTCCCAGTCGGGGAAGATGGATTTTTCTATTTCCATTTTCTTCGCTCTGGCATCTAAGGCAAAGCGCGGTGTTGAGTTCCGCCACTCAACACGCAATGCCTCGAAATAGGCGGAAAGCGGGGGGGGCTAAATAACGGAGTGTCTTAACACTAGGTTCGTATGGTTCCTGCAGTTCCCTCTGCATACCCTGCCATGTGCGGGATAAAGCGTGAAGCTAAAAAAAAAATGCATATTGTCGTCTTAGTTTCTGCAGGAGTATTTGACATGAGTAATAATCAACATTTTCATGGTTGTTAGAGCTTAGCTTTAATTTTTTTTAATTTCATACTAACCATAGTACTTTGTCATCAAATGACGTCATATGGTCTTGTAAACAAATTATAGATTATTACTGTTATCAGTATATGTGCTTACAAAAGCTACTGACGTCATTGCAGAACACGTTCGAAATATTTAACGTAACGTCTGCCTGTAACGCGACGGTTTCTGGGTTCGATCCCCAGTCCGGGAAGATGGATTTTTCTATTTTCATTTTCGTCGCTCTGGCACCTAAGCAAAGCGCGGCGTTGAGTTCCGCCACTCAACACGAAATGCTTCGAAATAGGCGGAAAGCGGGGACGGAGAAAGCAGGGACTAAGCAACGGAGTGTCTTAACACTAGTTTCCAATAGTTCCTGTAGTTCCCTCTGCCTATCCTGCCATGTGCGGGATAAAAGCGTGAAGCTAAAAAAAACGAAAGTTTTTGGTTGAATAAAAACATTAAATACTTTAAAACAGTAAACTTAAAAATTAAATTAAGCAAATAAGGTCCTTACTTCTCAGGATCACTTCGAGAAAAAAATTGAATTTTAATCCTTTTTCACCTGAAACCTTTGTAATAACCAAGAATATTTATTTAAATATTGATTTAAAGTTTAAAAAATATCATTTATTATACAATTTATTTAAATTAATAAAATACTTTTTAAAAAGGAAACGGATATAGCAGTCGCAGCGTTGACCATGACGGCGGAACGAGAAGAAGTGGTAGATTTTGTTGCTCCATACTTTGAACAAACTGGCATTCTCATTGGTGTGTATTTTCATAAAATCAAACTTTAATAATCATTTTTAATTTTTAGCTTTACGCGTATTTTGAGGAGAGTGGCGGAGAGAGTGGCTGAACACTACGCCGTTCTCTGTCTTTTTAGCAGAATGAAGTGAAGGAAATAATTTATTCCGCGCATTTCATTTTGAATCAATCTTGGTCACTTTATAAATAATTTTTATTATAGATTAAAAGTACTCATGCATCGAGGATATCTTGTCTATTTTATGGTAAAAAATTGACAAACTTAAATTTGTAGGCATATACAATCATTTTGTATGAAATAAACTACAATTATAAATTTGTGATATTTTTGACCTAAAGACCTTTTGAAACTCGAAAAGTTTTACTTCGACGCGATGCGATCGTATAGGTGCGGGTTCGAATCCCGCTGTATTCAAGCTTTTATATGTTTTCTTTATGTATTTTCCATCCTTACTTTCTCCCACTTCATGTGGATCAACATATAAAATTATGAAAATATAAGAACATTTAAGTGATCCTAAAACGATTCCATCAATAACCTTCGAGGTATAAAACCCTGAAAATCTTATATATTTTCTATAGTAATCAGGAAACCGATTAGAAAGACATCGCTCTTCAAATTCATGACGGTCCTCAGAACTGAGGTGTGGCTTAGCATAGTAGCTGCTTTATTACTGACCGGCTTCATGATTTGGTTGTTGGAGAAGTACTCACCTTATTCCGCTAGGAACAATCCTGACGCTTATCCTTATCCATGCAGGTAGGTGGTATATTTGCTTGATTTTATGATTTATTAATAAAATTTGGCTATTTTTTTCTTTTTGTTTGATTTAATGAGCGTTTAAGCGTATTTTATAACGATTTACGACGATTTATTGTAAGGTTATAGGTAGAAAGGAGTTAGGTTTTTGTTTTTGATTATGCGTGATTATAAAGAATAAAACTGGATAAAAATGGAAGATAAAGGAGGTTTTAAAGATCTTCATGTTAAAAATATGGAGTTTTGTCTTGTTGCCAAAGCGCTATAATGGTGCTGCAACGGGTTCATACTTTTGTTTTAGCTTCACGGTCACTTCAGGCCTCACCTAGAAGGGTAGGTAGAGTAGGTGAACCTAGTGTTAAGACACTCCGTTTCCCGCTTTCCGCCTTTAGAGCTACTCAAAAATCATCGCGTTTACAATCAGATGCTGTTCCTCTGCCCAAATTAAGAACTAAAATTATTGTAAACTTTCAGGGAATTTACACTAAAAGAAAGTTTTTGGTTCGCCTTAACGTCATTCACACCACAAGGAGGCGGGGAAGCCCCGAAGGCTCTATCTGGTAGAACTTTAGTGGCGGCGTATTGGTTATTCGTTGTGCTAATGCTAGCTACATTCACCGCTAACTTGGCTGCCTTTTTGACTGTCGAAAGGATGCAGGTATTCTTACTTAATTGTAAGGTAAAGCTATGAGAAGAAAATTCTATGCATTTCTTACATTTATTGTTTTTAAAGGGAGAAGTTTGAGGACCGTCGTGGCGCAGAGGAGTAAGCGTCTGCCTGTAAACGCGACGGTTTCTGGGTTTAATTCCCACTTGAGGAAGATGGATTTATCTATTTCCATTTTCTTCCTTCTGGAAATTAGGCAAAGCGCGGCGTTGATTTTCGCCACTCAATACGCAATGCCTCGAAAAAAGGCGGAAAGCGGGGACGAAAAAAAGCAGGAACTAAGCAACGGTTCGTATGGTTCCTGCAGTTCCCTCAGCCTACCCTGCCATGTGCGGCGATAAAGCGTGAAGCTAAAAAAAAAGTTTGAAGAAGTTTCTGAAACTTTTGAGCAAAGAGTGTAAGGTATAAGAAGTCCAGCCGAAACGTTTATTAATCCTCACCTCCACTATATGAGCTCCTCTTTCTATTCACCAAATTGCCAAAAAATGTTCCAGTGCCGCTTTCTACCGTTCCAGAAATCGATTGATGAGAGTTGTAGTCAAGACGAGATCTTTTGTATATTTTTTATTGTATAGAAAAAAAAGGAAATGTAACTTACATTTCTAGGGATAGGAGAAGGAGGAGACTACACAAGTGTTTACATTGGATTTATCTCTAAGAGTAATCTCTTCAACAGTGGAAGCATATGAATCAAATAATGGGCATAAACACAATGCACTAACTTTTGGCAAATTATAAACAGATGTTGCTGTTATAAAGCCTTTTGCTGTTACTTCTACTTATTACGTCTTAACTGGAGACCTTGTTTACAGACACCAGTGTCGTCTTTGGAACAATTAGCTAGACAGTCACGTATCAACTACACGGTGGTAGAGGGTTCGACGATACACCAATATTTTATAAATATGAAGTTCGCTGAAGACACATTGTACAGGTAAGTGACAAAACACTACTTTTTCTTTTTAAATTCACTTGTTTCACAGCTTCACACTTTTTCCTACTCGTAGTAGGGTAGGCAGAGGGGATCACAGAATATATAATCACAGAGTGACACACAGAGGTCACAGAGTAATGGGAAACTAGTATTAAGACGCTCCGTTTTTTGCTTAACGATGCATTGCGAGTTAAGTGGCGAAAATCAACGTTGTGCTTGCCTAGTATTCGGAACTAAGAAAATGGAAACTAAATAATCCATCTTCCCCTCCTGGGAACCGAACCCACAAACCGCCACGTTCAGGCAGACGCTGTGCCATTTCATCGCCTTGGTCAGACAAAGCGCGGCGTTGACTTCAGCAATTTGAACGTAACGTCTCAATAATTTCAATAAAAGGATAACTTAAGATAATGCGTGTAGACAAAAGCTTAAAGCTTACGGAGCTTGCAAGGGTAAATATACGCATATTATATATATATATATATATATATATATATATATATATATATATATATATATATATATATATATATATATATATATATATATATATAATATATATATATATATATATATATATATATATATGTATATGTATATATGTCATAAAAATATATAAATATATTCACATCTTGTTTGATTAAAGAGTAGCATCTTTAAATATGGCCGAAATGTGGTCTTAACTATATATATTTTCATAATAACCAGGGTATGGAAAGAAATAACTTTAAATGCCACATCAGATCAGTCGCAGTACAGAGTATGGGATTACCCGATACGTGAACAGTATGGACATATTCTGCTGGCTATTAATGCTTCAGGTGAGATATATATAAAAATATAATAATTTCAGATAGCTTGTGTAGTAAGATGTAGGGACACTATAATTGTAGTAGTGTGTGTAGTGTATCATGTGTGTAACAAATACTATTTGACAATACGAAATGTGCAGTCAGTATTCAGCCAGTACTCAGTCAGCAGTCAGTCGGTATTCAGCCAGTAGTCAGTCAGTATTCAGTCAGCAGTCAGTCAGTATTCAGTCAGTAGTTAGTCAGTAGTCAGTCGGTATTCAGCCAGTAGTCAGTCAGTATTCAGTCAGCAGTCAGTCAGTATTCAGTTAGTATTCAGTCAGTATTCAGTCAGCAGTCAGTCAGCATTCAGTCGGTATTCAGTCAGTAGTCAGTCAGTATTCAGTTAGTGTTAGTTGGTATTAGTTAGTAATTAGTACTAGGAAATCTTAATGTGAACACGCCAAGTAAAAACCTAAACAACAACTATTATTTGTTTTCGCTTGACCTCCGTTTCATTAAGAATACATTAGGGATTAAGTATAAGGGATCAATAGCCCCTAAATAAGCAATCAAAAAGTTTTAATTTTAATTAAAAAAATCCAACTTTTTTTTTATGAAATATATGAGACGAAGAATCGTCACAGGCAGTAGTCAGTCAGTATTCAGTCAGCAGTCAGTCAGTATTCAGTCGGTATTCAGCCAGTAGTCAGTCAGTATTCAGTCGGTATTCAGCCAGTAGTCAGTCAGTATTCAGTTAGTGTTAGTTGGTATTAGTTATAAAAAAATCCAACTTTTTTTATTTTTATGAAATATATGAGACGAAGAATCATCACAGGGTATTATGCTATGTAATATACATAATGTCATTGTTAACATAACCATATGACGACACAACAAACTCCATTGCCATCGAGTGAATCTTGAAAATATATATAACTTCTAAAATTTTTTAAATTTAATAGTCGATTTAAGCAAAATTGTATTTATTTTTGTGATTTTTAATCACGCCGCGTTGAAATTCTTGCACGCTTGCACGGTTCGCAAGCAGGACGCGGGTTCGAGTCCCGCTGCGTTCAAATTTTTATATGTTTTCTTTAAGTATTTTTTTTTCTATCCTCAGTGTGGATTAACATTTTAAAAATCACAAAAATATTTAATAAAAATAGCATTCTCTCTCGCCAAACGATTGTTCTTTGTAATGGTCTTTGGGTAGCGGAAATTTGTAAAAATCTCCCTACAGAGATGCTAACAACGATATAAGTTGTATAAAAGCATATAAGAATTTCAACGCGGAGTGATGTAGAACGCATGGTTCAGTGAGAGCGCTTGCACGGTTCGCAAGAGGGCGCGGGTTCGAGTCCCGCTGCTTTCAATTCTTATATGTTTTCTTTAAGCATTTTTTCTTTAAGTAAGATTGTATCTATATAGAAGTTCATCAGAATTAAACATCTTTTTTTTTCTTTTTTTATTTGGATAACGTGCAGAATTAATTTAATCTATTATCAAGTAAACTGTTCAAATTTGAACATTCACCTTTCGGAGACCTTTTAAACGGAACCAAAAGTAAAATCTTAGATTAAAAACTCGCCACTCTAAGTGTGCGCAATTAAAACGTTTCCACAAATAATAAATAGTGATATTTTTTTCCGATAAGAAATGAAATTCGTAAAATTTTAAGTTAATCTACCTCACTTAACATCTACCGAGTAGATATCCATAAACTAGCCAATTAACCTTTAATTTCACTTTCACCCGCATATAGCGTTATACGGAGAAAATTTAGTGACAAATCTCTCCGTTTACTAAGAAATATTGTTATTTTTTATGTCTTCACGCTATATCTCGCACTTGTGCAGAAGGAAGTGCGGGAACAATAGGAACCTAGTGTTAAGACTCCGTTGCTTAGTCCCTGCTTTCTCCGTCCCCGCTTTCCGCCTTTTTCGAGGCATAGCGTGTTGAGTGGTGGAACTCAACGCCGCGCTTTGCCTAGTTTTCAGAGCGAAGAAAATGGAAATAGAAAAACTCATCTTCCCCTCATGGAAATTGAAGTCACATACCGTCGCGTTAACAGCTAGACGCTACGCCTCGGCCCCACGATGCAATATTGTATTTAAATTTAATAATATTTTTTGTACAGGTCCTGTAGCGGATGCAAAAACTGGTTTCCAGCAAGTGAACCAACATCCGGAAGCGGATTTCGCTTTTATACACGATTCTGCTGAGATTAAGCAAGTTATATTTTACTTCTATGGTTTTTTTAATTAAAAAAGGCATTAATATTTCTATAGATGGGTCTTTCAAAATAGCTTTGAAATTCCTTAAACTATTTTGTTTTCAAGATATTTTTTTTAAATAATTTGAATAATGGACTCTTGTATGAATTTTTCTTTTAAATTTTCAAAATTCTGTCACTCTTTGATGTTCTGTAAGAGATCTGTTTTCCCATACGTTTCATTGATATAATAAACTCCATGTGGTACTGAAGAGGGAGAGAGAGATAAAGAGAGAAAGAAGGGATGAGGGAAGATGTAGATAGTGCGAACAAAAAGAGATCTGTGCATTTCAAAGGCAAATAAAGTCAAAATAAAATAATTTTATTCAAAATAAGTATAAGTGACTTGTATGATTTTTTGACGTCAAATAATTTATTTAATTTACCACCAGTTTACTAAAGTTAATGTCTCAGTCTTGAGAAGAACCTTCTCTATTTTTTTTATTCGCCAATATATACATTTAAAAAATTCTTATTACTGACAATCATACTCTGGAAATAAGGGCAATTTGACATAATAATTCATCCATCTTGGTACCATCTTGCCATTACACTTATAAATATATAGCAAAATAATAATAAAGATAGCGGGGACGGAGAAAGCAGGGACTAAGCAACAGAGTGTCTTAACACTAGGTTCCAATGGTTCCTGCAGCACCCTACCCTGCTATGTGCGGGATAAAGCGTGAAGCTAAAAAAAAATATCGATCTTATCTTTTTACCTACAGATCATATATATAGAGGACCGTCGAGGCGCAGAGACGTAGCGTCTACTTATAAACGCGACCTTTATTTGGTTTCGATTCCCAGTCGGGGAAAATGGATTTTTCTAATTCCATTTTCTTAGCTCTGGAAACAAGGCAAAGCGCGGCGTTGAGTTCCGCCATTCAACACGCAATGCCTCGAAAAAGGCGGAAAGCGGGAACGAAGCAAGGACTAAGCCACGGAGTGTCTTAACACTAGGCTCCTATGAAAGTAAATTTAAAAAATCCAAAAAGACTAAAAAAAATCGTTTTTAGATATGAAATAACAAGAAACTGTAACTTGACCGAAGTCGGGGAGGTGTTCGCGGAACAGCCATATGCAATTGCTGTACAGCAAGGCTCTAGATTACAGGAGGACTTGTCTAGAACATTGCTGGATCTCCAGAAGGAAAGGTTTTTGGAGCAGATCGCTTCCAAGTGAGAATTTAAATATAAAGGCTGTATAATTTCTATTTTTTTTTTTTCATTTTATTTTGCATATAACTTGCAAAGTCGTTATGGCACAGTGGATAGTTTACTTCATCGGATGTAGGTTTGAGTCCCAATCGAACAAATAAATATATTTATGGAAAAATACTCTGGTAACCAAATAAAATGCGTCTTTAAATTCCGACACTCAATGTGGAAAGAGTGTTATATGAATATCCTGCTAATATGCAGGATATAGTGTGAAGTTAAAAAAATACGATATGACTCCGCGCCTCTTAATACCGCCCAAACTATCTGATCACTAAGCCATGAGAAAATTCTTACATGCTTTATACAACTTATTTCCTTGTTAGCATCTCTGTAGGGAGATATTTACAAATTTTCCCTACACATTATCAGAATAATCATATAAACAATCTTTCTTTTCTCATCTACCTATAGAAATGTAGACAACATAAAAAAGTTGTAGCTCAATTGGATCTTATGGTTTAGTAGTCCATCATACTTAAGCGGTATTAAATTCAAATTTAGATAATTTTATTCAAAATGAACTTACATGATTCATTTTTTGAACGTCGAAATCATTACCACTGGTTCAGTAAAGTTAATGCCTCAGACCCGGAAGAACCGAAAGAAACTCAGCGGGACATTTTTTTATTATTATCTTTTATTCCATAATTAAAAAAAACTCTCTTTCTTCTCTTTATTTAGATATTGGAACGAGTCAGCGAGACAAGCGTGTCCCGACGCAGATGAATCAGAAGGCATTACTTTGGAGAGCTTGGGTTGGTATAAGAACTAAATTCAGTTTAAAAAACTTATATAAGTATCGTTTGAACATTAAGACTAGTTTAGAAGACCGGTAGTGCAGAGGCACGTATGTCTGTAGATGTGAAGGTTTATGGGTTCGATTCTCATTCGGGAACAATGGATTATGTTATGTTAATTTCCCTCGCTCTTGCAACTAGGCAAAACGCGGCGTTGAGTTTCGTTACTCAACACGCAAAGCATCGCTTAAAAAGGCGGAGAACGGAGTGTCTTAACACTGGGTTCTCATGGTTCCTGCGGTTTCCTCTACCTGGTTCTACGCGCGAAAAAGGAAAGCTTAATTATTATTTAAGAATGAATTTTTGTTCAAAACAAATAATATTTTCTTTTCACTCTTTTTTTGCTTATCTTTATATAGAAGAATGACACATATATACATATATGAGAACAAAATATGACTGGCGTACAGTAATTTTAAGAAGAAAAACATCTAAACACTTAAAACAGAAATGTTATCCCAATTAGTTAATTCCACACAAATAATTACAAATTTATCTTTTTTTGACATGACATGAAAAAAAAATTAAAACCATTTTTTTTTAATTCCTAGGAGGAGTTTTCATAGCAACTTTATTCGGTCTAGGCTTAGCAATGCTCACATTAGCCTGGGAGGTGTTCTATTACAAACGCAAAGAAAAAAATAAAGTTACAACGTTGGACGCGACTTTGGAGAAGAAGGAGGCCTTCGTAGAAAAAATACCCAAAAAACTGGAAGGAGTTGTGAAATTGAGAAAAAGGAACAAGAAAAGTGGCAGTATTATCAAGAATGTCACTATTGGAGATCATTTCCAACCAGCTGATAAGGGAATTTCCTATATAAGCGTTTATCCCAAAAATAATGATTATAGGCCATAGTCTATAGACTATTGTAGACTATAGTCGTTATAGATTATAGACTAAAGTCGCTATTAATGTCACTTTAAATTTTCATATTTGTGCACAAAATGCATTTAAATTGAGATGCTTTTTAACAAATCTTTAAAATTAAATTAGCTTGTACATAAATAATAATATAAAATAGCTTTTAGTTTTTTAATATGTAATATATATTGCAGCACATTTAATATGTATTATATATTAAAGCGTGGCGTTGAGTTCCGCCACCCAACACGCAATGCCTCGGAAAAGGCGGAAAGTGGGGACGGAGAAAGCAGGGACTGAGCAACGGAGTGTCTTAACACTAGGTTCCCACGGTCCCTGCAGTTCCCTCTGCCTACCCTGCCATGAATGAACTCAACGCCGCGCTTTGCCTAGTTTCCAGAGTGAAGAAAATGGAAATTATTTGGGTTTAATATTTTTCATATATTTTCTAGTAGTAGGTTATATATTATAATAAATAAACAAATTATACTCGATATTATAAAGTGTTTATAATTCATATAAAACTATTACGATTATTATAGACTATAGGTTATAGACTGTAGTCAATATTATTGTGTGATAATTTTTTTTTTAATTTAGTGCACAAAATAAATTGTTCCTTTATAAAGTAAGTAATTGTATATATTTTTTATAACTTCTCTCTGTATCACTAGTGTTAAGACACTCCGTTATTTAATTTCGACATTTCAAGTCAAAAGACGAGTGTTGAGTGGCGGAATTCAATACCGCGATTTTTCTTGATACTAGAACACGGATATAATCCTTACTTTCTAGGCAGGAATCGAACACACAAACATTGCATTTAATATATAAAATATAAAAAAGTATATAAAAGACGCTTATTTTTAAATGTTCTTTTCTATTTTTTTTTATAATTTTACAAATACAAACACTGGCCATCTTATTTCATTTAGAACACATCGTTAAGCCTATAATCGTTAAGCATATAAAATAAAATAAATAAAAAAAAGGGTTGCCATAATAAAAAAAGAAACGTCAATTGTCCATACATCATTTATTACCAATATACCCTAGACGTTGGTTTCTCAAGTAAATCTGTTTTAGAATCAATAATTTTCTTACCGAAATCAACTCTGAAATGGTCCATGTTAATATACTCGCCATCATTGACTTCCAGAAGCAGCTTTTGCACTTTCTCCTTCGATTTCTCCACAAAACAAGCGGAGAGTTTCATTTCTAGTTCTCCGTTACGCAAACCGATGCAATATGATCTAAAAATAATTAAAAATACAGTATATTTTAGGTTTTAACGTATTTATATTGAAAATATACCTAAAAGTTATATTTGAAATAAATAATAAATAAAAAATTTGTGTGCGTAGAAAAAAGGCGGAAAGTGGGGACTGAGAAAGCAGTCACTAAGCAACGGAGTGTCTTAACACTAGGTTCCTATGGTTCCTGCGGTTAGCTCTGCCGATCCTGCAATATGCAGGATGAAGCGTTAAGTTAAAAAAAAATAATCAATTACAATAAATATACAGGGTGTATGAATACAAAAAACTAGTTAAGAATTACCAATAACTTCGGTACAGGATAATTTATCCCATTCAACCATAATTATACGTGCTGTGTAACGCGTGAGGTAGTCATCATTAAATACAAATGACGTAAATATCTCGTACTACAAAAATACTATTAAACGTTGTCAATCTGTCACCTTTCATTCAAAAAAATAACCAAAAGAAAAAGGGATATATATCTATCCCGCTCTGACAGTATAGTGTACGCTTGCGTCATACTTGACAAATGGCGTTTTTTATATTTTTTTCTGTATAAAGCTCAATTCATTATCTGTCAAAAATTAAAAAAAAAAGACAGTAAAAAAACAATTGTACACAGATTAAATACTACCTAGAAGCTCTCGCCAAAACAGCTGTCATAACCAAAATCTCAGTAGCGGCTTCGGCTAACCGAGATAATTCTCTGAAACAATAAAAAAAGGGTTTTCCTTTAATAGTTTAATAGAAATCAGAAAAAAATGGTGTTTATTGTTATATAACACACACTAGAAAACTGTTAATTTAAATAATTTTGCGGTATAGGGTACATTTTACCCCCTTCTCCCCTCATTTTTATCAACAAATAGTTTTTTATTTATTTGCTTTTCAGTGCTTGAGATCTCTATATTTCAAATTTCATCACAATCTATCGACTAGTTTTTGAGAACATACAAATCTTTTTTGTTTATAATATTAGTACTAGTGATGTAACGAATATTCGCATTCGCATTCGCGAATATTCGCACGTTTTTAAACATTCGCATTCGCAAAAAAATATGCGAATGTTTTGCGAATGTCGACGATAATACGATATATTATAATCAGTTTACTTTTTGTGGTTTTTAATTCAAAAAAATAGTATCTTAACCTCATAATCACATTATCAGTCCTCATTATATCTCATGAAATTTTTTTAATGCAATCTAAACAAACAAAAATCAATTCTCTCTCCCTTCTAACAAATGTTTTATCACCTAATATACAGGTTTTTAATTTTATAATCCAAAGGGCTATCTTGTTTGACGTAAACAATTGGCGCCAAATTTACAAAAAAATACTGAATATTCGCATTCGCATTCGCGAATGTTAAAAAAATGATACTCGTTACATCACTAATTAGTACATACAATATTATTCTTAGTATTTAGGCCCTTACAATAAATAAGTTATCTCTCTTAGGCCTTAAATAAAGCAAAATAATATATTAAAAATGGTAAGAGGTACCAAATTAATAATTAGGTTTAGAGTTAAAAATGTTATATATATAATAACATTTCTACAACGAACTTTAGTGTAGAACGGAGTGTTTGAACACTATATTTTCACTATTAACCCTAATATATAGATATATAGATTACGGTAGGAACAATTTTCTCGAAATTTGAAACAGAGAGACCTTGAAACCCAAACCAAAAAATAGCCTATTATAAAACTGAGGGGAGAAGGGGTTAAAATGGACCATATATATAATTTTTTACTACTAAATAGCCAATTTTTTTTAAGTATGAGATACCACCTATTTTCCCTCATTTTCTTTTTTTTCCCTATAAATCAATAACACACTCACGTATAAGCCTGTATGGCCTCAGCTCCATGCCTATTCATGAGGGTCTCACAAGTGTACCGCATTCTCATTACACAATACTCCAAGTTTTCCGCCGGCCTTTGTAGGGACGGGTGTAAATGTTCCGCTAGATAGAGTTCGAGCTTGGGCTCGTCCTTTTCCTATTTAAAATTAAATTGTATTGAATTTTTCTTTAAAAATGTGCTATTTTTAATGTCTTAGACCACTTTAAAAATTAGAAAATAATAGTTTTTTTTTAGCTTCACGCTTTATCCCGCACAAGGCAGGGTGGGCAGAGGGAACTGCAGGAACCGTGGGAACCTAGTGTTAAGACACTCCGTTGCTCAGTCCCTGTTTCTCCGTCCCCGCTTTCCGCCGTTTTCGAGGCATTGCGTGTCGAGTGGCGGAATTCAACGCCGCGCTTTGCCTAGTTTCCAGAGTGAAGAAAATGAAAATAGAAAAATCCATTTTCCCCGACTGGCGATCGAACCCAGAAACCGTCGCGTTACAGCCAGACGTTGCGCCTCTGCGCTACGACGGTCCTCAAAAAATCTTTAGAATTTCTAATCAATTTTATTACCAATCTTATTACCAGAGCGAGGATATGAAGTAAATTTACTTCCACAAGTGGGAATCGAACCACCATCAACTAGCATATAATCTATCCAAATCTCTTGAGAAGGGAGTGTCTTAACACTAGGTTCTCCCTCTGTGCAAATTCATCAAAAATATGAAGACTGATAATAGTAAGATAATCCAAAGATCCCTTTTTGATAATTTTCTGATTTCTAGAACCCTCCTTTCTCCGTTTTCCGCCTTTTAAGTCTTTTAAGTCATTTTGCGTGGCGAAACTCAACGCCGTGCTTTGTTTAGTTGCCAGAGCGAAAAAAAATAAAAATATTTAATTTTCCCCTCACAGGAATCGAACCTACAAGTCATCGCATTAACAGGATTAGCTTTTACTATATAATATTGTTTTATATATTCACCTGATGTCTATCCTTAAGTATTTTCTTAATAATAAAAGACGGATTGAACAGCGGGTTGCGCATCTGTTTCACTTCTGTCGCTATTGCTTTGCCAGCATGGTGGAGACCACTTTGGGCTGGATAAAAATGAAAAATCTTATTAAAAATATATATAATACTACTTCTGTATATAAATATTTATCTGAAACTAGTAATTTATTCATGTTTTATGACCGAAAATCGTTACTTGTCAAGTTTTCTAATATTATAGTGAAATGTCAAGTCATGAATGAGTATGTGTGATATGTTTTTAGTACGACTAAGCACCTGATCGCTAATTGTAGAATACTATAAATATAATGCAATCAATGTGGTTTAAGTGTTTCGTTTAACAATAACTAACGTAACGTTTAACAATAACTACATATTTATTAATAATAAGAGAAGATCTAGCCCAATTAGTTCCTTACAAGGAGGACCTATGGCTTGGGATATTCAAAGCGGAGAGGCCTGTTCTTTTTAGGGTTCTGTACAAAAATAAAAAAAACGGAACCCTTATAGAATCACTCGTGTTCCTGTCCGTCCGTCTGTCACAGCCAATTTTCTCCGAATCTACTAGACCGAATCAGGTGAAATTTGGCAGGTTGGTGTAATGCCCTGACCCGAACACAGATGTGTAACGTAAAAAATATTTTTTTGAAAACTACCCTAATTTTCGGGGGATAAATTAGGTAATTAAAAAAAAAATTGCGAACCTTACTGAGTCATATAACAAATGAAAGGGCTTGTTATCAGGATCTCGAATATATTTTTTTAATTTTTTAAAATAAATAGTTTCGATGATATTCATGAAAAAAGCCGAAAATTGACCATTCCCCCCCCTAATCTCTGAAACTACTGGGCCGAAAATATGAAAAAATTACTGAATATAGTTTATGACTTGTAGATTACAGGAAAACGTATAAGGATTTTATAAATTGAAAATAAAATGGTAAATTCGATAAACAATATTTTTAGGGAAAAAACGTTTTCAGGGGAAATATTTCACTATATTGTGTACGGAACCCTTTCCACGCGAGTTCAACTCGCATTTGACCGGTTTTTTTTATACAAACTGCAAACGGGCAGATGGGCCACTTGATGTTAAATGGACACCTTCGCCATCCAAACCCTGAGAAGAAGTGGATGCGTTGCTAACTAAATCTCCTAATCATCACTCGTTTATGGGCTTCCAGAACTCTCACTCGACGAAACACAACATCATTAATATGCTGCTGTTATACTACAAAACATATAAATTCCAAAAGCCAAAAGAAGGGGGCCCTACGGCCCTGATACCTCTAGAAGGAAGAATTTCCTGATTCCAATAAATTTTCGACCTCCAGTTCTAAGTCAAAGTGAATTTATTCCAGCATAGTAAAGAGAAAAGTCACTCACACTTTTCTCATGAGGCATTACGAGACGAGATATGTAGGTTTGTTAAAAAGGCAATCTTTGGCATATACTCATGGCTTCATATAGATAAGTCTTGGCTTTTAAAACTAATAGTTATTATTGTTTATGTCTCTACACAAACCTTCCTAAGGACCAGTTTCACTTTTTTTTATTTTTTTATAGCTTCACGCTTTATCCCGCACATGGCAGGGTAGGCAGAGGGAATTGCAGGAACCATACGAACCTAGTGTTAAGACACTCCATTGCTTAGTCCCTGCTTTCTCCGTCCCCGCTTTCCGCCTTTTTCGAGGCATTGCGTGTTGAGTGGCGGAAATCGACGTCGCGCATTGGCTAGTAATCAGAGCGAAGAAAATGGAAATAGAAAAATCCATCTTCTCCGAGTGGGTATCGAACCTTCAAACCGTCGCGTTTACAGGTGGACGCTTACGCCTCTGCGCGACAACGTTCCTCGCTCACTTAATCAATATAATTCTTCAATACAAACAAAATATCTTAAAAGTATTCAGAATTTTATTAAAACGGAATTATTATACACTAATTGGTAAAACTTTCTATGCAAATTTTCTCAAAAGCAGTCCCTTAGTTCAGAAAATATGGTTGTACAGACCGACATTGAGTTCCTGCTAATTTATTATATTACACTCACCTATATACATATTAACACTGTCCACCGACTCGCCGCGGAGAGTCAACATCCTCATATCCTCGAGGAGTTGGAGACACTCGTCCCTCATTTCCACACCAGGTATGGCAAGGATCTGGAGAAGCTGTTCCGTAGCGTGTTTTGCTATGAAATTTCTGGGAGGGGATATTATTTTTTACACTTCTATGTATATATTTTTTTATTTAAATGTATTTAACTCTACCGACACTTGGTCCGTACCCTTTTTTAGCTTGTACTATATGTTCTTATCACAAATATTTTTTTTTTTTTTCTTTTTTTTTTTTTTAGCTTCACGCTTTATCCCGCACATGGCAAGGTAGGCAGAGGGAACTGCAGGAACCATAAGAACCTAGTGTTAAGACACTCCGTTACTTAGTCCCTGCTTACTCCGTCCCACAAATATTGGTTATATTCCCACAAATATTGGTTATATTAATATTAATATATAATATATAGAATTAATATTTCTCTCAAAAGCAGGAGCTAAGCAAAGGAGTGTCTTAACACTAGGTTCTCACGGTCCCTGCAGTTCCCTCTGCCTACCCTGCCTTGTGCGGGATAAAGCGTGAAGCTAAAAAAAAATTTCTCATAATGGACATCTATAATCATATTTACATTTTATTTAATATTACTTGAAACTAAGGCTATGGCTGTTAAGCGAATTACATAAATTTATACTTCTGAACGTATAGTTAAGTAGTCATAGCGTTTGGATATTTTCCCGAACATTTTTCTACCTTTACAGATTCAAATCCTATTTATCCTTTATCAAAACTACCTATACGGTAAAATATTTCAAGGTTATATACAAAAAAGTAATTCACAATTATCAATAGTTTAGCCACAGGATCATTTTCCCATTTCACGATAATTATACGTGCTGTGCAACGCGTGAGGTAGTCATCATTAATACGAATGACGTATAGACCTCGTACTACAAGAATACTTTTAAACGTTATCAATCTGTCACTTTCATTCAAAAAAAAAAATTACCGAATGAATAAGGGATATATCTCTTTCCCGCTCTGACACTAAAGTGTACGCTCGCGTCATACTTGAGAAATAAATGAATTATTGTTCCAATTCAATAATTTCAATAAAATTTTTCAAGTTCAATAATTAAATTATTGTTCCAAATTAAACCGCCATTTTAATTTGGAACAATAATTTAATTATTTATTTTATTTGAAAAAGTTTGACAAATATTTTTTATATTTCAATATATTACTTGTTTTATAATTTTACCAACTTTATAAAGGCTAGTTAACACTATGCTTAATTTGAAATTAAGGTCGCGGTAACATCCACACCCCCTGTATAAAAAATTATTTTTAAAGTATTTCAAGTGAGAATCGAACCTGCACATGGCAACCTCCAACTCAGCGTCAGGCTCCACATAACCATCCAGGAGACCAGCAGTAAAGTAATCTGCGCTTTCACTTGCGTAGATTTTCAGTAACGTATCGCCTATGCTAGCCCGGATTGTTGAAACATCGCTCAAGGGTTTACCTATGAAAAAAAATCTATTTATATATTAAATAAATATTAATTATAAAATGGCAACACTGCAAATTTCCTATCCTTTGGAATTTCGGGAACTCTTCGATTTGTGCTTCCGTAGAGGTAGAATATTATATTTATTAATATATATATTATACTTGTTTTTATGATTTTTGAATTGTTAAACCACACTTAGGATAGAAAAAAAATACTTAAAGAAATTCATATAAAAATTTTAACGCAGCGGGACTCGAACCCGCGTCCTCTTACGAACCGTGCAAGCGCTCTAACCACTAAGGTCGTCTCGTTTGATTAAATATGTATTAGGCATTGTTCATTATATGTTTAAATTTGAATTGAGACCATCGTGGTTCTGTAGAATTGTATTTAACTGTATGCTCGATGTAGCGGGTTCGATATTCCCTCAAATAAATACATACATAGCTCCACGCCTATTCCTAGCCGGTTAGTTAGAGAGGAAGGAGGTTGAAAAGGAGGATAGGATCATGGATAAAGAGTAGACCAAAATATAGTAAGTGCTAAAATTTATACAATAACATAATTAAAAATGAGTTTTTAACTAAATTTCATAAAAAAAGGAAATCCTGAAAAATTAAACATAATTTTTGAGTTAAATCTTTGAAAAATTTTGACCACTTACCGGAAAAGAACCTTGGACGTATATAATTTAAGCATATATTTAAAGATTTTAACAGGCTGTTACGACAAAGCGTTGCCGTATACAATCTCGATACGCCGAAAGCTGATGAAAGGTCTTGTTCGGAAATATCATCTAGGGGAGTGGCTGAAAATAAATAAGTTCAGGTCAGTGAAAATTAGAAGAAACCAGTTAGGACCGTCGTGGCGCAGAGGCATAGCGTCTGCCTGTAAACGCGACGGTTTGTGGGTTCGATTCCCACTCGGAGAATATTTTTCTATATCCATTTTCTACGCTCTGGTATGCCTCGAAAAAGGCGGAAAGCGAGGACGGGGAAGCAGGGACAAGTTGCAAGCTGCTAGCCTAACCAAATTTTAAATGATTCTAGCAAAATCACCTTCGAAGCGGGTTCTAGAAAATAATTTATTTTCGTTTTGGACAGGCCAAGATCTTTTAGTAAACTAATTTCCTAACTTATATTGTATAGTTCAATTTCTTGAAAGTTGGATAGCAGGATGTAGATTGGCAACATTAGATTCCTTTTACTTATGCTTACAGTGATACCTAGGACCAGTGTGAGGTAAAAAAATAAGATAATAATGATTGATGCTGCCAGGATACAAATAAATAATTAATTGTAGCAACATCAATTATTATCATATTGGCACTTATTTCTAATGCACAAGAAAGCTTAATGAAGAATGAATTATTTTGATTTTAATATTTAGGTAATAATATAAAATAAAATAAAAAATAAGTATGTAGTACTACATAGAGCTGGGTAATTTTACATGCTATGCCATAACAGAGAAGAGAGAGAAGAGATGTGGATGTTTCGACTTAAACCTCTTATGACTTTAAAGAAATCTCTCAGCTAAATTGTTTGGAAGACCAATGTCATAGATGATAAATTAAAAATATTTTAAAGTTATACTTACCAGGTGTATTTTTAAAAGTTATAAAATTTTTGCCGCTATATACACCTTCAGCTCCAGGGTGCACTAGAAATGCCTTAAACCTAGAGTTTTCTACAAGGCAAAGCACTAAAAGGAATCCTGTTTGGTTGACGCATACTTTTTCACCGTTAATATGCCATATACCTAAAACAAATGTATTCTAATAAATTGACAACAACTTAAGACAAATTCAACAAAAAAAGCAAAGGGAAAATTATGGAAATTCAAAAACATTTCAGAGTCACTATGTTCAATAAATGAACTTGAAACCGCGCTTGTCTTACCAGAGCAAAAAATTTTAAGTGAAAATATAGTAATCCCCAAAGTATGCAGTAAAACTATCAAAGGCAAGCATTCAATAACTCATATAGTCATTTTTTAACAATAAATTATAAGTTTCTTTTGGTCAATCAGAAATTCTATATATCAAAAAATCTAAATATTTATTTTATTTATATGATTCATAGATCTGATGCTATTTTTAGGTAATTTGTTAATAATTTTTTTAAGAAATAATAATTTATTATTAACTATTCTATTATAGAGTACATCTAACACAATCCTTTATAATAAAGACATTTAATATACTTGTAAATGTAATATTTGGTGTTAAAAAAATAATGAAAATTCACTTATTCATTTTACCTTTTCCATCCAATTCAGCGATAGTCCGAAAATCTGCTTGCAACAATCGTTCACTTAATCTTTCTTGAATACACATGCTAATAGTCTCTTCTCCAGAAGTCAAATCATTAATTAATTTTTGGTACATATCTTCATTTAGGCCAGCTTTTAAAATATTTAAGCCAACCCAATGATCACTTATCTCCTGCCCTAATGTGATATCTGAAGATATTACATCTAAATACCTTAGACTTTCAGTATAATTCATTGCTAATCCCCCATCAGTTAGATTTACTGGTGCACTATACATGCCTGTTTTTACTAACATATTTCTTTTATCATTTCTCGTTTTTTCACTGTCGAAAAAAACATTTTGCAATGCAGCGATTCGATTCTCCAAAGCAGTAGATTCTTCTTTGTTTAATATTTCAGGATAAGCCAGTAAATCTTTGTTAAACTCAGAAATAAAAACGTCTTTCATAAAAGGCGGTATTTTCGCCTTTCTGCGGTCAACACGTTCTAAAACCTTCAAATCTTCAAAATCAAACTTTTCTTCCTGTACTTGAGGCTGAGAACTAGCAGAAGCATCAAAATTTGTAGCGGAAAATCTAAACTTTCTGTATATATTTTTCCGGGCATTTTGATATGGTATTATTGAACAAACTTTGCGGGCTATATTCATTTTAAACAAGTGTTATTATAACTAATAATTTAATATTTTTTACTTAAATAATCTTAAATAATTCTTATATAATGTTTTGTTTAATTTAAATTGTTTTTCTTTTTAGGTTATTTTGACATATAACCTTATGACATATGACATTTGTCGTTAAATAATTGCCATATAGATAACTAACTATTAGTAAAGTACATTTACAATGCACCAAATAAAATTATTTTAATTTATAAAAATGACAAAAAAGTAATATTCACAGAATATCTGTGCCTAAAAGTAACAATATATAATATAAACAATATATAAAACAGAATTAATGTATTTATATAATTTGCCATCTTCTACTTAATATATATTCCTTCAAAATAAATAAAAATTAATTTTTATTGCACTATTAATCACAATAGTTATTGATAGTCGAAATAATTAGAATATTATCTAGAGTATTTCAAAAATATACAGCCATATCAAGTTGTAAAGAATTTGCACTTTCATCCATAAATTTATTAAACTGTAAATAAAAAATCCAATTTATTACTTTTCATTACAATTAATTGCAAAATAATTTAGTCATAATACTTTATATAGTAAAAATATAGAAAGTTATATTGATGATTATCAATGACAAATAATATTACAATATGGCGTAATATTTAACAATAAATAATATTATAAAGATATATGATGATACTTTGTACTACATTATAATCAAACCATGAAAGCCTAAACGCTAAGATCAACCAGTATAAATCCAAACAAAAACACAAAGACTAATAAATAAAATAAATAAAATTATGTAAATGACAAAAAGTTAAATTAAAACACGTAGTGTTATAAGTTTTAGCAGACATTACGTTATTATAATGGAAAATTATTCAAAACAATAAAGCCTTCTTAACCTGCTAATTTATATTCGGTCAATGCTACCCTCATCATACTGTGGGAATGTAAGACTCTTGTAGACGGTCTAATTATATATATGTATATGTTTATATTAAGATGTTAAGAACAATCATGCCATTTTAATTGAATATGAATTTTATTACTTGGCAACTCAGAGCGGACAATAGTGATGTACAGATGTTGTACACATAATTTTTTTAATGTATTTTGATTTTGTTTAAGATTTATTTTTTTAATGAATGAAATTCTATATTTTGTACATTCAATATCATAATGGCATAATGATGTGTGTTCAACTGACAAGTTCGAAGCATAAATGTTAAAAGGACTCATTACAGTAATATAATTTATATATTATTTTAAAAATTATAAATAGCCTATACTATTAGAATATATGTTATTTTGTGTTTTTTTTTTCATTCATTCATTTTAATGATTATTTTTCAAACCATCATTAGAGTCTTGTAACTCAACGCCGCGTTTTGTCTTCTAATCAAACGATGAAACTACATAATTTGTTCATACGAGTATCGAACCCATAAATTATGCGTTCACAGTTACACTCTAAGCCACTGTCTACTACGACATCAAAAAACAAAACATTCTTAAATAAAAAAATAACAAAAAGATATTAACATATTTTTCATTTCACAACCCTATTCACCCTTAGATGGGGGATGGTAGATTCCACCCTGTTTGCGCTTATAGGAATATTAACCCACCTTCAAAAAATATAAAGATCACAATCGCTTGAACCAATAGAATTTATGTTATTTTATATAATGATAGCTATATGTTAGGATGAAATAATCAGTAGAAGCCTCTCTTTCACGGGGTGTGTGTGTTTCAGGACTTTACAACACGTTAACAACACAAAAATAATGTGAAATGTGTATTTTTATGTGAAATAATGTGCCAATATACGTTTAATGCAGTTTGTGTACATCACTATAGGCTGTGCTTTATTAAATTATAGAAAAAATATGAGATATCTAGCAAAAGAATTAGTGGTTCCATGTCGTTACGATTAAAAGGAAAATTATTGATGGTATGTCGCCTAAGCTTTACATTGTTATATTTTAATTTTTATTATTGGATTTCGATAATTAGTGACGATAATTAGATTTGTGACATCTGATTGGCGCATGGTTCTGACTTTATTTTTTATGTAGATTAAAAATGTTGATATTAGCTTGTTATTGATTGGAAATATTTTTGCAGCTTGTAATACTTATATATGCTTAAAATAATTTTGTTTAATTATTTTAAAAACGAATAATACAAATTAACATATAATATACAATTAAATATAATAATAATTATTATATACTATAATATTAGGCACTATAGCACTTATCTTAAGTCTATTAAAGTAAATTAAAAACAAAATACAAATTGGCGCTTTTATCTATATATAAATACATTTAAAACAAACAAAATTAAAGTTACAAATGTCATTTTTATAATTGTTTTTAAATAAACGCGAAAAAGAACGACATTATAAAGATCTAAATTAAGCGTGACATAATTAAACAAGTCGTTGTTGTGTTCCAGTTTCGCCTGACGAAAAAAATGGAGTAAGTTTTTTTTGTAGTGTCCGCTTTGTTAAGTTAACTCTTGTTAAACGATGCTTTTCACTAGATTATTTAGAACAAATTATTTTGATAACAATATTAAATTATATTAATAATCTGTCTTATTTTTTTTAAATATTTCATTTGGGCAAATGTTTTTATTAATGTTTATTATAATTGAATATTATAAGTAAATAAAAAATATATTACATTTAATCTAAACAGAGTGTCTTAACTCTATGTTTTCTCTGCTAAGCTGCTATATGCGAGATAGACCGTGAAGAAGCGTGTTTATTAAATTAATAACCCTAGCTTAATTTTTGAAGCACATGTTGAATAAGAAAACATTTTCTATATAATACTCGTAGATGATTATTAAAAATTCATAAGCCTGTAAAAGCCTTTGAAGTTTGTCTTTATTGTATTGAACATAATGAAATAACTAATAGATATAAATTTACATTATAGATAATTTTTTAATTCTTTTTTTTTAGCTTCTCGCTTTATCCCGCACATGGCAGGGTAGGTAGAGGGAACTGCAGGGACCGTGGGAACCTAGTGTTAAGACACTCCGTTGCTTAGTCCCTGCTTTCTCCGTCCCCGCTTTCCGCCGTTTTTGAGGCATTGCGTGTTGAGTGGCGGAAAATTCAACGCCGCGCTTTGCCTTAGTTGCCAGAGCGAAGAAAATGGAAATATTTTCTATTTCCATTTTCTTCGCTCTGGCAACTAATCTAATTTAATCTATCTTCTCCGACTGGGGATCGAACCCAGAAACCGTCGCGTTACAGGCAGATGTTGCGCCTCTGCGCCACGACGGTCCTCATATAATTTTTTAATAATTTGTTATAATATTTTTTCCTGAACTCTACCTTATAATATTAAGAATTTATATGAATACCAGGCAATATTCCAAATTAACGTACACAAATAAATATAAAATATTATAAAGATACTTATATGCTCAAATTAATAATATTTACGTCCCTGGTTCGGGGTTGAATTTCGCCATTAACACGCGGTTTCTCAAATTTAGGCTTTCCCCCTGAGAGATAGCACGTTAGACTCTTTCACGTGTTTCTATGGCGTGAATATAAATATAAATACAGGATAAATTAGTAACTAATTATTTGGCTCTTATGAGGGTCGAACCTACGACCGTCACTTTTACAAACCAACAATCCTATAGCGCTACGATGGCCTCTACGTAATAAATCGCACGCACATTATTTTAATAACTTCACACTGTATCTGGCATACCGCAGGGTAGGCACTAGAACCTAGTGCGAAGACACTCTCCTCCTCCGCTTTCCTTCTTTCAAGACATTCCTTATTAAGTGATAGATATCAACGCAACACATTCTCTTGGTACTAAAGTGAAGTAAATGATTTTGATTTATTTTTCTCGAGCGTGAATGGATCCTACAACTACCGATAGACTGAAAACTGAAAGAGCTGAACTGAACTGACTAAATAAGGCGCCTAATAAAGAAAACACACCAAAAATTAATTTCTGATAATTCTTGTTTTTCTGGTCATCATATTTTTTTTCATTTTCAAGTTTTATCACGTATATAGCATACAGCAGGGATTCTCCCTTCATTTAAAGCATTGCGTGTTGAGTGACGTAACTCAATGCCGCATTTGCATCTGCCATAGCGAAGAAAATGGATATGAAAAATCCGTTCCCCCCTCATGGGAATTGAATCCACAAACCGTCGCATTTACAGGCAGGCGCTGTAAACTCCTCCAAAACAACCACATATAAACTATGACATGGTCATCCAACCTGGACACATGTTCAGAATTTCAGGAAAATCATACCTCAGGGATTGGCTCCAATTACCGTTGTAAAGTTCCCTTACATTTATACAGGTTAAGCTAATAAAGGCGTGTCAAAGACCGGATTTAATAACGTGCATGCGTTTTAACTTTTAATACGTTTAGAGACTGATTTGCGAGAAAAACATAAAAAAATGGTATTTTTTGTATGGATGGTTTATTTAATTGCGGCGCTTAGCTCCGCCACTCGTCTCGCTTTGAGTTGGATTTAGATAGTACTAGTTTCCCTTTTTCACTTTCTTTAGTTCTAATAGGCTTCGGTGGTGAGTGTAATTTTTATAAAGGTAAAACCGGCGTCAAATAAAAATATATGAAACTTATTTTTTTGTTGCACGCTTTATGCTACATACGGCAAGGTAGGCAGAGGAAACAGCAGGAACCAAGTGTTAGAACACTCCGTTCCTCGAGTACCGCCTTCTTTGGAGGCAGAGCTTACATTATTAATAAATTTATATATATATTTATTAATAAGTTTATAAATATTTACAAAAGGTAAAAATATGAGAATATTAATATATGGATACTTTGCTGTTAGGCTTACTCCCTTAAAAAAAAGCAAATTTTTAATTTAGTTTAGTTTATTAAAGGGTTGAAAGTATACGGTATGATATATTGGATTACAAAGTATAATTTTTCTGAAGAAAAAAGTTTTAACGATTTTTGGGTAGGTTTACTACTAATCATCTTGTGTATTTACAAAGGGATATTTTTAGCTTCATACTTTATTCCGCATATAAAAGGATAGAGAGGATTTAGTGTCAAGTCACTCCGTTTTCCACTAGTGGATCCTTTTTAAAACATTACGTGCTCTGTATGTGAACTTAACGCTGTTTTTTTTCGTATCAGAGTACAAAAATAAAAAAGACCACTCAGAAACCACCAGTCACAACTGTCACTGTCAAACCACAAGTATTCAACTGTGTATTGATATCTCTTTTTTACCGTACATTCTCCTTTGTGTATTCTCCATTCAATGTGACATTGGCGAAGTGAATTGTGCTCAACTGGCACGCTCGAAACGCCTTAATTAGAGAGAAGAAGAAGAAGAACCACAAGTCAGAACTGTCATTGTCAGACCATAAGTTAAAATTGTCACTGTCTCGCTATGACACAATGATCTTAGTATTTAAAATGGCAGATAAGAAAAATTATAGCCTATGGTACTAAATTGGAATTCTGTACGAGGCTATAAATTATCGTGAATATCTATACCCAATTGAGGAATGTTCGAAAAGAATTTGGATGGAATTTCATTAGGATCGGTTAAGCTGTTAGACGGGTACGTACGTATGATATGAACTTTTATGTGCACTTAAAATATTTGTTCGTCTCCGGTCATGCTAAATTTAGTTTGTATAACCAGTTCTTTTCGGACTTTTTGTCGGATAGATGGATATAATTGTATAAGGCTTTAAATATACATACACGTTTCGCAACCTATAACTTTAATCCTAAAGATTCCTTAAGACAAAAATTTAAGAAAATAAATATATTCACATCACAATATTTCTATGATAATTTTATGTATGTGAAAAAAATATTATTGATTTTACTAAAATCGGTGATGTACACGATATTAATACTAGAAACAGGTATATAATTACCGCGCCTATAATTCGCCGCATTTCTTTCTTGGAACAGTCTTTATGCTTTTACAATGGTATCCCAGAAAATGTCCAAGATTGTTTTATATCACAGTTTAAAAATATTTTTAAACGACGTTTGTGTTAAAGGTTATTACCATATTAAAGATTTCATAAATGATAACTCACCTTGGGAATGAAATGTTCGCTCCAGTCTATTTCTAGAGTATCAATGTCACTAATAAGTATTATTAAATTGTAAGTTTATGGCAAATTAAAAAAATATAGCGAAAGTCCCGCTGAGTATCTTGTGCCGGTTTTTCTCAGATCTGAGGCAAGTCGCAATTCGGATGGAGATATATTTACTTCTTGATTTGTAACAGTTTATTTTGTATCCTCATTATTGTCTACAATTGGATGCCATAAATGAATGTAATACAAAAATCTACTTATTATAGTAGTTTTATTAGTAAAAAGATAGATGAAGAGGTGGAAAAAATCAGGACCAAAAATCATATATAAATAAATGACTAACAACGTGATAAGTTGTATAACGCTTAAAAGAATTTCGGCACAGTGTGGTGAAGAACGCATAGTTTAGTAGTCGGAGAGATTACACGACTTGCAAAGGTGCGGGTTCGGGTGTTTAAACTGTTGAATAATTTCTTTAAGTATTTTTAAATGCAATAACCAGAACACAGCAATAGTTAAAGGCAAACATAGGCTCCAGGAATCTAGTGTTAAAACACTCCGATTCCGTCATTCGAGACATTGCGTGTTGACATTTTTAGAGACATTCGCGGAACTGAACGCCGCCCTTTTTCCTAATATATATATATATATATATATATATATATATATATATATATATATATATATATATATATATATATATATATATATATATATATATATATATATATATATATATATATATATATATATATATATATATATATATATATATATATATATATATATATATATATATATATATATATATATTTGTTAAATAAAAAGAACTCGTCGCAGAGCGGAAATCGCACGTGACATCCGTAATTAAATCGCTACACGCAACGGTCCCCCTCAAAATTATCTTTATCTATAAAATGCATGTACTCTTAAAATGGATAACACGAATTGGAAAAACGATATCTATCCCCACTACCTACCTAAGAAATATACCGATATCAACAAAAAAAATACCAAGCATTTAACCATAAAGCATAAAGGCGACCCAAAATACCTCCCGCGCCTCCATATCTTCATAATTTACGACACACATTCAGAATCGTGTGTAGTTCCGTTTGTAATAATGGCCATATAAATATTGTATACATATAACTTAAGTTTAGTTGAGGACCGTCGTGGCTCAGAGGCGTAAGCGTCTGTCTATAAACGCGACGGTTTGAGGGTTCGATTCCCACTCGGGGAAGATGGATTTTTCTATTTCTATTTTCTCTGGAAACTAGGCAAAGCGCGGCGTTGAGTTCGGCCTCTCAACACGCAATGCCTTGAAAAAGGCGGAAAGCGGGGACGAAGAAAGCAGAGACTCAGCAACGGAGTGTCTTAACACTAGGTTCATATGGTTCCTGCAGTTCCCTCTGCCTAAGTCTAAAATAAATTATTAGAAATCTTATGAAAAGTGACTCAAAAGAGAATAAAATTTATTTAGTTTATTATTTTTTTAATAATTTAAAAAAAAAATATTTTTTGATATAACACAGAAAAATTAAATTTTAGGGTTTTAAAAAGATGAGAGAATATATTTATTAACATTTGTAAGCTTAGTTCAAAAAAGTAATAGTTACGTAAAATATATATTTTTAGTAAATCTTGGGCCCTTCTACAATTTTCCTCCTTTTGCAATAGACTCTTCGATAGAAAAACAAAAAAGGGCACCCATTTCTCCTTTTAAAAATAAATAAAAATCCTTGTAACACCTTTTTTCATAAAAAACCAAAGCAGCATAAGGCTCTTTATGAGGAATAAGGTAGTTGGGGAGATAAAATGGCCACAAAAGCTACGAGCTTTTTCGCTCAGCCCTACTGAGATTGGGTTCGTTTAAGTTGAAATTTATGCCAGAATGTATCTATATATACATATTCTGGTATAGCATCGTGGTATAGTGGAACAGCATGTAATCGTGAACGTGATGGCTATAGGTTCGATCTCATTGAGGCTTATATATATGTTGAAACATTTCTTTAGAACATTGTTTGTTAAGTGGCAGAACTAAATACCTTGATACCAGAGCAAAGAAAAATAAATAATTTTTTTTGAGTGAAAATCAAACCCAGGATCGTCGGAACAGTTACACTTTGCCAATATACCACGACGTGCTTAGCTTATCGATTTTGCATGACATTAAGTTACGTTAATTTCTCTACTTTGTTGCACAGCACGATGAAAAATGGAGAACAGAGAGAACTAGTTACGTAGAGAAAACTAGTGTAAAGTTATAACACTAGTAGTCTCAGATTATTCAACAAGAAAGTAGATGAGCGAAGAAAAAAAATATAATTATCAAAAAGTAGGTTACTTATATCTTGTACGTACGTTTTTTGTCATTCAACTAGATCCAAGAAGTTTGTCAAAGACTAATTAATGCTGTTGAAGTTGGAGCAAAGTTTTGAAAAAGTTAAGATGAAAATGATACACCTAGCTACTTTGTTTTCAGTAGGTTTACGGTAGGCGGTATTCGACTTAAATTTCGCGTTTTTTTTTCTATAATAAAGGGGGTATTAGCAGAATCATTTTGAATTTGGTTAGGTGGTGGGAGGAGCTCGGACAGTGAAGTGAGCGTTAATATATTTTAAAGGGGCCTCTTTAAACCTACACTTGGGTCGCAAGTCCCAAGCGCTGATCGGAGCTCCTCTTCCTACAACGCGATGGGCACCCGCTCGGTGAATCCATGGAGTGCTAATCAGTTTCTTCTCTAATAAAATTCCAATTTTTGGATGTTTTCCTTTATTTGTATTGTAAGTTTTTATTATTGGTCAATGGGAGGTACTAGGGTTTAGATGACTCAGCATATTTCATAAAAATTATACTAAAAATTAAGAAATAACGTTCGTCTCATGCTCGCTTGATTTTTAAAGATAATTTTTTATATCTTATTTTTAGGAAGAACTGGAAATATGATATTATTTTGGCTTGATTATTTACATACATACCTCCAACCTATATCACTAGCAAGATAGTCAAAGAGAAGGGAGCGCCATACGCTGTAATCTCTGTGCACCTCTAATACCTTACCATTTTTACCTCCAACATTTATACCTAACATTCCTCCAGTACTGTCCATATTGCATTTTAGAAAAGTCTTAACTTCACTTAACAGAAATTTCCCCTGTGGGATGGAATATAATGGAATTGCAAATATAAACTGATGATGATACAGGATTTAAACCCATGCCATCTTGGAAGCGGTCCAAGCACTCTCGCCATCACAGCTATACGTTCTAATCCCACGCCATCGTTATTCTAAAACGGTCATAAGCTAAAAAGGCACGGAAGAAGTTACTTTTTAAAGAAAGCTTGGCTTCGCTCGCAAGATAAAAAAAAAGATTTTAAATTTACTAATTACCACTTGACGAGATACATAGCCTTTAGCACTTCTTAGCTACTTTCTAAGAGCTCGTTTAACGTCACAAAAATCCAGAATATATAGAGCTTTCTGTTAAATATTATAGACTTGGCGTGTTGGGCAGAGTTCAATGCCGCGCTATTTTTTTTTACTAGAGCAAGAAATATATATGCTTAGGTTACGTTAGGACTGCTAAGGTAAAGTACTTATAGTTCATTTTAATACTTTCTAGTATATTATATATCGAAAATTATTACTTAATAATAACTTAGCTATCTTTGAGTTCCGCCACTCAACACGCAATGCCTCAAAAAAGGCGGAAAGCTGGGACGGAGAAAGCAGGGACTAAGCAACGGAGTGTCTTAACACTAGGTTCCCACGGTCCCTGCAGTTCCCTCTGCCTACCCTGCAATGTGCGGGGTATGCTGCCGCCGGTGATGATGCGCTCAAGCAGCCAAGTTGGCTTGCTAGTTCTTTGGGACAATACCCTCTTTCCTTCTTACCCGAAGTCACTGTCAAAACCAATAGGGCTTACAACGTTAACGATAACACTCAAAAAAATAACACTAAGAAATTTCTTAAGTCCACTCACAATTGTCTATTAATATTGAGTATGAAGTGTATACATACGATTATATATGATTTCATTATTTTCCACAGATATTTAATATAAAAGAAACAAATTATAATTATAATGTATAAGATTTAACGTAACCAATAAAAAAATATGGGAAACTAATATTAAGAAACTCCCTTCTTTTTCACTTTCCATATATTTTTTCTACATACTCTCTCGGAAATCAACGTCGCATCAACCAAAATCGGACCACTAAAGCTATCGGTCCTCAATACGCCGGAAAGGCAACGGAATTTGAATGAAATTCACCTTTACGTTGCACTATCCTAGTACATTCACTGTTCACGGCAAATTTATAAAGCCAACTTACTTATAGCACTGAGGCCCCATCTAGCGTTCACTAAAATCTAGAGAATCAGGTAGCCACATCCTAGCAATACCCTTCAAATATTCTACCAATACCCTACCAATACCTTATCGATATTCTACCAATACCCTACCAATTAAAGTAACCATATTATTTATTATTTTATCTCACACGTGATCCTTACAGTTTCCTATCATCTTCTACTTAAACTAGGCCTAGAACTAAAACATCATTCTATGAGAGTTTTGAATAGAGTAGATGTAATTAGGTTTTCTTTAAAAATGTTGCGAAATAAATAAAGATTTTTGTATTAATATAATTGGTAGCAACGAAGGCAGAGAAGTGTAAAAACTTTCCGTGCTCTACCTATCGACCATTTATGAAACATTATTAAGTAACCAAATCAATATAACTAATAATATATAAATAAATAAATATTAACTCACCAAATCAATCAATAATCGTGGCATTTTCAGCCATTGCCGCTACTATAGTAACTCATATTAATATTTTCAATGTCTTGAAAATAAGAATGTCTCATACAACTTTTCTTGTAAGTGGCGCTGGTGTAAGTGCTATAGTACAATAAAATGACGTCATTGGCCTTGCAAGACTTTACTATTATTACGAGCGAAGCGTGCAAACAGTGAAGCGAATAAATCTTTTTAACCGACTTCAAAAAAAGGAGGAGGTTCTCGATTCGACCTGTATATATGCTTTTTTTTTTTATGTTTGTTCGCGGATAACTTTGTCGTTTATGAACCGATTTTGATGATTCTTTTTGTATTTGGTATGTCGTATACCAGAGGTGGTCCCATTAAAATTTTATCAAAATTGATTGAGCCCTTTTGAAGATAATCAACAAAAACAAATATCGACACAAACATTTACTATTTCTGTTCGCGAATAACTGTGTCGTTTATGAACTGATTTAGATGATTATTATTGTATTTCGTAGGTCTTACATCAGACGTTGTTCCATTAAAATTTTATCGAAATTGGTTCAGCACTTTTGGAGATAATTAACAAAAACAAATATCAATACAAACATTTATTATGTCTATTCGCGGATAGCTGTGTCGTTCTTAAAAACACCGACTACGGTCGTACGGTCGTTTCCTCATTTGAGAGGCATCCTTGCTCGGTCTACCCATCACTCAAAATCTTTAAATAAAGTAATTTTTAACAAAAAAGAACCGACTTCAAAAAGTAAAAAAGTTCTAGTCTAAAGCAAAAAAGTAAATAAAAAATATTTTATAATTTTGAAGTCGGCGCTAAGTAAATGCTACAACAACCTTACTACAATATCAAATCACTAAGTACACAAATTCAAATTTCAAACACACAATATTATTAAATATATCAAACAGTAACAGTATTACAATATATATATGAATCGGTAGCTACTAACTATCAAAGTATTTTTAATACGGTAAGAATACAGAAGGTTGTAGTATTTACTTGGCGCCGACTTCAAAATTATAAAATATTTTTTATTTACTTAAATAATCATTAATTTAATTTAACAAAGAAAAAATACGAACGTATAACTTTGTGCCGAAATTTATTTTTAGCTTCACGCTTTATCACGCACATGGCAGGGAACTGCAGGAACCATAGAAACTAAGTGTTAAGACACTCCGTTGCTTAGTCCCTGCTTCTCCATCACGCCAATAAATCTTAATTAAACTATAAAGGCTACTGGCTATTACTAGTTATTTTCTAAATTCATCTAAACACCTGTCTAACATCTAAGCGTAGAAGAAAGATAAAAATTCTCTGCGTGCAATAAAATGTTAAAAGAACTAAATCTGTACAAGATAACACTTTTTGCAAATATACTCGTGTGAAACACTTTAAAACCCCTTTGAGCTACGCTTTGAAGTTAGACTTATGAGAACTCTTAGGCTTTGGCGTTGGGAGAACGATTAAGCTGCCTACATATTTGGATAAAGGTTTTACGTGTTTTTTTATAGAGTATATTTAATAATTTTTAAAATAAAGATATTAAAAATAATATCGGTAAACAATTTTTTGAGACAATTGTATATATCAAGAGGCAGTGGATGATGATGACAATAAATCATCGTCAACAGCTTCTGCTGTTGGATTTAATCTCTAGAGGCATGCCTTAAAGTTAGATTTCTGGTTCTTTGCTTCCAATTGATGCCAGACATTTGACATTTTAAGTCCCATACCCATTTCCGTGGGTAAAAAGATACTAAGCTTAAAAG